>CM060912.1:844280674-844773174 GCA_030737875.1 Allium sativum | reverse complement strand
TCAGAGTAAGGTTTTGAACAGCTTGATTCCAGTGACCCTTGCCGTTTCTTTCCAATGCAGGGAGTATTATCGGCAGTATCACCTTGTAGTTTTGTTTTACTAGATTCTCTATGTGATCATTGTTCCACAGGAATAAAGCTCTCTCTGCCACCTGCAATTATGAATTAGGATGCGTGTACTACTAAGGTTTTACACAAGCTGATGACACCCCAGTAGTCTACCACATTTCCACCACACATTTCCTCCCTTTCTCATTCCACTTATTCTCTCACTTTTCACTAACTTTAATTAATATAAACGAGAGGTGGAAAACAGAGGAGCCAAAGGGGTGCTAGGGTGCCATTGAACGATATATATATATATATATATATATATATATATATATATGTGTGTGTGGGGGGGGGGGGTTGGGGGGGGGGGGGATGGGGGGGGGGGAATAAACCCAGACAATAGATGTTCAAAAGGCAGTTACTGACAATCCCCAAAATAACATATCAATTTAAGTTACCAAAAACATAACTATTACCACAAATCAAACAGTTAGACATGATTCCAAGCAATACTAGTGAACAATATTGGTTCCAAGGAGCATACCAAAAATATAAGTTATTTAACATGGTGATTTTATGACATGCTTTATATAGAATATGTCAAATGTGGACAGACCATCAGCACATCACCTGTTTAGCATAAATTATTATCTTCGCTAGCAGTTGAAAGGAACACTTAAAGCTGAAGTGATCCAGAGGTTTATATCCAAAATAACCGGATAAATCAAAGCAATGTCAGAAAATGATAGAGGAAGGCAGTGTATACTAAACACAAGGGTGTATATAATTCTGCAAAGCAATATTTGACCAACACATTGAATTATAAAAGAGGATCTAGGATTCTAAGGCGAAAACGCCTTTAAAATAAACAGTAGAGCATACTTTTTTTATCAGTTAAAAAGTATGTCTATTCTTTCTGCATAATGATAATTCAAATAATAACCATCTACATGGGCCTCTCTGACTCTATCCCTTATCATTTATTTTCTTACTTTAAATATCACCAACTTGTGCAGAAAGTCTGACAGCAGACCACTTTGCATTCATTTATATGGAATATATCTTGAATTGTATGATAACCTTGGTATCATCCATTATGCACTAACATAATAGCAGAATGAAAACAGGTCTTCTGAAAACAATTCCTTTTTAATATATAAACAAATTTAAATCATAGAAGGCGTTATTTAAGTACAGGCAACAGCATGAATAATAAAATCAAAGGATTCTCACATGAAATACACTTTACATGGATATGACAGAGAGGCATCCAAGACAATAGAGCATGTACAAAAACTTTTGAAAAATGACAAGAAAATTAAGCTACGTTGGGTATGCCTTTTTTAGTTTTGTGTTTTCATCCAAAAAAAGTGCACAGGATGCATGTAGTTTTGAAAAAAAAAAAAAAAACAATTTGGAAAATGAAGGTAACATATAAAATAAAAATCAAATTTATTTTGTTTTTCAATTTTTAAAAAAACAAAAGAATGTTAAAAAAAAATACATCCCCAACACCGACCCTCCATCGCCACTGCAATGGACTAAAATTTTGAAATTCTCTTCTATTATCCTTGAATTTTGTTATGAATATTGAAAATGCAAAACACAAAATAAAACCAAACAGACCCTTATCATCTCTAATCGATATGAATTCGGAAAGTAATGCCTCAAAGTATGCAGTTCCATCATCCATGGTTAAACTGATAGGATTCCAGCTTCGGAAAATAAACATTTCAGTGAAAGAACAAGAAATTAACACGACTTGGAAAATAACGTTGTCTATCATGCAATTCCAAAGCGACGATTTCCAAGCTTGTATACATAAGAATACAGATACCAGTGCACAAGGCATGCCACGAATTTAAAGATGATTTTCCTTTTTCAGACACAATAACCACAATACATTTCAAAGACATCAGCACAGGGTAAAGCTCTCCGTTTCTACCTAGGCTAGGCTAGGCTTGTTTATCAAAATAAGTATCTAAAAAATGCAGAGTCAGATCAGAAGCGATTAGCTTGCATTCCCTATGAATAAATGTTTTACCAGAAATACAAACTTGCTATATTAATCATGGTCTACAGTTGATTGTAAAGCCCACTATATCATATATTAAGGAATCATGGCCCATATCCTGTGGTTTTAAAAAGAAGAATTATCTTAGTAACCACTGACTAGGTACTAAAAAGGATAAACTGGACTGAGAAAGATGATTTCAGACAAAATAAATTCAATAATTATACTTTACCTGAAAGTGGGAACTATTCAAACATCGAGCAATTTGTCTAAATAGTGGAACCATGCATCTCTGAAATTCAGCAGGCTGCGTCGCATCTAAAACTTCCTCTAACTCTCCCAGAAACATAACTTCTTTTGAGCTATTTGTGAGAGGCCAATATTTTAGCAACCCTCTTATGACGGTGTCAGCAAGCTTACAGTCTTTCTCAACAAACTGAGATATGCAATACGACAACTGTTGATGATACATAGGTATACATTTTGGCTTATGTAACGGGATCAAAGCTCGAACAAGAAACAATTTATGCTCTTCTTTGAGAGGCAGAGCAAACCCATTAATGATACTTCCCAAAACTTCCAACAGCTCAGCGATTCCATTGTGTTTCTCAGTCTCGAATATGAACCGATAAAATATATTGTTAATTGCTTTTCTAATATATGGTCGATGCACCATAAATTTACCATACACACGGTGAAGTATAGTCTTTAAGTATTCTCTTTCTCTAGGGTCTTCAGAATCGAAAAGATCTAGAAGCTTAAGGACAAAAGAGTGGTCTACATATCTCTTTGCCAACTTGGCATCAGTTTCGGGAGATGTAACAAACTTTAAGAATAGTTCATAGACAATTTGCAAATGTTGCCATGCAGGATCCATAAGAGGTTCATCCTCTTCTACATCAAATGCTTCTAAAACCTTATTCTCCCGAGGTGGAGAAGTCAGCGTGCGGAATAAATTGGTGGACACCATTTTTACTATTTCTTGCATAACATATTCAGAAAACTTTCCATTAGAGGAGGATACATAATCTACAAGCTCTACCAATGTCTGCCTCTTTATTTCCTTCTCTTTTAGGTTCTTACTTGGATCCGTAAAGTCAAATATAACGCAACATGAATTCAATTTCTTTACGAATAAGTTCGGCTTTTCAGCAGTCGGGACATCTCTAAAGCTAGGTAATGCTTCGTAAGTGAAAGCCAAGCTTCCATTGAGTTTCGAGTTATAAGGAAGGTTGCTTTTGTTACTGTAATTTGAAGCAGAATTGGAGTTAGCAGAAACTTGATTATTTTGATGAGTGATTCTATTATTAGAATCTACAGCTCTTGAATTACTAGAGCTTGATGAAGATGAACCAACGGCTTCCCGACTTTCTGACGACTTTGATGACTTTTTGGGAAGCCGACCAAGTATTTGTTTAATCATTGTCTGGATAAGGTTATAAATACGATATGAAGTTATAACTTGCAAACCGTGTAATATGCCTAACACTAACAGGGCATCATGATAGTGCTAAATTCAAAATAAAAGATCATTGCACATCGCAAAGCAATCCGATCAATTCCACTTCCTTTCAAGGTCTAAAAACTCAAACCAAAACAGCTTCGGATTTTGAGAAAAATCAAATATGACAGATCGACGATAGCAGTAGTAGGAGAAATGGAAAAAGCAATGAACTATTCACAGCTCAATCCGTCAATTCTTCCCAAATTTCAAACAAAACGCGATAATACCCGATCGTCGTCTACAACTGCGAAACCAGATACGAAGTATCAATCTAAACCCATAATCAGGACACCCAACTCTGAATCCGACAACCAAATCAATTCGATACGACCCAAAATCTGAAAAGAGAAAGAAAAAAAAAACAATTAAAAAGGTCAAAAACGGAGAACGATAAGGGCTTTCAACCTTTTGCAGCAACAAATTAATTAGAGCACAATTAGGACAAGACATAGATTTTGTGTTTGACTTACAGAGATCAAATATTTAATTTTCCTGATATCATATCGAATTTAGTTTTTTTAGAAGAAAATAGAAAGGGGAGAATTACTGACCTTGAGTTCTCAATATGGAAAAGGGATTGTTTCAATATTTATTTCCATAAAACTTAGAGCAGTTTTCACTAGGTTTGGACCACATAGAATAAAAAGGGATGTACATTCCCATAGAAGAGTTTCATAAATATTGCGGTAGGTAGGCTGCAAAGCATAAAAGGCACTCATTTTAAAAGCTCGTCGAGATATGCCATTGATGAGGTTTGTTGGATCGATTTCAAATGGTTTTGTAATTAGTTAACATGTACCAAGGATTCAAAGTAAAACCATTTTGATGAAATACCTCGGAAAAATGGTTTTGCAAATTATTTTGAATGATGTCTTAGAACAAAACAAAAATAAAACATAAAAGTAAAATTTTATTCATACCCACTAATTGTTTGGATTACTCGTGTTTTTATGGTCTCTTTTAATTTGTCAAGATCAATTAGCTCATCTACACGCAGGCCCGACCCTGGGCATGGACGACCTAGGCGGTCGCCTAAGGCCTTGGGTCCGGCGGGAAGAGGAGGAGGATGTTAGGGTTTTCGCAAGATCACTACACAATTAGATTTTGAAAGAGAAAAGAAGATAACAATAACAAACAAATTCCACCAAACAAACCTTTATTAATCCACCAAATTACTACAATGAAAACCTAAAAATAATTGAAAATTTATCTCAATCTCCAAAAACAAAAGTTTTTCTTTCCTTCAAGTACAAGTAATTTTCTCCCTAATGAGATGTTTATGTAGGCAAATAGAAAGACTAGGTCTAAAACCTAATTGAACCCTAAAATATCTCAGAAATAAATACTCCTTAAAACTTGCTCAAAACAAATCTTTACAAATTATGTCACCTAATAAGGGAAAACAATATCTATCAAAATCCCATATCGAAAAGATTCCATATCGAATTTCAAATGGTTTTGTAGTTAGTTAACAATTAACAAGTATCAAAGATTCCATATCGAAAAGAACCATCGGACTCTACTCTAGTTCTATCGTCCACTTCTTCTTGGTGAAGTCGCAATACTGGTGGCTTCATCTCGGCTAGCCAATATTCCCCTCTTTTGGGAAGTAGGAATCCACGGGTCCGCCAGTGGTATAATAAGGGTTGCTTCCTCAGTCGCAAAGTAAAACCATTTTGATGAAATACCTTGGAAAAAATGGTTTTGTAAATTATTTTGAATCTTGTCTTAAAACAAAACAAAAATAAAACACAAAAGTTAAATTTTATTCATACCCACTAATTGATTTGATTACTAGTGTTTTTATGGTCTCTCTTAATTTGTCAAAATCAATTAGCTCATCCGCAGAGTAGTTGTATCTTCTTCGTTCGTTTCCTTTTCTTTTATTCCCTAGCGAAGTAACAAATATACATAACCTTATGTTAAAGAAGGCAACATCTTCTCGTTATCATGCAGCATGTGCCCAAACTCCATATTATCAATGTGTCCGTCAAATCGCAGTATTTCATTATTTCTTTAAAAAAATTAAAAATTGGGATCCACATATTAAATAAATGACTGAGTTTTAGGAGAGGATAAGGGGTACACAGATTTTAGGAATAGAGAAATTGGCATCCTATAAGAGTATACAGTGTCATTTCCTTAATAGAAGCAATCAAGAATGTGCTATTAAAGTTGAACATTTAACTTAGGTGAGTTGACTGTAAACTCGCATGACTTATTTTCTTTCTGAGAGTCAATATAAGGGGTGCTGGAAAATCTCAATATGTGGACGATGCATGTAAAATAAAATGTGTTGTGCTATTTTGGTATAAAGCATAGTATACTTCATTTTTACTGAAACAATGCTTATATAATTCAAGTTCACTTCAAAATATTTAATAAAAGCATTCAACACCACATGCATTACATTTTAATTCCGATTATGACAACATATATCAAAGCCTTTTACCTAGGTTTAAGCAACACAATTACATCAAAACATAGCTAATTTAAATTAACATTTTAGAAACTCAACAACTTAAATAACCAAGCACTTTAAATTCTTTCCAAAGCAAATTCTATATATATATCAATCACTTTGTCCCTTCACTACCTGCATGTGCACCTAAAACTGCCTCATTATAAATGAGATACCCATTGATGCAAGCAATCAAATAGGTCAGACTAAACCCTGGTATGAGTAACCACTTAACACATGACATTGATGTGTATGAATCAAGAAAAAAATGCATTTTATCTTTATACAAGGTTTCCAGCAGTTTATGTGGTTAACTTTATAATATGGAAGTGCAACTGAACATATATGTGCATGTGTCAGTTTTTAAATCTCAACTTCTTTCAATTTTTACAACCATTTGCACAAGGGTTTTCAGATAGCCATTAAAACATATAAATATAAAAGATCATCGACCAAAAGCACTTAAATCAAGCACAAAGCTATCAACCAAGTTAACTCATCATTCCTTTACTTCTACCTACTCAAACATAGCACTCGCGACTCAGTGAACACATATGCCTATCAGTAGGCCCGACCCTAAGGGGTAGGCCAGCCAGACAATCATCTAGGCCAACCCCCCGGGAGGGGGCAACGGAGGAGGAGGTGGGAAAAAATATGTAAGTTAATTTTTAGCATTGTCGTTACGTTTTGGTTTTCAATTAGTTTTCAAAAATAGCATTGGCCAAGTGGTGGGAGATACATTTATCAGCGCTGCGGTCGTGAGTTTAATACTTTGGCGCAACCCTTTTTTAAAGGGGCATATTTTTCCCCAACTTGCACATGCAAGTTTTTACTTGTCTTGGCAGCCCATGTGCTACGTCGATCCTTCCTATCAGACATGCTATCCTTCAGCGATTATCATTATTATTAGGTCAATGCCTTTCACTTGAACTCTATGTGCACATTGTTTAGGGCTCTTTCACTGTTAACCCAACACATTTAGATCCTTGAGCATGAACACGCCATGTACAAGCTAGCATACATCATGATGCCAAGCTGATCAATCCAGCATCACTCTGGCCCCATTCATCTTTTTATATGAAGAGGTGACATATATCCTTAGTTATATTACTAAGTTTCCTTAGTTTTTCTCATACCTAATGTATTCTGCCTTTTTACTTCTTATTGAATACATATCATTCACAAGAATTAAATCAATGCAATCATCACTTGGAAAACTAATCATTCATTCATATACTAGCAGCAATTATTTCATCATATACTTCAAAAAATTCACTTCAATTCTCTTCCCATCCTTACTTCTCACTAGTTAATTTCTTTTCCTCACTTATTTTTCTCACCAGTGAATAAGCATTTGGACTCGTGACACTTCTAAGAATCATTGGACTTGTTACTCTTCCACGAATCATCTACTTCGAACAAATCTTCCTTCAACCATGACCAGCTAAAATTCCCCTTGAACTCTTATAGATAGAAATTTTTCTAATTGAGTTTTTATCCCTTTTTGCATCACTTTGCCTACCCCAATGGGTAATCATTTTGAAAATTATTTGAAACACATTAATCGATGTCCTAACTCGTTGGAACAAATAAACGCTTTTAATAAAGTAAGGAATGATCTTTTTTCTCCAATGTACAATCCTGGTTGGAGAAACCATCCTAACTTTACTTGAAACCAAAACAATCTGAACACTAATTCGATTCGACCTTCTTTTCAAGCATTCTCGAATTATGCTTCAAACCCTCCTTTTCAGCCAAATCAATTTAAACTTTACCCCACATTATGAAAACCAAGCACAACAGTCTTTTGTTCCGAAAGACTTAACGAATGATTGCACTCGAGAAAAGTCTCGAAACATTGGCTAAAGCAATGACTTAAAATATCCAATCAAAAAGTAATTTGAAAAATTTATTGACTTCACATATGCATAATACAAGTCAATCGATCATGAAAATCGAAATGTAAATGAGTCAATTAGCCACCTTCGTGGGCGAAACGGGAAAGTTGCACTTCCCCGAGTCAACCCGTTCCGAACCCCATGAATCAAAATAAAAACTCGAACCAATACCGTATTGTTCAATATAACAATCTAACTCAAATGAATGTTATCACCACTTTGCAATTCGGTTAGCAAATCGATAATCAGGTTGTCAATTTAAAAATCTTACCAAATCCAAATCGTACAAATGATTATACAGTTCCTCTCGACACTTAAAAACCAAAAATAATCTCAATCCAAACAATGAGTCGAACCCTGGTTCAAATTTTGAGTCTAATTCTTTCAAACTCAAGTGGACAGACCTTCGGAGTTTTCTGTTCCATTCCACATCATCTTTGACAAAAGAGCACTCTGACCAAATGGGAAAGATGTTAGAAATATTTAAACAAGTGAAAGTATACATCCCGCTTCTTGAAAACATCCAACAAGTCCCAACCTATGCTTAATTTCTCAAGGATTTGTGTACCAAAAAATGAAACATTCATGTTCCCAAGAAAGACTTCTTAGCCGCTGGACTTAGCTAAGTTTTGACCTAATCAATTCCCATCAAATACAAAGATCCTGGATGTTTGACGATCTCGCGCACGATAGGAGACAAAACAATTAGTAAATGCTTAGTTGATTTGGGTGTGTGTGTCAATTTAATTCTTTACTCGGTTTACTAACAACTTGGCTTGGGTGAACTTAAACTAACAAAAGTAACTCCTCAATTTGTCGATCTTTCGAATAAGAAACCCATAAAAGAAATCAAGGATGTACTCATCAAAGTCGGTCAATTCGTATTTCCTGTCGATATCATTGTTTTGGAAACTCAACTCATGAATAATCCAATGAATCTAATTTCACTGATTTTAGGCCGACCCTTCTTAGATACTTCAAATGCTCTAATAAATTATCACAACGGTTCGATGCAAATCTCTTTTGGAATCACGACTTTAAATCTCAATATTTTCATTCATGAAAATTAGTCGAATGAATCATGTGAACAAACATTGGAAGTTAGTGCCATTCATTGAAACTTCGAAAAAGAATCAATTGACCTTAATGTTGAATGTGAGGCCGAGTATGAAAAATTGTTTCAAGATTTCCTAACAAAATTGAGTATATGCTTCCAGTTGAATCACTACCAATTGATTCTAAATCTCAACCTAGTTCTTTGATCGAGCAACAACTGGGGTTGGACCATAAACCCCTTCCTGGTCACCTCAAGCATACATACTTAGGTGACAACGAAACATTTACATTAATAATTTCTTAAACTCTATCTCTTAATCAAGAAGCTTCCCTTCTTTCGACTCTTTCTAAAAACAAAGACGCAATTATTTGGTCCATTTCTAACATTAAGGAAAGTAGCCCCACAATTATTCAACATCGCATTCACTTAACTGATGAAGCCAAATGCATTTATGAGGCGTTGTGTAGGATTAAACCAAAAATGATAGATGTGGTTCATGATGAATTTCTTAAACTTCTCGATAACGGAATCATATACTCAATCTCTGATAGTTCGTGGTTTACCCAATTCATGTCATGCTTAAAAAGTCCAGGCTTACCGTTATCACAAACGATGCTAACGAAATAATTCCTACTCGTACTCAAACTTGCTGGTGTTTTGGCATTAATTATCAAAAAATAAATGGTTCAACACAAAAATCACTTTCCACTTCATTTCATTGACCAAATGCTCGAACAGTAAGCCAATCACAAATTCTATTGCTTTCTTGATGGTTAGTCCAGCTATAACCAAATTCCAATCGCTTCCAAAGATCAAAAGAAAACGATTTTCACGTTCCATTAGATACCTTAGCTTATCAATGTATGCCCTGTGGACTGTGTGTCACCCCTAGAACGTTCCAACAATGTATGGATAACATCTATCCGATATGATTGGAAGCTTACTAGAAGTTTTTATGGATGATTTCTCTACCTTTGGCGATTCCTTTTCCTCTTTCTTGCATCGATATTGAATTGGGAAAAAATGTCATTTTATGGTCAAATAAGGTATTGTCCTTGGACATGTAGTCTCAAATAAAGGCACTGAGATAGATAAAGCAAAAGTTGATGTAATTGCAAACTTACTATAATGACCTGAAATTTTAACCAATTTAAAATTGAATTAAAAGCAAAATATATTGAAAATCAATCATTCCATATTATTTTGATAGCCTAAAAATAGACATTTTGCAAACAATCTCGAATTTTGATGAAACCAATTTCATTCATTCCGGAACGTTAAATTGTTATAAGATTTCAAATTTCATATCAATCGGAGCTAGTATATGAGCGTGCTCATTATAAACGCATGTCGAAAAATTGATTGAAATTTAATAAAAGCTTAGAAAAAGGCCATTTTTCAAATACTCTGAATTCGACGAGACCAGTTTCATTGGATGTGTATCGATGAAATTTGTAGGATTTTAAATTTCGTACTGATCGGGCTTACGGTTTAATCGTACGAGTTGAAAATGTAAAAGGCCATTTAATTAAATGCAAGCTTAAATTAATCAAAAACATGTTTGCTTAATTTACTCCCTCCTTAACACCTCACTAGCACCTATTTGCACTCTTTCATGATGGATAGCTAGGTAATGATCGATATCTTGGCACAAAGCACAAGGTGGTGTTGTGTATGGAACAAAAGCTAAGCATTCATTATTCACTTAGGACCTTAAGGGGAAATTGTATAAAAACCCATTACGTCACCACGAATCTATTTCCTCTCATGGCAACACCTACGCGGGCATTTTGCACTCAATACCCTAGCCCTGGTGTATAAATAGAGCCCCTCTTACTCAGTTTCCTTCCCTTTCCATTCTCTCTTCCTTCTCTTCTCTTTTCTTCCTCCTTTTTCCTTTCCCTTACGACCGTAGGCCCCACAAGCAGCCACGGGCTCCTCTGGCCTGCCACGTCAGCCTCCACCACCCCATCCTCCTTATCGTGGATCCCACGACCAAACCCTCTTAAACCACTTAAAGGCCACAACTTTACACCCCTTCACCCAAAACTACCCCATCCGTGGACCTCACAGCCCAGAATGTCCCCCACGTGGACCCTGCACCCCCAGGCCGCACCTCCTTGACCAAAGATCCAAACTTTTGTCTCCAAAATCAATATATACGCACGTATATTCAAGTGCAACTTATAAAACCCGTACATGTCAAACCCTGTCCGTTCGAAAACTAATTTTACATGATGACACTGGAAGGCTTCCAGATTTGACTAGAATAGCAAAGGAGTCCTACATTCGAAGTTATGAAGGAGTGGATAATTCATTGAGAAACTACGTACTTAAAAGGATAAATAGTCTAGGGTTATTAATACTGAATCACGTTTGAATTTAATAATGATTAGTGAAGTAAAAATCTAATTTTTAAGTGATATACATATGAAATTTAAGTGAGTAACACCTTAGGATGGTGATTGTGTGGATATTAGATGTTGTTTATGGATATAAACCTTATTGGGTTGATTGGATACTATTTTGAATAGTAATGGTTAATGGATATTATCTTGCTAGTTAATAGCATCTTGTTTGGTTGATGTTGGATGTTATAATGATTGCTTATGACATGCTATATGACACTGTATTTAATTATACCCAAAAAGTTGGATTATTGGGTTAACAGCTAAGTCTCTGTTTAATAAAGTTATCTAATTGAATATTTTATTAATTAAATGAAAAGTGAAAAATAAATTTCGAATTGGATATCCGCCTTTTGATAGAAACAAAGTTAAAGTTATTACGATAAACATTTGTAAAGGAAAGAAATTTATTTGAATCAGTTTTCAAGTAATTAAGGCATGTTCAAGTTTTTAATTAAAAATGAATAGTAACTTCGAAAAGTGAAGTTTGGTTTGGGTATATAAGAAATGTTTTAACTGGATTATCTTTTTCAAACTATCTTATTTATTTTTATAATGGACTTCAAGAAAGTTTGAATTTCAAAAGTTGAAGTTTGAAAAAGAATAGTATTTTAATGATTTAGATAATACTATAATATTTAAATAATTGAATTTGAAGTTGAATATTGGAAATATAGTTTCCAAAATTTATTATATATGTTTTATACAATTAATAAACTATTTTAGAAGCAGATCAACTTGATTTTAAATATAAGTCGAAGTTTGATTTGAATAGGGCTAGTTGTGCAGCGGTAGTTCGCGAATTTTGACCATTGACTTAAAACTATCGTACTGAGAGATCTGACCGTTGGATTTTCCCGAAATGAAAAATGTTTGGTTCGAAACGAAAAGAGAATGCAATGAAAAGTTTTATAATCCAATGGTTGGATTTGAAAACAAGTTCAAATCAAATTTGAATAAAAACAGCGCTAGTGGAGTTAAGAATCCCAAGTGGGATCTTACTAAAATGGACTACTTTTAAATGATTAAAAATAGGGGAAATCATTATAAATTATAATAAATGATTTGAAAGATTTTTAGACCAAATATATAGGGTCTTGAATGATAAAAACCTGTTAACCAGAAATAGGCTATTTTGCAAAGCCTTTTGTAATGGTTTTAAGAAACGTTTTAAGGTTAAAGGTTTTAAGTTCTCAAACTTAATATAAACTTTAGTAAACCTTTTATATGGTTAATAAAAGAGTTATGAAGATGATTTCGGAAGCCCAACAGCCTAATCAAATTTAAGAATAAGATCTAATCTTATGAGACGTTTTCCAATTAAAGGAGACTTAATTGGGGATCCGATAATCCTAAAGGATTTTGTTTTGATGCTAATTATTTAAAAAATATCGAGTTCAACCCATTTTGGATAATTTTACGACGAGTAAGAGGTTGAAGAGATTGAAGACGGCAGAAGACCAAGAATCTTCACATCGAATGGACTGTTTAGTGATGTGTTGGGCAGCTTCCGTTATAAGGTTATAAGTGGCAATAGTCCGAAGTACTTATTGATTGTCCAAATATGCAAGCGCCTCTCTCCTTTACTGGACGAGGAATATGTGCCTTCGGTTGTGTTCACAACTCAAAATGAACTTGTATTAGATGTATGTACGACACTATATTTTACGACATAACCAATTGGTTTCTGTTGATGATATATCATTTAATGGTGAAGGATTTATCCTTTTAGCTTAACACCCTTATTTGAGACTTATGTATTCATAGGGTAATATATTAATAGCACCAAATATATGTTGTAAATTGATAGTGTGACATGCTAAGTGTTGATTACAGATATATCGAAGCTTTTGTTGAAAAGCACAACTTTGTGGAACGTGAATTCATGACCTCACAACCGGTAATGAGCTGAAATTTGATGAAGTAAAACAGAAATAAGGACTGATATTTTCTTCTAGTTGGGAAAGTGATGCCATGGTATGGACTCTAGACAATTTACTTAGTGAATGATGGAACGAGGAGCCTCGGATAATGGTCTGTAACGACCGGGGGACGTTATGTTCAGGAAAATCCCGAACTACACAAGTTATAGGTGGGATGGCTTTTCCACAACATAAGGACCCATTTGTTGATCCCTAGGACATCCCGCTAGAGGTGTGACTGAATGCGATTAAGGAAAATTCTTTGCTTTGGTCATCGATGGAACCTAACTTCCAATACGAACTTTTACGGTTTTGATTGTAACCTATGTATGTAGACGTAATATATGGGTACCTACATCTGCTAAGATCTATACATTTATTTTGAAAAAAAAATTAAAGATAGATATTAATGATAATATCAAATGATTTTCGCAGATCGAGCATATTTGGTTATCGTAAGGTAAAACTTGATCCTAATGGTTTGTGTTTGCATTACATGATGGGATGCGAGTATTATGGTAGCTCTGTTTTTATACAGCATTGAGATTTTTTGTGCACTATATTCATAAGGGGAAGCCTATTCCCTGTTAAGCAGTCTGGTCTTATGATTTACCTTACAACTCTTATACACAATTGTTTTTGGTTTCTCACACCAGTCCCATGATTGACCTATAGTTTTGTTTTCCCTTGAAAACTTGGGTGCCTTTATTTCCATGCGAGCAACCTAGTATACAAATTAGTAGTTAAGTTCTTTTTTGGGAGCTATGTATGGAAGCTATGTGTGGAAGTTGTTTTGGATTTAGAGTCGGAGCAGGAGCTATATGTTCTTCTGTATTCTCTCTGATGACTATATCATGTTACTATTTCAGTTACGCACATATTTCTTATTTCCGATGTTTGTACTATTGAATCTTATATGTTGTATTAACTCTGATGTATTCCTAGTGTAATATGTTGTACATTATGATATTGTAATGTAGTGTTTATTTCCATTGTTATGTAATGTGTTATACTTTAAAGGAAATCTGTTCTTTCGGGCACTTGGAATGTTGATATTCGAGGAACGGAGAGGGTGGGTCATCACATCTGGTATCAAAGCTGAGGATTAACCTTAGTTCTGGAGTATAACTCATTAAAAGACTAATTAGAAATATAATCAGAAGTATTCTAGGATGGGTGACTCATTAGAGATAGGGTTAGTAACACCCTAGAATGAGTACAATTGAGAAAACAAACATTCATTAAATCAGTTTTCATTCGTATATATTCGTATGTTTTACGTTGTCCCTAAGATATATTGTTTGCTTTCCTAACTCATTTCTTACTATGTAGATAGTGTAAAATGAGTGGAAGAAGAAAACTAGGTAGAGGGAGGGGACGCGACTAATGTCCAAGCCTTAGTAGTAGAAGCCGAGGCATTTGTGCAAGAACAACCTAAGCCAAATCTGGAATTTTTTCAAAGAAGTATAAGAATCTCAGAGGACAACAATTTCGTGGAAGAGAATCAGTTGTTGAGGAACAGGCTTGGTTGCACACATGCGAAAGAATTTTCAAAGGCTTGAAGTTTAGTGAGGAGAAGAAGAGGTATTTGGCAACTTGGTTACTGAAGGATGAAGCTCTAGTCTAGCGGGAGACAGTTACATTGGAAGAACCCGAAGAAGACTTCTCTTGGGAACGACTTAAGAAATTTTTTGAAGGAAGGTTTGTACCATCTGAGGGGATAGCTCGCTTATTCTATGAGTTTTCCAACTTAAAGCAAGGAGATATGATTATTCAGGAATATCTGAGTAAGTATAGTGAACTTTCTCATTTTAGACTGGAGCTGATTCAAAATCCGGTCAAGAAGAATGAAAGGTTTATTAAAGGGTTACAAAGGAGATACCAAAGCAGAACTATAGCTCATGTGAAAGCATCATTTGTAGATATGGTAGATACGACGTATCGCTTTGAATCCCTCGACAACATAATGATGTGGATGATAAAGGTAACAAAAAGGACAATTCATAGAGAAAGAGGAAATTCGAAGGCAAGATGTCAGAATCTGATAAAGAGAGAAAGAAACCCAGGGAGGATTGGGTGAAGAATGCTACGTGTTTTAATTGTAATGAAAAAGGGCATTTGTCGACTAATTTCGAAAAGCCATAGAAGTCAAAAAGGGATGATGGAGGTAGCACATGTTTATGATGTTGAAGATGTACCGTTAAGCTCATCGGAAGGGAATGGAAAGGAAGTTCTTAAAGGTAAACTTTCTATTAAGAATATTCCGGTTAAAGTATTATTTAATATCGGTGCCTCACGTAGTTTTATGTCAAATAGAAAGGTTAAAGAATTAAATCTGAAACCCACATATATTGAGAAGCCCGTTTGCGGTAGAAATCCGATTGGAGGTTCTATCTACCTGTGTTTGCATTGTAAAGTGCCCATCTCTTATTTCCATTATCGATTTCCCTTTAATTTGATTATCTTGGATTTCACCGATTTTGATAGTATACTTGGGATGGATTGGTTGACCCGTATGAAGATAAAGCTTACTGTTTGAAAAGGATTGTTTGGGTTAAAAAAAGTTTGAAAATTTTATAGTGATACCATGTGTAGGCCTAGATTTAAGAATAGATAGTTTCTGGTATGCTATAGATGCTTCCCTCACCACTATAGAAACTATTCCGGTTGTTAAAAGATTTGTGGATGTGTTTGATGAAGTTAAGAGTCTTCCTCCACAGAGGGAGATTGACTTTAGGATTTATCCAGTTCTGAATGCAAGACCAGTTAATGATATTCTCATTTTCTCTAAGACGGAAGAGGAGCATGCTAGACATTTAGAAGTTGTCCTGGAAATTATGAGAAGGAATGTGTTGAAGGCGAAGTTCTCCAAATTTCATTTTTGGGAATAAGAAGTTAAATTTCTTGGACATGTAGTATCGAAAGAAGGAATTTCGGTAGATCCAAATATAGTTTCTACCATCTAGAGTTGGAAGCAACCTAGAACTCCTACTGAGGTTAGAAGTTTCCTTGGTCTGGCAGGTTATTACCGAAGGTTCGTAAAATATTTCTTAAAGTTATCCAGCCCTTTGACGAAGTTAACCAAAAAGAACACCAAGTTTGTTTGGACTGCAAGATGTGAAGTAGTACTTCAAGAGTTGAAAAAGTGGCTAACAATTACTCCAGTCCTAATGATTTTTAATGGAGACAAAGGAATGATTGTTTATACAAATGCCAGTAAAGAAGGTGTTGATGTAATACTAATACAAGACTGAAAGATATTTGCATATGCTAGTAGGAAATTGAAACCGCATGAGAGGAAGTATGCAACTCATAATTTGGAATTACTTGCGGTTGTATTTGCTCTAAAGATCTGAAGACATTATTTGTTAGGTGAGAAGTTAGAGCTATTTACCGATCACAAATCATTAAAGTATCTTTTTACTCAGAAGGATTTGATATGAGGCGGCAACACTGGTTAGAGTTTCTGGCGGCATATGATCTGTATATTCTTTATACTCCAAGTAAAGCTAATGTTGTAGCAGATGCGCACAGTAGAAGGCATGAAATTATCCATCAGAACAATGATGAATTTATCTAAAAGATCTGTAGAAGGATTCAATAAGGAGAAGTCTTAAATTTTATAGTTGATAATCGTGGTATAGCAAGGTTAAAAGAACGAATTTATGTTTCAGACATCCCAGAGCTAAAAAAAGAAGCATTGGATGAGTGTTATAAATCCAAGCTAAGTATTCATCTCGTAATCCAAAAGATGAATCAAGATTTGAAGCATACGTTTTGGTGGAAGTCGATGAAGAGGGATATCTCAATCTATGTTAGCAGGTGCCCAGCCTATTAACAAGTTAAAAGCGATCAGCAGAAGGTTGCTGGATTACTTTAGCTAATAGAAATTCCTCAGTGGAATGGGACCAAATATCGATGGGTTGCCCCGAACCAGAAGAGGTAATGAAAGAATCTGGGTTATTGTAGATCATCTGACAAAGAGTGCTTATTTTCTTCTAGTAAAGCCAATGAGAACAGCTAACAGTCTTGCGCAGCTATATGTAAAAGAAATTGTCTAATTGCACGAGATACCCAGTAGTATAGTAAGTAATCGAGATCCGATCTTTTCCAGTCATTTATGGGGAGCACTTCAGTCAGCATTGGGAACGAAATTAAATATGAGTACTACTTACCATCCCCAAACAAATGGGAAAACTATAAGAGTAAATAAAATTTTGGAAGATTTATTGAGAACTTTTATTCTTAATTTTGGAGGATCATGGTAAGATCATTTGCATCTAGTTAAGTTCTCCTACGACAACAGTTATCAAGCAAGTATAGGTATGTCACCTTTCGAGGTGTTATATGGTTGACCTTGCAAGTCTCCAGCATTTTGGATTGAATCGGTAGATAGGCTTGTATTGGGTCCATATATGATCTATGAAGCAACTTAGAAAGTGGACTTCATTAAAAAGAAGTAGAAAGTAGCTCAAAGCACGTAAAAGTGTTATGCTGACCAGCGAAGAAGAGACTTAGAATTCTCTTTGGGTGACCAGATATTTCTAAAAAAAATTCCATTAAGAGGAAACATCAGGTTTGGAAAGAATAGGAAGTTATCGCCCAGATATATTAGACCTTTTCCAGAGTTAGAAAGAATCGAAGCCTTGGCTTATAGAATTCAGTTTCCTGAATAGTTGTCAATTGTACATGATGGTTTTCATGTTTCCTATCTTTGAAGATATTTTCATGATCCTGATTTGATCATTGAAGAAGCGACACGGCTAGACTTAGAGATCACACCAGAGTTGGTAGTTCCAAGAGATCCTTTAAAGATTATTGGCAAGGATGTAAAGAAACTAAGAAACAAAACAGTGAAATTAGTCAAAGTACAATGGAGCGGTGATCCGAGGGGCTACACTTGGGAAAAAGAAGATGATATAAAGAAGCCTTATCCCCATTGTAGAGAGGATATCGAGGAAGAGCTCATTTGCGAGGTAAACTCATTTCTTGAATGTCATTTTTATTCAGTATCTCTTTCATTTCAATTTCGAGGGCGAAATTCTTTAAGTGGGGGGGATTGTAATGACCTGAAATTTTAGCCCATTTAAAAATTGAACTAAAAGTAAAATATATTGAAATCGATAATTCGGTATGATTTTGATAGCCTAAAATTAGACATTTTACAAACAATCTCGAATTTTGACAAAACCAATTTCTTGAATCCGAAATGTTAAATTATTACAAGATTTTTAATTTCATATCAATCTGTAACACCCCACCTCCATTAATGTCACTCACAAAGGGAATGCATTAACTTCCATGGAGGTTATAAGTGAATATAGAACAGAAAAATTACAACAAGACAGATAGTAAATAGTACTTGGAAATCTAAAACTTCATTTTATTGCAGCGGAAATTAAACATGTTTGTTATATCATAAAACCATAGATCATAACCAAGTACAATATCCATCTTCATAAAAACAAAATACATAATCCCATTACATAAATAGCCATTAAAAAGATAACAAGCTGGACTTTACTTCAACGGTCCAAGCTTTCCAAAGAGAGATGAAGCAATCCAATCAAACTCCACTAGAGCTGGGCCCAACCTGAGGACCTGGAGGGGGAAAAAGGATAGAAATAGAGGGGGTCAGACATAAAGTTTGGCGAGTATGATAATTCTAACAATACTATTATCAAAATAACTAGACTAAGGCATAAGCTGGAAGACAAGTAAATGTCTATGAACTCTTAGGAAGATAAAGATAGCGTTTAAGATAACATTAAAGATAACGGTAAAGGCACACCTAATTACTAACGAATGATTACAACACTGCACCGCACATTACTACACTGCACCGCACCAGTCACCCTAAAGGTTGATCCCAATTGCTTCACACAGAAACTTTATAAATAGCCTTGCGTACCCCTAGTTGACTACATAGGTGTCGTCTGCCCCTATCTCCACTAGGTGTACCCCACTACCCTCTTTCGATCGACTCCCTACTCGTAGATACCCGTGCTGACCCCACGGTGGGGTGTATCACTCCCTTAAAGTGGCAACCTGAGAATGCACGGCTTATACCTACACGATGCAACAACGTCTTACCTACCAGCCTGGGTCCACACACGCATATGAAACCCGTTGGACTTGCGTTGCCATCGCTCCCCGTTTTGGCCTCTTACAGTCAAACCCAGCATGCGTGTCCCGTCCTCGACTTGGGTCGAGCCCACAAAGATACGTTTGGGATACTGGTCGAAATGGGCCCCCACAAGCTACCCACCTAAGCTTGTCACTAGTATATCCCACTTAACCCTCTTAGTCATGTTCATTTACATGTGTGTTTGGTTAAGTCTTACTAATCGTATTTCACATGCCACTAAGGGCACCCCCTAGATTCCTCATGCTACCCAAGGCACCTACTTAACCCCCATGTCCCACCTTACATGTTTATCTGGTTAAGTATTTCTTAATTCATTCAGGCCATAACCTCATAAAGACCTCTCAAATTAGACTGGCATTTATGGCAGCTGGATTTGTCGGGTGGGTTCGGGCAGTCTTACACCATAAAAGAGTCTAACCTCGTGTCTTTACAACCGTTATGCTTTAGTTTAGGCCTAGGACCTCTCACATTGGGCTGACATTTGTGACCACTGGATTTGCCGGGCGGGTCCGGGCAGACTTACGTCACAAACGAGTCCAACCTCGTGTCCTAAGCATTGATTATCACTTATAATCTTTTACCCCAGTTTTAATAATTCCCTATCCAAATTATTAATTAAGTCCACTTTTATTGATGTCCATAATTGACTCAATTATGGTCATCCACTCTTGGTATGCAAAATCATATCAATTGCACCCCAACATCTTATTATTAAATCCTTAATATTACCCCTACCCCACGTTTATACGTTCGCTTATTCAACGCATAATATAGGCTAGACTTGCATAGTCTAACACATAGCACAAAGATAAATTATCACAACATCTAGACAATTAAAATAAATCTAATCATAATAGGGGTGAAACTTGCATAAACTACACATGTTAAGGATCAAAAGGTGTCAACTTGTTAAATGTCACAATTCACATGATATGACCATAGCCCAAATCTATACATAAACTTGCATATGGGGTTTTTAGGCAACATAATGATGGTGTGAACTAGCATAGAATATGACATATGTCATAGCATAATTCTAGGTGTCATAATAGATGTCATGGCATATGTTCATAACTTTTCCAATCAATCTAACTTGCATATGTAACGTGTCATATAGATCAACTTAGCCCAAACATGATGATTTAATTAATATGAACTAACTAGCATAGACAATAGCATCATGATTTCAAAGCATGTATGATTCATCACAACTTTAGCCTAGAAACTTTCAACATACATAACATCATCATAGCATGATTTGCAACATATAGGATATTATCACCACATAGCATAGAATTTATAACTTACATGATAACATATGACAATTCACATCATCTACTCATAATCCATTCATGACTCAACCTAATTAAAATGATAATAATCTTGTTAAGATCATCATACTCACAATTTAGAGAAGAAAAGAGAGAGTTTTGCTTTGCTTTAGGGTTGAGAGAATTAGAATTGAATTTGCTTTTCTTCTTTCTTATTTGCCGGCGGCTCCATTGATTTCCATGGCGACAGTAACTATTCTATTTTAATTAGGTTTAGGGTTAGCATTAGGATGTATTTATAGGTGTAGGGAGTTATTTAGGACCATTAGATTAACCCTGAACCATGAGATCCAATCAAATGCAAAATCTGCATTTGAGCGAATCGGCCCACGGGTTGACAGCCAAACACCCTGGATTAACCCCTAGTCGACCCAGCGAGGCTGGGTCGACCTCAAAAATGGGCCGGTTCGGTTATTCCCCCTCCTAATTCGCTGTTTTGAACTTTTTCGCATATTTATTTATTTAATTTTTAATTTATATATATATATATATATCAATATATATATATATCAATATATATATATTTCTCTGCGCAACCCATTTCACTTAATTCTTTTCTAAAAATTAAGTATACTTTAATTTGTGAATTTTAATGTTATAAAATTACGGGGTGTTACATTCTCCCCTCCTTAAAGGATTTCGTCCCCGAAATCTCCAAGTCAAGAAGAATGTATATCCTACCATCTAATCGTCCATCTACTCAACCATCAAACACCAGCATCCATTGTCCTTAAAAGACTTCTAATGCTTTAATGTTTTTATATGCACAGTGTGTGTATATGTCCATATCTAATGCAAAATTAGGCGGTCTACTGATTCAGTCGACCTCCTTAGTGCAATTCATGATAGTGCCATGCGTCCAATATGTATGCAAAAGATTCCTAATGATACATATTAATTCTATATGCGTGCACAACCATCCACCCGAATGCAGCAACTATATGATAATACAACCATTATACATCCATTTTACTAAATACATCCATATATGTGCAATATGCAATATGAAGTGACTGAGCTGATCTGGTGCCTAATAGTGTGTGTATATGCATCCACGAGCAAACACTTGCATCCACTTTGCATCCACCATACATAACATGTCTCAAACACATGTTTCAACCATAGGATTATCCTAACTAAAGGTCAAAGATACTAGCGAGAGGATATACTAAAGATAAGATAAGTACAAGCTAAGCGATAAAGGAGAAATTAAAAGACATACCCTCAAAAAGAAAAGGGTATCGTGAACGCATCTTCTCTTCTGTCTCCCAAGTAGCGTTGCTCTCATCATCTCCCCATTGCACTTTGACTAGTCTGACCTCTCGATTCCTCAACCTCTTGATCTCCGACCCAAGAATGCGCGTAGGAGCTCGTCGAATTGTCGCATCACGCTCTATCTCCACCTCCCTAAGAAAGCTCGGCTCTACCACTTCCGCGGTCTCGTGCAAGCACTTCCTCAAATGTGACACATGGAATACGTCGTGTACACCACTAAGTCTCTCGGGCAACTCCACTCTATACGCCATCTGTCCAATTTTCTCCTTAATAGGAAACGACCCTACAAACCTTGGTGCTAATTTCCCAACGGACCCAAAGCGAACAACGTTCCATAATGGAGACACTTTGACAAAGACCATGTCCCCAACTTCAAACTCAAGATCTGTCCTCCTCTTATCCGCATAAGATTTCTGCCTATCCTGTGCTGCTTTCATCCTCCTTCGAATCAAGTCGATCTTCTCCGAAGTCTCCCTAATCATATCGGGCCCAAGTAAGATCTTATCCGTAGATTCCCACCAACATGTAGGTGAACGACAAGGTCGCCCATAAAGAGCTTCGAATGGTGCCATACTAATGCTGGACTGAAAGCTGTTATTATATGCAAACTCCACCAGTGGAAGATGCTCTTCCCATGTACCCCCAAAGTCTAGGATACATAGCCTCAAAAAAAATCCTCTAGAATGCGATTCACCCTCTCGGTCTGGTTGTCCGTCTGAGGATGATATGTGGTGCTCAAACATAACTGAGTCCCTACCGCTCGTGTAAGCTTCTCAAAATTCGCTAGTGAAAATAGGATCGCGGTCGCTCACTATGCTAGAAGGAACATCGTGCAAACGAACTATTTCTCGGACATATACAGAAGCTAATCATGGAGTAGTCCTCTTGCTCTTCACGGGAATAAAATGGGCGCTCTTAGTAAGTATATCTACTATAACCCAAATACCCATATTACCCTTCCTCGATCTTGGTAATCCATCCACAAAATCCATCAAGACACTTCCCCACTTCCATAGTGGAACCTCCAATGGGTGAAGCAACCCACTGGGTTTCTTTTGCTCCGCTTTTACTTGTTGGCACACCAAGCATCTAGCGACATACTCGGCCACATCTTTCTTCATGCCATCCCAAAAGTAGACTCGTCTCATGTCCATGTACATCTTGTCCCCGCCGGGATGAATGGTCATCTTCGAGTGATGTGCTTCATCAAGAATAGTCTTCCTTAGGTCATCGTCTTTAGGTACACAAAGTCTACCGTCCCTACGCAACTAACCCTTATCGTCTAGGGTATACCTACGGAGATGGCTTGATGACTCCCCTCCTTTGAGTTTTTCTACTAACTCAACCAACTGCGGGTCGTCTCGCTGTGCCTCGCCAATCCATCCCAAAAGTGTAGGTCTGACCTCCAAGGATGCTAGCAAACCGGGTATAAAGTCAACGGAAGGTCTAAAGTCAAACATCGAAATGAATTCTAAGCTTCGCCGCTCAACAAACAAAGGACTTAAGGATAATCATTTTCTACTTAAGGCATCGGCCACTACGTTACCCTTGCCAGGGGTATAGACTATTTCGAAGTCGTAGGACGCTAAGAACTCCATCCACCTTTGTTGCCTTAAGTTCAAGTCCTTTTGAGAGGTATTTTAAAGACTTGTGGTCAGTGAATAATTCGAATTTCTCATCAAGAAAATAATGACGCCAAGACTTAAGCGCGAAAACAATAGCGGCCAACTCTAGGTCATGTGTGGGGTAATTCTTCTCATGCGCTCTCAACTGCCTTCCACCATAGGCTATTACCCTGCCCTCTTGCATTAAGACTGCGCCTAGTCCTGTCCCACAAGCGTCAGTATAAATGGTAAACGGCTTACTCCCGTCTGGCAATACTAAGACTGGGGCTGAAGTCAAAGCTCTCTTCAAACGTTGGAACGCATCATCACAATCTACATCCCATGTGAAAACTAGGTTCTTCTTCGTCAAGCGTGTTAATGGAGCTAATATCTTTGCGAAGTTTTTGATAAACTTCCTATAGTAGCTAGCCAACCCCAAAAAACTTCTCACTTCGGTAGCATTTTTAGGGACCTTCCAATCTTGGATGGCCACCACCTTCGCGGGATCCACGGCTATCCTTTCTTTGGAAACCACGTGCCCCAAGAACCGTACTTCCTTCCTCCAGAAGTGACACTTAGAAAATTTAGCTTTAAGGCTATGCGCTCGTAGGGTCTCCAACACTTCCCTAAGATGTAGGGCATGCTCTTCTTCATCCTTAGAAAAGATCAAGATGTCATCTACAAAGACTACCACGAATTTGTTAAGGTACTCCCTAAACACCCTACTCATCAAATCAACAAAATATGCTGGGGCGTTTGTCAAACCGAAGGGCATTACTAGCCATTCATAGAAACCGTCCGGAGTCCTAAAGGCAGTCTTGTTTATGCTATCCTCAGCCACTCTCAACTGATGGAACCCAGTGACTAAGTCCAACTGCGAAAACACTGAGGTGCCAACTAACTGATCGAAGAGATCGTCAATCCTCGGCAGTGGGTGTCTGTTCTTCTTAGTAAGTTTATTAAGTTCTCTATAGTCCACACATAGTCTAAGGGACTCATCTGCCTTCGTGGCAAATACTACTGGAGCACCCCACTCCGATATACTTCGTCTTATGAACCCCCTTCTCAAGCAACTCCTTCACTTGCTTATCGAGTTCCCTCCTTTCACATGGAGCCATGTGGCGTACTGGAAAAGATACTGGTTTCGCATTATCCACAAGATATATTCAAAAATCTATCTCCCGCTTCGGAGGCAAGCCCTTGACCTCCTCAAACACATCCGAATATTCTCGGACCACTCTAACAGATTGTAGATTTTCCTCAGACGCGTCAAGCGATTCTAGATAACTTAGCATAACCGAATTTATGGGATTACAGAAGATTTCGAGAGTGTTGCCAAGGCGAGTCACGAGCCTAACTACTCTCCTTTCACAATCAAGAACTGCCCTATTTCTGGATAACCAATCCATTCCTAAAATTAGCCCATAGCCCGTGAAGCCCAACACATAAGCATCACATCTAAATTCAACGCTAAATATGGAAATTTTCAAATCCAAACACATCATGGACAAATACGCTGAGCCCCCTATTGGATTCGAAACAACTAAGGGATCCTCTACTAAACTGGTGTTTAAGTACAGTGATTCAACTAATGATGTAGAGATAAACGAATGTGATGCGCCCAAATCGAATAAGGTACGGACAGGATGATCAAACAGAAAAACTAAGCTTTCAACAGAAATGGTTCTACCTCGTTCTTGCAGCGGTGGGACCGCGAGAGTCTGAACTTGTCCCTTTGCCTGCCCTGGTGCCATAAGAGCCTGCACCTGTCCTCCCGAGGTAGCTCCTGCCCTCTGGCCCTTGTTTGGGCAGTCCTTCACTAAATGTCCCGCATCGCCACAATGAAAACAGCCTGTCTTCTTTTTCTTTCGGCAATCCTTGCTGAGATGGCCTGGGGTTCCACAGTTAAAGCACTTCTTCTTTCCCTTGCCATTATTGTCATTTCCACCCTTCTTGTTTTGCTGTTGTGGTTTCTTCTGATCCCCCTTCTTCTCGGGTGCCTTATCAGCTTTAGCGCTTTTCTCCTCATGCATGAGCGTCATTTCTACTAACTTCTCAAAGGTGGCCCCCATCGGGATGTGGGTCATAGCCAACCCTTGCAATGGTTCATTCAAGCCATTCACGAACCTTAGAGCCTTCTTCTCCGGCGTGTTTATTAAGTCCAAGCCAAACCTTGCTAACTGATTAAATTTATTGACATATTCTTTCACTGATGAGCTTCCTTGCTTCAATGTCAAGAACCTTTCCATATATATATTTTCTTCCGCCCTTGAGAGAAACTTCGCCTCGAACCTACGTCTGAAATCCGCCCAAGAGTCAACAGGACGCTCCCCATTAGTGACCTCCCACCAAAACGAGGCCTCTCCCTTCATCAACCAAGCTGCTAAACGAACTCTCCTCCCTTCTTCTACTTCAAAGATTTCTAGCAATTCTTCCACCTCCTTAAGCCAATCTCTAGCTTCCACAAACGTTTCTGACCCTTGAAATGGTTTTCCACCCATAGCCTTGAATTCCTTGCACGTCTTTGCAAAAGTATCTACGCGAGGAGGAGGAGGAATGGGTGCAACTGGTGGTGGAGGAACATTGGCCGGACCTGCGGCGGCCCTACCCTCAAACAACCTCCTATACCATCCTGGTATCGTTACACTGTCGGGTAGATTAAGATTTTTAGCCATGCTGAAACGAAAAAGGAAGGATTCAGAATGGAGAATTCGAAAGATAAAGATATGGGCTATTAGGGATTATGTTTTTTTTTCTTAAAAACTTTTTTTTTAAATTACTCATTAAAACATGTTTTTGAAAGCACTTCTTTCAAAAATAACTATTTTTCTAAAGTATTTTTATCTGTTCTGGTAACCTTAAGCTCTGATACCACGTGTAACACCCTACGTCCATTAATGTCACTCACAAAGGGAATGCATTAACTTCCATGGAGGTTATAAGTGAATATAGAACAGAAAAATTACAATAAGACAGATAGTAAATAGTACTTGGAAATCTAAAACTTCATTTTATTGCAGCGGAAATTAAACATGTTTGTTACATCATAAAACCATAGATCATAACCAAGTACAATATCCATCTTCATAAAAACAAAATACATAATCCCATTACATAAATAGCCATTAAAAAGATAACAAGCTGGACTTTACTTCAACGGTCCAAGCTTTCCAAAGAGAGATGAAGCAATCCAATCAAACTCCACTAGAGCTGGGCCCAACCGAGGACCTGAAGGGGGAAAAAGGATAGAAATAGAGGGGGTCAGACATAAAGTCTGGCGAGTATGATAATTCTAACAATACTATTATCAAAATAACTAGACTAAGGCATAAGCTGGAAGACAAGTAAATGTCTACGAACTCTTAGGAAGATAAAGATAGCGTTTAAGATAACATTAAAGATAACGGTAAAGGCACACCTAATTACTAACGAATGATTACTACACTGCACCGCACATTACTACACTGCACTGCACCAGTCACCCTAAAGGTTGATCCCACTTGCTTCACACAGAAACGTTATAAATAGCCATGCGTACACCTAGATGACTACATAGGTGTCGTCTGCCCCTATCTCCACTAGGTGTACCCCACTACCCCCTTTCGATCGGCTCCCTACTCGTAGATACCCGTGCTGGCCCCACAGTGGGGTGTATCACTCCCCTAAAGTGGCAACCCGATACAACTTGAGAATGCACGGCTTATTCCTACACGATGCAACAACGTCATACCTACCAGCCCGGGTCCACACACGCATATGAAACCCATTGGACTTGCGTTGCCACCGCTCCCCGTTTTGGCCTCTTACAGTCAAACCCAGCATGTGTGTCCCGTCCTTGACTTGGGTCGAGCCCACAAAGATATGTTTGGGATACTGGTCGAAATGGGCCCCCACAAGCTACCCACCTAAGCTTGTCACTAGTATATCACACTTAACCCTCTTAGTCATGTTCATTTACATGTGTGTTTGGTTAAGTCTTACTAATCGTATTTCACATGCCACTAAGGGCACCCCCTAGATTCCTCATGCCACCCAAGGCACCTACTTAACCCCCATGTCCCACCTTACATGTTTATCTGGTTAAGTATTTCTTAATTCATTCAGGCCATAACCTCATAAAGACCTCTCACATTAGACTGGCATTTATGGCAGCTAGATTTGCCGGGCGGGTCCGGGCAGTCTTACACCATAAAAGAGTCTAACCTCGTGTCTTTACAACCGTTATGCTTTAGTTTAGGCCTAGGACCTCTCACATTGGGCTGACATTTGTGACCACTAGATTTGCCGGGCGGGTCCGGGCAGACTTACGTCACAAACGAGTCCAACCTCGTGTCCTAAGCATTGATTATCACTTATAATCTTTTACCCCAGTTTTAATAATTCCCTATCCAAATTATTAATTAAGTCCACTTTTATTGATGTCCATAATTGACTCAATTATGGTCATCCACTCTTGGTATGCAAAATCATATCAATTGCACCCCAACATCTTATTATTAAATCCTTAATATTACCCCTACCCCACGTTTATACGTTCGCTTATTCAACGCATAATATAGGCTAGACTTGCATAGTCTAACACATAGCACAAAGATAAATTATCACAACATCTAGACAATTAAAATAAATCTAATCATAATAGGGGTGAAACTTGCATAAACTACACATGTCAAGGATCAAAAGGTGTCAACTTGTTAAATGTCACAATTCACATGATATGACCATAGCCTTAATCTATACATAAACTTGCATATGGGGTTTTTAGGCAACATAATGATGGTGTGAACTAGCATAGAATATCACATATGTCATAGCATAATTCTAGGTGTCATAATAGATGTCATGGCATATGTTCGTAACTTTTCCAATCAATCTAACTTGCATATGTAACGTGTCATATAGATCAACTTAGCCCAAACATGATGATTTAATTAATATGAACTAACTAGGCAATAGCATCATGATTTCAAAGCATGTATGATTCATCACAACTTTAGCCTAGAAACTTTCAACATACATAACATCATCATAGCATGATTTGCAGCATATAGGATATTATCACCACATAGCATAGAATTTATAACATACATGATAACATATGACAATTCACATCATCTACTCATAATCCATTCATGACTCAACCTAATTAAAATGATAATAATCTTGTTAAAATCATCATACTCACAATTTAGAGAAGAAAAGAGAGAGTTTTGCTTTGCTTTAGGGTTGAGAGAATTAGAATTGAATTTGCTTTTCTTCTTTCTTAGTTGGCGGCGACTCCATTGATTTCCATGGCGACGGTAACTATTCTATTTTAATTAGGTTTAGGTTAGCATTAGGATGTATTTATAGGTGTAGGGAGTTATTTAGGACCATTAGATTAACCCTGAACCATGAGAACCAATCAAATGCAAAATCTTCATTTGAGCGAATCGGCCCACGGGTTGACAGCCAAACATCCTGGATTAACCCCTAGTCGACCCAGCGAGGCTCGGGTCGACCTCAAAAATGGGCCGGTTCGGTTATTCCCCCTCCCAATTCGCTGTTTTGAACTTTTTCGCATATTTATTTATTTATTTAATTTATATATATATCAATGTATATATATATATATATTTCTCTGCGCAACCCATTTCACTTAATTCTTTTCTAAAAATTAAGTATACTTTAATTTGTGAATTTTAATGTTATAAAATTACGGGGTGTTACACAATCAAACTTAGAATGTGAGCGTGTTCAATATAAACGCTTGTCGAAAAATTGTTTGAAATTTAATTGAAGCTTAGAAAAGACCATTTTTCAAATGGTCTCCGAATTCGACGAGACTAGTTTCATTGGATGCATATCTATGAAATATAGTAGGATTTCAAATTATCGATTGAACTTACTATTTGATAATGCGAGTTGAAAACATAAAATGTCGTTTTATTAAATGCTAGTTTAAACTTATCAAAAACATGTTTCCTTAATTTACTCCCTCCATGACACCTCACTTGCACCATTTGCACTCTTTCATGATGGCTAGCTAGGTAACGATGATAGCCTGGCACAAAGCAAAAGGGGATGTTGAGTGTGGCACAAAAGCTAAGTCATCCATTATTCCTTAGGACCTTAAGGGGAAAATTGTTTGAAAACCCATTACTTCACCATGAATCCATCCCCTCTTATGGAGACACCTAGGTGGGCATTTAGCACTCAACACCCTAGCCTTGGTGTATGAATAGAGCCCCTCTTACTCACTTTCCTTCCCTTTCCATTCTCCCTTCCTTTTCTTCTCTTTTTTTTCCACCCATTCTCCTGCCCCACACAGCCGTGGGCTCCACCAGCAGCCGCCCGCTCCCCCTGACCAGCCACGTCATCCTTTACCACCACTCCTCCTTGCCGTGAACCCCACTACCACCAAACCCCTTTTAAACCCTCTTAAACCACTTAAAGGCCACACCTTCACACCCGTTCACCCAAAACTACCCAACCTGTGGACCCCATAGCCTAAAACATCCCCCACGTGGATCCTACATCCATAGGTCGAACCCCCATGACCAAAGATTCGACCTTTTGTCTCCAAAACCAATATATATCCACATATATTCAAGTGGAACTTATAAAACCCATATGTGTCGAACCTCTGCCCGTTCGAAAACCGATTTTATATGGTGACACTGGAAGGCTGTCAGATTTGACTAGAGTAGCAGAGGAGTCCTACATTCAAAGTTACAAAAGAGTGGATAATTCAGTGAGAAACTACATACTTAAAAGGATAAGTAGTATAGGGTCATAAAATTGAATCACGTTTGGATTTAACAATGTTTAGTGAAGTAAAAATTTGATTATTAAGTGATTAACATATGACACTTAAGTGAGTAACACCCTATGATGATGATTAAGTCGATATTGGATGTTGATTGTGGATATAAACCTTACTAGGTTGATTGAATACTATTTTAAATAGTAATGGGCTATGCAGTTAAAGCGCTTAGCGTTCTATAGTGGTGGAGGTGCAAAAAGCTGTAGTGGGGATATAACGGAGGTGCAAAAATGTCAATTAGATGAAAAACTTTATAATTAAAAATAATTAATTATCATTCTCCCATGATTTTTGTAGAAGAAACGTATATTAAATAACATTATGTAACTAAATAAAAAATATCATGGTTATGCACACTAGATTCAATGATTATTATTTATTATTATCTTATATAAGGCACTTATGGCTTAAAATTAACTCTTTACACTAACTTTTTTTATTTATATTAAAAGAGAACTGGTCAAATCATCCTTTATATATTAATATTGCCGAAGCAGGTGCTAGATTTTGCGGTTGGAAAATAGCTGGGCTTAAAGCGGAACTACTATTCATCAACGCTAAATTGAAATAGCTTAACAGCTGGATAGTGTTACGGGCTATAGCGAAGATTTCACATGACTTTACCGGGGATCTAACTACATAGGTAATGGGTTAATGAATATCACCTTGCTAGTTAATGATACCTTTTTTGGTTGACGTTATATGTTATAATGATTGTTTATGACATGGTATATGACATCGTAGTTAATTATACCTAAAAAGTTGGATTATTGGGTTAACGGTTAAGTCTTTGTTTAGTAAAGTTATTTACTTGAATATTTTATTAATTAAATAGTAAGTGAAAAATAAAAGTTCGAATTTGATATTCGACTTTTGATAGAAACAAAGTTAAATTTATTACGATAAACATTCGTAAAGGAAGGAAATTTATTTGAAACATTTTCAAGTAATTAAGGCATGTTCAAGTTTTTAATTAAAAATGAATAATAACTTTGAAAAGTGAAGTTTGGTTTGGGTATATAAGAAATGTTTTAAATGGATTTTCTTTTCCAACCTATCTTATTTATTTTTATAATGGACTTCAGAAAATTTGGATTTCAAAAGTTGAAGTTTGAAAAATAATATTATTTTAATGATATAAATATTATTATAATATTTAAATAATTGAATATTTGAATTTGAAGTTGAATATTGGAAGTAAAGTTTCCAAAAATTATTATATATGTTTTATATAATTAATAAATTATCTTAGAAGCAGTTTAACTTGGTTTTAAATATAAGTCGAAGTTTAGTCTAAATAGGACTAGTCGCGTAGCGGTAGTTCGCGAATTTCGATCATTAACTTCAAACTGACGTATCGGGAGATCTGACCTTTGGATATTCCTGAAACGAAAAATGTTTGGTTCGAAATGAATATAGTTTTAAAATGCAAAGAAAAGTTTATAATCCAACGGTTGGATTTGAAAACAAGTTCAAATCAAATTTGAATAAAAATAGCGCTAGTGCAGTTAAGAATCCCGAGTGGGATCTTACTGAAATGGACTATTTTTAAATGATTAAAAATAGGGGAAATCATTATAAATTATAATAAATGATTTTAAAGAATTCTGGACCAAATATATAGGGTCTTGAATGATAAAAACCTATTAACCAGAAATAGGCTATTTTGCAACGTCTTTTATAACGGTTTTAAGAAACGTTTTAGATTAAAGGTTTTAAGTTCTCGAACTAAATATAAACCTTGGTAAACCTTTTACATGGTTAATAAAAGAGTTTTTTCGATGATTTTGGAAGCCCAACAGCGTAACCAAATTTAAGAAAAAGATCTAATCTTATGAAACATTTTCTAGTTAAATGGGACTAAATTGGGGATACGATAATCCAAAAGGATTTTGTTTTGATACTAATTTTTTTGAAAAGAACAAGTTCAATCCATTTCAAATAATTATATACGAGTTAGAGGTTGAAGAGATTTAAAATGGTGAAAGACCGAGAATCTTCACATCGAATGGACTGTTTGTTGATGCCTTCGGTAGCTTCCGTTATAAGGTTATAAGTGGCAGTAGTCTGAATGTACTTATTGATTGTCCAGATATGCAAGCGTCTCTCTCCTTTATTGGACGAGGAATAAGGTGCCTTCGGTTTCGTTCACAACCCAGAACGAACTTTTATTGGATGTATGTCCGACATTGTATTTTACGGCATAACCAATTGGTTTTTACTGATGATATATCAGTTGGTGGCGAAGGATTTATCGTTTTAGCTTAACAGCCTTATTTGAGACTTATATATTCATAGGGTAATATATTAATAAACACCAATTATATGCTATGAATTGACCATGTGGCAAGCTAAGTGTTGATAACAGATATATCGAAGCTTTTGTTGAAAAGCAGAGCTTTGTGGAATGTGACTTCACAACCTCACAACCGGTAATGAGCCGAAATAGGATGAAGTACAACAGAGATAAGGACTAACGTTTCCTTCTAGTTGAGAAAGTGATGTCACGGTATGGAGGCTAGGCAATTTACTTAGTGGAGGCACCTCAGATAATGGTCGGTAATGATAGGGGGATGTTATGTTTAGGAGAAACCAGAACTACATTTGGTATAGGTGGATTGACTTTGCCGCTAAAAAAGGGCTAATTTGCTGACTCCTGGGACATCCCGCTAGAGGTGTGCCCGTATGCGATAAAGAAAGATCCTTTGCCTTGGTCATTGATGAAACCCAATTTCCAATGCGAACCTTTACAGTTTTGATTGTAACCTATGTATGTAGACGTAGTATATGGGTACCTGTGTCGGCTAAGATCTATACATTTATTTTGAAAAGGTTTTCAAAGATAGATATTAATGATAATATCAAACGATTTCGCATTTCAAGCATATTTGGTTGTAAAACATGCTCCTAATGGTTTGTGTTTGCATTGCGTGATGGGATGTGAGTCTTATGGTAGCTTCATTTCAAAAATCATTGCGAGTTTTATTCACAAGGGGAAGCCCGTTCTGTGTTAAGCGGCGTGGTCTTATGATTTACCTTACTACCCTTATATACACAACTGTTTTTGGTTTCTCACGCCAGTCTCATGACTAACCCATAGTTTTGTTTTTTCCCTTTAAAACTCGAGTTCCCTTATTTCCATACGGGCGGCCTAGTATACAGATTAGCAGTTAATTAGGAGCTATGTATTGAAGCTCATTTTGGATTTGGGCCGGAGTAGAAGATATATGTTCTTTTGGATTCTCTCTAAAGAATCTATGGTGTTACTATTTTCGTTATGCACTTATTTCTTATTTCCGTTGTTCTGTACTATTGAACCTTATATGTTGTATTAACTCTGATGTATTCCTGGTGTAATATATCATACATTATGATGTTTTAATGCAATGTTTATTTCCGCTATTATGTAATGTGTTTTACTTTAAAGGCAATCCGTTCTTTCGGGCACTTGTAATGTCAATATCCGAGGAACCGAGAGGGTGGGTCATCACACTTACCCATTCCCAAATCTATTAAGGACATTCGATCGTTTTTAGGACACACGAGCTTTTACCAATGCTTTATGAAAGATTTTGGAAAAATCGCTTGTCCTTTGATACTCTTCTAGGGAAAGACGTTCCCTTAAATTTTAATTTCAGTTGTGTCTCTTCATTTGGACATCTAAAATACGAACTCATATCTACTCCAATCATCTATGCATCAAACTAATACCTTCCTTTTAAAATAATGTGTCATGCCTCTAACTTTGCGTTTGGTGCGCTCTTAACACAACACATCAACAAAATCATTCATGTCATTTACTACATAATTATGACTTTGAACAACTGTAACAACCAGTATTTTTATAACAGGTTAAAACAAGAAATCAAGGCAGAATTAATTTTTAAAACAAGAATCAAGGGAAACGGGTTGCGCCATTGCGTTAGCCTTGAAATTCTACTTGAAAACGAGACCGAGTTTGCGAGAATCGGAGTCCATATGAGGGAGATATGACCCTCCGAAGTTTCAGGAATTTTCAGAATAAAAAACAGCTCGAAATTCGAATTCGAAATTCGAATTCAAACCCCAGAACAAGCTGGGCGGGAAAATTCCCGGCCAGGGACCAGGTCGACCTGGGGGTCGACCATAGTATCAACCTCCCAGGGGCCAGGTCGACCATAGTGTCGACCTGGGGGTCGACCTGCCTCCCGAGCCCACTTCCTGAACCTGATGCATTCTGATGTATTTGACCTCGTTTTCTGTCCAGATTCGTCTGCCTAATCCTATATAAACTCACCCTTAGCATCATTCTCTCCACACCATTTCATTCTGTCCTTATGCTACTTCTGAAATAATTAAATTAAAGAGAGAATGGCTACTTCTTCTTCGTCAAGACAACATCTAGGAATTGCAAATTGAGGGTTTTCAACTAGAACAAGACTAAACAAATAGAGATTCAACAACTGCAATAACCATTTCCAGAATCAAATCTCTACACTCTAATTCTCGATCCACGCTCTGTAAGTTCTAGTTACTTTGAGATTGAAACTTGTTAAATTTGATATGGACATGGAATAAAATGAAATTGGACCTAAGCTTGATTATCTATTTGGATCTGTTCTTGTCTCTTCTTGAATCTATGATTTTGGGTTATTTCTTATCGACTGAATCATGCCCATTCATGTTGTTGGACCTAGTTTAATTATTCAAATGCTAGATTGTAACATAAATTCTTGGATCTTGACTTGTGGGAATATTTCTATTTGGGGCATATTCATGTTGTAAATCAAATTCTTTCATGTCTATAAACCTTAATATGCCTATGAGACTGTGGACATAAGGTTTTGCCTATGCCTATGACTATGATGATGAACATAAGACTATGCCTATGCCTATGACTAAGAACATAAGACTATGCATGCGCCTATGACTGTAAACATAAGACTATGTTTATGCCTATGACGGTGAACGTAAGACTGTTGCCTATGACTATGACAAGGGCAATTGTGGCTAGTCGACTATGACCCTTGACTATGAGAATTATTACCTATGATCATGAACATAAGGCCATTATCTATGACCATGACTTTGAAACTATTACTGTTAATTGCCTATGACTATTGCCTAGAACTATTTCGGATAATTAACCATGACTATTGTGATTAATCGCTTAGGGTTCTTAATTATGAGATTTCTACCTATGACCATGACTATGACTATTGGGGTTAATTACCTGGGACTATTATAGTTGATAGAAACCCATGTTGTATACCGAACTTGCAGTTTGTTGGATCTCATACCAAAGGTGTGACTTGCTTAGTTTATTCGCTATTATGTACACCGAAACCATTGGATCCATTATCCTTGTATTTGGCTTACTTTCGCATGCCTATTCTTTTATGTCAGCGTTTACCATGACTATCGCCTTATCTTACTAGATTTGAAATCCTTTATGCCAGTGATGTTGTAACCAACTATCTCAAGTTATGTCATGCTAGTCTTGTAACCCCTTTTATCGCTTTATGCTCGTCCCTTTTGCCTATCATAGTTTTGATGTTATTCCCTTTTATTCTGAGGTTTGGATTTACGTGTAGTATGGATCGATTCACGTTTACGTGCGATGGGAATACGATTTGGGTAGAATTGGCAAAACATGAATTGGTTATGAACATGAATTATGAACCTGATAAAAGGCAAAATTTGAAACATGAACGCTGTTATAACTTGAACCTGGATATGGACACGAACTTGACATCGACTTGACATGAAACTTGCCTTGAAAACTTGACACGGACTTGACATGAAACTTGAACATGGTCATGACACTTAGAATGAACTTGAAAATGGCCAACTCGAGGTTGGGTTGAGTTTGTAGTGTAATTCTCCCCGGAACCGCCCGGCAAATCCAGTTACTGCAAACAATAGGATCCAATGTGGGTAGTTGGTCATATCGCACTTGAAAACCCGAGGTCAGACTGAGTTGTGGTGTAATTCTGCCTGGAACCGCCCGGCATATCCAGTGACCACAACAACAGGTCTGATGTGAGAGGTTGGGGTGCATTAATGAATTAATGCCACATGATAGAGTTAAGTCATGAACCGCTTGAATATACTTAGCCAATTTGACACGATGATTTGATAGGGTTAAGTCATGAACCGCTTGAATATACTTAACCAATTTGACACGATGATTTGATAGGGTTAAGTCATGAACCGCTTGAATACACTTACCCAATTTGACACAATGATTTGATAGGGTTGAGTCATGAACTGCTTGAATATACTTAACCAATTTGACATGATGATTTGATAGGGTTAAGTCATGAACCGCTTGAATATACTTAACCAATATGACACGATGATTTGATAGGGTTAAGTCATGAACCGATTGAACATACTTAACCAACTTGACAGATGATTCGTAAGGCTAAGTCATGAACTTGAACGACAACACTTAGCCAATTTGACATGACACGTAGGCGGGTTAAGTCACGAACTTGAATGACAACACTTAACCAACTTGACATGCTAGACTGATGGGGTTAAGTCTCGAATTTAAATGACAACACTTAACCTACTGGAAGGAAACCCTAGTTGCGCGGTCCTTTTCAGCAGTAACCCATTAGATGTATCACGGTACCCTGGAACTAGGCAGGGTGGGGCACGATTACTGGGCTGATTGTAAGCGACCAGAACGACGGCTGAGTTGGTGCGCCATTGTTGGTTCAAGAGGACTATGGTCGTGCACGTGATCCGGAGTTGAAAAAGCAGGCATTGGGCACCAGTAGGTTTACACTGTGTGTGCTTGATTCGTGTTGGTGGTTGGCACCCTAGGGCTTGATACACCCTATGGTGGACCTAGCACAGGTGACTACATTTCGAGATTGGGTCGTATGACACAGACACATGAACGAGCTAGGACTTGTAGGGAGCCGATCGATTAATAGATCGTTACGTGGAATTCGTTAGGTAGCATAATCCCTAGTGGTCCTAGGTGGCATAAACCCTAATCGAATCTAGAAAATATTCAATAGGTAGCATAATCCCTAGTGGTCCTAGGTGGCATAAATCCTAGTTGAACACGCGATAGTTCATGACAAGGAAACCTAGCCAGAACAAGGGTGGCGGTCCAAACGATTTCAAGAATGGTGGCACTACGTTGAAGTAGTATAGAAATACGTGATGAAACCCGTACGATATACGGCAAGGGACTGTACATACACATGGAAAGGATTATACGGGTTGGGGTGCTAGTACAGTTGGTGCAAAGAATGTTAAACATGCGATGCTATACGAAGCTTATCTTGTTACCTCAGTTTTTCTTGTGACCTTAGTTTATCTTGTTACCGTAGTTTATCTTGTTATCTTAGTTTAACTTGCCTATCTTGTCATCATACTTATGTTTACTTTCAGTTTATACATGTCATGTTATCTTTACTTGTTTCTATGCTGAAAGTCACTAGGACTTACCAGTCTGTATGACTGACCCGTTTTGTTTCGCCTCTTTTTCTCCCCCCCTCCCCCCGCCCTTAGGTTCTCAGGGAGGAAGCACTACTACTTAGTTTGGACTTCTTTCTACTTCAATATCATCATATATGGCTTGGACCTTTCTTGGCTATGGCTGCTTTACTGTTTTACTTGGGGAATGATTTATGACTATGGTTATTTGCTTCTTTACTATTGCAAGACAGATTTCGATGTAATGGATTTAATGGCATTTTTATGTAAAAGGCTTTAGACCTTACTAGATTTTAAAGAAATGAAATTTGGTTTTTCTTCCGCTGTTTTATATATGTTCTGTCTTGTAATATTTCTGTGTATGTTTACCTAGATAATGCTCCACCAAAGCTAGTGCATTCCCCTTGTGAGTGACCCTAGCGGAGGTGGGGTGTTACATTTGGTATCAGAGCAGATGGTTACCAGACTGGGCAAAAGCTTTTAAAAACCTTCTGAAATTATTTTCAAAACGTTTACAAAGAAGCATTTTTCAAGAAAAGTTTCATTTTACGAAAGGCATACTCCCCAAAGCCATATGCACTATCTTTTAATTCTCTCCTTGAGTCTCTTCTCTCTTTCTTTTTAACCATAATTTGTAGGCATGCGACACATGTCGGAGGGCAAAGTAATGTCCAACCTCCATTTGTAGCCGTAGTAGTTTTAATTGCGACTAAACTTATCTCAAGCTTTGTAGGGTTGCCGTGCGATGGAAGTAGCTTTCGAGAAACTTGTCAACAAGCTATACAAGGATAGTAAGAACGAGGATAAAAAAAACACAAGCCTAAGGATGAGAAACTTGTTGATAAGGCGTAATCCATGAAGGAGGAAAAGGTGAAAGGAAAGAGGTCAAAGTAAAAGAATAATAAAACCCATGATAAGAAAGAACATCGTTGGTATGGTAAAAAGGGACATGTAAGTTAAGTATCATAGGACAAGGACAAGGGCAAAGAACAAGATCTTCGAGAGGGCAATTGTATGCTCTCACTACTAGCATACCTAAGAGAGGTGGTAACGTTTCTATTAAAAGTTTAGCTTTTCTTTTCTATCATACCGTAGGAACTTTGTTTTTATACATCGCATCCTTTTAATTCTGCCTCGATAGTTGAGTCTCTACACCTTAGTACTAGCATAGTAGAGGATCCCATTTTTGTCTCAAATCCTATTGGGGAATTGGCTAATTTATTCATGACTTGTTTGGATTTGAGAATGTCTATGCTAAGTGTTGATTTTAGAAGTAAAGCTTATGTTTTTGAGCTCTGGGTTGATTCTAGGGATGGAGTGGTTGTCCAGAAATGGTACCATTCTCGAGTATGAAAAGAGGGTAGTTAGACGCTTGACTTGCCTTGGTAATGCCCTCGAAGTCTAGTGTAACCCTTAGGGTTCTGCCATGCTTAGTTACCTAGAATCTCTTGACACATTTATTGGTCCGCTCGAGTAATGTTCGCCACTAAGGCGGATGGTTCATCTCGCTTTATGCATGAGTTATAGAAAATCGCCTTAGTAAGTACACTTGGCAACATGGTTGGCATTTGTTTATTTTCAAGAGATAATTCATTTATGTGGAATACCTTCTAGTAAGTGAATGAGATCCAAGATTCACCAGTGAATTTTGGAGAGCTTGCACGAAACCATGAGTACGCAGTTATGTTTGAATCGGGTATACTAGAAAGAGAATAAGTGAAAGTGGAACGAGAGGCGACAGTGGAATGAGTTCCAACTCATATTATAGGAACAAGAATTAAGGAACTACGAAATTGTGAAGTTAAAAACGGCCAAAGCACAATGGAGTTAAGCTCAAGGAAATGCGACTTAGAAGATTGAAGACTAGACACACGCATCATATCTCTTTTTAAGAGTATATCCTTGATCCCTGTTTTCCTGTAGAGCTTACTTGTATGCTATCTTTTAAGTATATCCTCTCAGTCCTATGCTCAATCCTATTTCTGTTGCAAACCCCATAAGGAGTATGACTTATCTGTTAGTAATACATGTTGGGGCTTGAGGGTGTCCGTTGGGTTGACTAAACATTTTGGGTTTTATAGGATATGGGCTGGTGCTTAGGGAGTTCTTCTCCTATTCAGTATATATGTGACGTATATTTCCAGCTTTGACATTGCCTAATGGGCACAAAGTTTTTACTTCTATCATTCGGCTATATCTTTAGGTAGGAACAATTGGGTGAAACATGTGTTTGAGACATGTTATGATTGATGGTTGCAAGTGGTCGCACGTGGTTTCTCGTGGTTGCATAACAAACATTAGGCACTAGATCGGCTCAGACACGTTTTCATATTGCATATGCATGAGTTTTTATACTTGTTTATGGATGAAATTGAATGTGTTATCATATGAATGTTGCATATGGATGGATGTTTGAGCACACCACTTTTTGCATATGTTCATACAGCATTAGAAATCTCTTAAGGACAATGGATGCATGTGATTGATGACTGAGTAGATGGATGATTGGATGGTAGGACACATTCTTCTTAACTTGAAGATTTCGGGGACGAAATCCTTTAACGAGGGGAGAATGTAACAACCCGTATTTTTATAACAGGTTAAAACAAGAAATCAAGGCAGAATTAATTTTTAAAACAAGAATCAAGGGAAACGGGTTGCGCCATTGCGTTTGTCTCGAAATTCTACTTGAAAACGAGTCCGAGTTTGCGAGAATCGGAGTCCGTATGAGGGAGATATGACCCTCCGAAGTTTCAGGAATTTTCAGAATCAAAAACAGCTCGAAATTCGAATTCGAAATTCGAATTCAAACCCCAGAACAGGCTGGGCGGGAAAATTCCCGCCCAGGGACTAGGTCGACCTGGGGGTCGACCATAGTGTCGACCTCCCAGGGGCCAGGTCGACCTGCCTCCCAAGCACACTTCCTGAACCTGATGCATACTGATGTATTTGACCTCGTTTTCTGTCCAGATTCATCTGCCTAATCCTATATAAACTCACCCCTAGCCTCATTCTCTCCACACCATTTCATTCTGTCCTTATGCTGCTTCTGAAATAATTAAATTAAAGAGAGAATGGCTACTTCTTCTTTGTCAAGACAACATCTAGAAATTACAAATTAGGGGTTTTCAACTAGAACAAGATTAAACAAATAGAGATTCAACAACTACAATAACCGTTTCCAGAATCAAATCTCTGCACTCTAATTATCGATCCACGCTCTGTAAGTTCTAGTTACTTTGAGATTGAAACTAGTTAAATTTGATATGGACATGGAATAAAATGAAATTGGACCTAAGCTTGATTATTTATTTGGATCTGTTCTTGTCTCTTCTTGAATCTATGATTTTGGGTTATTTCTTATCGACTGAATCATGCCCATTCATGTTGTTGGACCTAGTTTATTATTCAAACGCTAGATTGTAACATAAATTCTTGGATCTTGACTTATGGGAATATTTCTACTTGGGGCCTATTCATGTTGTAAATCAAATTCTTTCATGTCTATAAACCTTAATATGCCTATGAGACTGTGGACATAAGGTTTTGCCTATGCCTATGACGATGATGATGAACATAAGACTACGCCTATGCCTACGACTAAGAACATAAGACTATGCCTGTGCCTATGACTGTAAACATAAGACTATGTTTATGCCTATGACGGTGAACGTAAGACTGTTGCCTATGACTATGACAAGGACAATTGTGGCTAATCGACTATGACCCTTGACTAAGAGAAATATTACCTATGATTATGAACATAAGGCCATTATCTATGACCATGACTTTGAAACTATTACTGTTAATTGCCTATGACTATTGCCTAGAACTATTTCGGATAATTAACCATGACTATTGTGATTAATCGCTTAGGGTTCTTAATTATGAGATTTCTACCTATGACCATGACTATGACTATTGGGGTTAATTACCTGGGACTATTATAGTTGATAGAAACCCATGTTGTATACCGAACTTGCAGTTTGTTAGATCTCATACCGAGGGTGTGACTTGCCTAGTTTATTCGCTATTATGTACACTGAAACCATTGGATCCATTATCCTTGTATTTGGCTTGCTTTCACATGCCTATTCTTTTATGTCAGCGTTTACCATGACTATCGCCTTATCTTACTAGATTTGAAATCCTTTATGCCAGTGATGTTGTAACCAATTATCTCAAGTTATGTCCTGCTAGTCTTGTAACCCCTTTTATCGCTTTATGCTCATCCCTTTTGCCTATCATAGTTTTGATGTTATTCCCTTTTATTCTGAGGTTTGGATTTATGTGTAGTATGGATCGATTCACGTTTACGTGCGATGGGAATATGATTTGGGTAGAATAAGCAAAACATGAATTGGTTATGAACATGAATTATGAACCTGATAAAAGGCAAAACTTGAAACATGAACATTGTTATAACTTGAACCTGAATATGGACACGAACTTGACATCGACTTGACATGAAACTTGCCTTGAAAACTTGATATGGACTTGACATGAAACTTGAACATGGTCATGACACTTAGAATGAACTTGAAAATGGCCAACTCGAGATTGGGTTGAGTTTGCAGTGTAATTCTCCCCGAAACCGCCCGGCAAATCCAGTTACTGCAAACAATAGGATCCAATGTGGTTAGTTGGTCATATCGCACTTGAAAACCCGAGGTCAGACTGAGTTGTGGTGTAATTCTGCCCGGAACCGCCCGGCATATCCAGTGACCACAACAACAGGTCTGATGTGAGAGGTTGGGGTGCATTAATGAATTAATGCCACATGATTGGGTTAAGTCATGAACCGCTTGAATATACTTAACCAATTTGACACGATGATTTGATAGGGTTAAGTCATGAACCGCTTGAATATACTTAACCAATTTGACACGATGATTTGATAGGGTTAAGTCATGAACCGCTTGAATACACTTAACCAATTTGACACGATGATTTGATAGGGTTGATTCATGAATCGCTTGAATATACTTAACCAATTTGACACGATGATTTGATAGGGTTAAGTCATGAACCGCTTGAATATACTTAACCAATTTGACACGATGATTTGATAGGGTTAAGTCATGAACCGATTGAATATGCTTAACCAACTTGACAGATGATTCGTAAGGCTAAGTCATGAACTTGAACGACAACACTTAGCCAATTTGACATGACACGTAGGCGGGTTAAGTCACGAACTTGAATGACAACACTTAACCAACTTGACATGCTAGACTGATGGGGTTAAGTCTCGAATTTAAATGACAATACTTAACCTACTGGACGGAAACCCTAGTTGCGCGGCCTTTTCAGCAGTAACCTACTAGATGTATCACGGTACCCTGGAACTAGGCAGGGTGGGGCACGATTACTGGGCTGATTGTAAGCGACCAGAACGACGGCTGAGTTAGTGCGCCATTGTTGGTTCATGAGGACTATGGTCGTGCACGTAGTCCGGAGTTGAAAAGGCAGGCATTGGGCACCAGTAGGTTTACACTTTGCGTGCTTGATTCGTGTCGGTGGTTGGCACCCTAGGGCTTGATACACCCTATGGTGTGTTGTATATAACAGTGTTGTATACACAATTATATGATTTTTGTTTGATGATAACAAACAAGTGTATATTATTTTAAATGTGTTTGTTACTATACTGTTTCATATCTACATCTCAGAACAGAAATATAATATTAATATTTAAATGAATACTATTGCACAAGAATTAGAAATTCAAATAGTATTTTATTTAAATATAATATTTTATTTCAACATTTAAACAGTACAAATTTATAACTCCACTATTTGCACAACACACGGTATTTCAATACTTTTTCACATTTTTTTCTCATACACTGCTCTTCACTACAGATTTACTCACACACTCATTTGTACAAACTTTTATACATTCACTGACTCATATACACTCTGCATTCTTTATCTTTGTATTCTTTATCTTATGTCAATCCAGTTTTCACAGCTTCCAGCCAGTCCAGTCACCATCTGCTCACCTGTCACATAAAATAGAAACATACACACTGCAATAGAAATAAAACTGTACACATGCGAATATAAATTTTTATTTTTAAAATTTATTTGCCTCAGAATTTTGGTGTGTTTCTCATCATTTTTCATGACTTGATCTGATTCATCTGTGTCTAGTCAATTTGTATATATATAGTACAGGGACAGGAAAACTCGTCTGATGGCTGCACGTACACACGTGCATGAATATACACGTGTGCACTGCCTCGCCAATCATAATGTAGGGAGCAACTGAGGAGCAGCCGCGAGGACCAACTCGACTCAGTGCCACAGCAAACATTCAAGCGAAAGATCAAAACAGCTCAAAGTTCAAACATGGTGCAACAAGCTTCAACATTTGTTTAATTTTTTTTTTATATTAGCAAAGCGAGCTCGACAGAGAAATGGTCAAGCCAAAGGTTCAGCATAGTTCAGATGGTCACATGTTTCATGAGTACAAAAAGAATCAAGCTAGTGGTTCAATTTACAAAGTGTACAAGCAGCTTCTTACAAATGTGAAGTAAATGAAACTGAAGTGCTCAAGACAACAAATGAATATGCATGACATGTACAAGCCATTGCATGACCACAAGTCATAGAAGGTACAAGTAAAGTCATATTCAGGTTAACCCAGGCAAGTACACAATGGTGCAGATCAGGCCAGCACACATGAATGTGTTTTGGAGACACACATGCAAATATATATTTTGACAAACATGGCAGCAACTAATGACAATATAGTGGTGACTAAGCAAAATTAAAACTTGGCAACAAATCTGTTTTTGAAGGACAAAAATTGTTTCCAAGTTTTTTTTACAATGTTGGCAAGTGCTTAGTGTTAATTTCAGATTAGCACAAATCAATCTCGAGTAAAAAAAAATGGCAAACTTAATATGTTTTCCAGAAATCAAGCAAGGAGCTATTGGAAACAAATTTGTTGTTTCCTGTTTTAATCTTAACATTCATTTCTTTATTCTAAGAGAAAGATTTTTGGAAAACATTAAATTCATCAAATTTGGAAATTCATTGAATATCTCTTTCCAGTTTATGACCAAACCATTTTTTGAAATGCACGTGACCAATTTGGGGAAAGATTCCTTTAGTAATCTCGTAAGGAAACAATGTTTGGCAAGTTTTAAAGCACTCCAAATTTGAGCAAGTAATTTTCTGCAAAGAATTAAATTTGGCAAGAAAATATTTTTCTACATGAACAAGAATTAATGGAGGGCATACATGACAGCATATAATCATGCAAGAAATTTCTTTTTAGGCAAGATAATATTGTTTTCCAGAAATGAATTCGTTCAAGCAAGGAACATTTTTTTTACAAGAATGAAATCAATGTGATCTGCAAAGGAATCACTTATTTCTTTCCTGTTTTTCAAGCATACAAGATTGATCCAGTTTTTGCACAAAGTGTTGTAAAGGCAAGAAACATTTTTTGAAAAACAATTCAGTGCATGGGATTCCAGAAATGGCAAATCAGTTTTTGGTAAGAAATATCACGCAGGGAAAACATTTTTTTTGTTTCCTGCTTTTGAATCTCGACAGTATCATTTCAAGGAGAACAAAAGGAAACAATTTTCACATGCTTTTCAAAGCCAAAATCACGTAGGCAACAATCAAGGAACCAGCCAAAAGAGGGAAAGCAATAAAATCAGATCGAGTCATTCATATGAAATCAGAGTGAATTAGGGATCGAATTACCCTATTTATACACACCTATCATCACTGGCAATGCAGATCGAAACAAGCAACAACAAAAAAAAATAAAAAAAATCCAAAAAATAAAATAAAATTGAAGATACTCACATTCTTTTTCGATCGCAAACTCTCCAAATCGCCAAGCAAAGAGACAAACGAGTTTGAGCATCAGTGAATCAATCTTTCCAGCAATTCAAGACTGTGATTTGAAGATTAAGAAACCCTAATCCCCAATTTTCGGCGCCGCCATTTTTTTAATCTCCAGAGCAAAAGAGAAAAGCATCAGGCTAAAGAATAGGAGGAGGTCGGCCTATGTTTCACTTGGCTAAGCCAAGCTTATATTTAAAAGGGGAAATTAAATTGTTTTTATTATAGGGTTTTTCTTGTTTATTTTTTTGTTGTATTTTAATTTGTTTTTGTAAAACCGTCAAACGAACAGTTTCTAGAAGTCTGAAAAATTCTAGGGAATCAGTCAGGGTGTTGACTGACAGTTGACAGAGTCTGTAAATCTGGGTTACGTGTTACGGGTTTGTAATACGGGAAATCTGATCGAGAGGATATCGTTCAGCCTAGGATTTTGAGCATAGGTTTAGAATAGGAGCAGGGTTTGTGAGTGTACATGGTCTTGTATGCGGGATCTGTTCTATCACCTAGTAGAAATCTTAGGAATGCAGCAGTAGGCAGGGTTTTGCCGAAGCTGGGTATATCTGTGTGTGATTTATTTCCTGCATTTCTGTTTCTGCTATTTTCTGTGATCTATTTATTATTAGAATTTTAATTCAGTTAAAAACTGTGATAAACCCTATTCACCCCCCCTCTAGAGTTAATCTAGATCCAACAAGTGGTATCAGAGCAGGTATTTTTGACTCTAGAGACATGGGTATTCCTAGTTGTCAGTTCTTAGAGAGTCAGTCCAGTCGTATTCCAACTATTTTTAATGGTACAGATTTTTTGAATTGGAAATCTGAAATGGAATCCTATTTGAAATCTGTCAAATGTTGGGATGTTATTGTTAATGGATTTGATATGATAGATATATGTTTTAATAATCGTGCTACGCATATTTTATATTCACATCTTGATGATGATCGATACTGTCTTATCTCCCATTGTTTGACTGCGCAGGAAATCTGGACAGCTCTCAATACAAGATATGGAAATGACAACAACTTCTCAAAACCCTCAACTGTCAACTCAGATTCAGATCGGAGCTTAACTGGAGCTATTCATGTCGATTCAGACGATGGGGACTTATCATATGAAGATTTGGTATCTCTTTGTAATAATTTAACAAGAACCGTTGATCGTCTCAAACGGAAAAACAAGTCTTTGAAATCTGAAAATTCTGAGTTAACCTACAATAACAATATGTTGAAATTAAAAATTGAAAACTCTGAGTGCAAGAATTGTTTTAATTTGAAAACTGATTTAGCTCAACTTAATGAAAATTCTAGAAAGTTTGAAAATGAATTTTTGATTTTGAAAAATCACGAAGGTGAGCTAATTCATAAAAATAACGCTTTGCAAAAAGAGTTGGATAGTATTAATTCCAAACATAAAATTTTTGAAAAAGAAAGTTTGCTGAAAAGTGAGTCAATTTTGAAAGATTTTGAAAAGGAGATTGAAAAATTCAAAGATTTTGAAAAATCCGAATTCGAAAAGCAAACTAAGTTTGAGTCTGAGATTGCTGAGTCCCAAGCCAAAATAAATTTACTTGAAACTGAAAATTTGGTTTTGAAACAGTCCAATGCTGAACAGAAGATCGCTATAAATAATTGCTTAAATTTAATAAAAGAAAATTGCGATCTAAAATCCAAAATTCAACGATTAGAATCAACTTTGGATAAATTTTCTAATGGGGAAAAATCGTTGAATATGCTGTTGCAAAACCAAGTTTCTATTGGAAATAAATGTGGTCTTGGCTTTGGGAAAATTAATGTTTTTGAAAAACAAAATTCAAATGATTTGAAAAATGCTTCAAACTTCTTTCAAAAGAATCAACTTGATAATTTGAACTCTGATAAATTCAAAGGATTTTTAAATCATAAACGTGATGTGAATTTGTTTGATAACAATCCATTTAAATCAATCCAGGCCCCAAAAAGAAATACAGTGAATTCATTTAATTTCAAACAGATTTGGGTCCCTAAAGGTACTTTGGTAAATTCTGATGGATTGTTATATAAACAAGTTTGGGTACCTAAAGCTGTGAACACAACTGTGAGTGGTTTTACTAATTTTGTTAGACCACTCGATTCTATAAATTCATAGGTACTAAAGGATGGCTGAGGAACTGTTGTGGTGAAAAGAGGATGTTTTCAAGCTGTTGTATATTTTCTGTATCTTTCAGAGTTCCTTGGCCAAGCTTGTTGAGCTAGAGATTTATTTACTCACGTCAATTTCAGGTATAACCTCTAAACTCAACCTTTGTAAATATTTTTCTTTTTCTTTGTGTATTCTCCTTCTACCCCTTCTGTTTATTTTCATTATCTCATCTGTTTATCTTTCTTTGTCCGTTTGGTTTGTCACTGTCATATCATTGTAAAAAAAAAATTTGTGCTTTCTAAAACTTCCAATTGTAGAATTCATATTTTATGGAAATTCACTTCATTTGTATGAAACTCTAACGTTTTAATCATTTCCAGATCTTGAATTTAAATTTGTAAATATCTGCAATTGTTTTGAAGTTTATTTTCTAATTGCTGAATTCATAACAGTGCTGATGTATTCTTGTAATATCTTGAACACTGTTAATTAGAATTCTAAATTCTTGAAGATCTGAAAATTTGATGAAGTTTCACACACCACTGCTGTTTTGAGTTTCTTCTAATTCATTTTAGAAAAGTTTGAAATATTATACTCATTACAGCACACTGCTACTCCTCAGTCGTGATAATTTCATTGATTTTCAGATTGGCTTGGATATTTTTGATCTGTCTTGAATCATTGCTTATACCTTGATATTCACTGTTATTCATGATCATCTGGTTTAGATCTTTGTTTATTTGAGATCATTTGAAATTTCTGATATGTTGAATCTCACACACCTCTCAGATCTGAAATTATTAATTCTGTGTGATTGATTCATTGTATCTCATGATCAACATCCATTCTAGTGATTTCAAATAAATAATTTTTTTTGGGATCATGAATATGTCTTCAAACTTGATGTAAATATTCTGAAAAATTCCTTGTGCATGTCAGAAATAATTTTGAAAAAATCTTTGAAAAAATGGTCTTAAATCTCTCTATTATTTCATGGTTATTTGATTTAAACATTTGTTTGTTTAAAATCATTTGAAATTATTGATTTACTGAATCACACACATATCTAGAATCAAAAATTTATAATCTGGTGTGATTGATTCATTAAATTCTGATATTTTCATATTCCTTCAAATGATTTAAAATAAACAATATTTTTTAATCTTGGATCATGAATCATTTTTTCTGACCATCTATTTGACAAGTCTGCTTTGAAACCGATTCTTTGTGCTGCTCTGATACTGTTTTGAAAAATGGTTGTTTTGGAATCATCTGTTTGCTGCTTTGATACATGTGCATAATCTGTTATCTTGTCTGCTTGATCTTTGTACTTATAATTCTTTTGTCTATGATATTCTTGTTTGTCTCCAGTATCTTGTTTCAATCCTCATTAATAGAGACACCAATTGGTATCAGAAGTGTTGTTTTATATATTTTAACTCCTCTTGTCCTATATAGCTCTTCATATTCCTCTTGTAATTGATTTTCAATTTTAAATTATTTACTTTTTATTCATTCAGAAATTGAAATCAATACCCAAATTGAGCTGTATTTATAATTCATCAAAATTATTATTAGATTTTGAAATTGTGATGAATTGTGACTGCAGTATGTTTCACAACAAGAGAAGAATATATTTAGATTTTCATGAGGGTTGAACATTTATTTTAATATCTTTGAATTGGCGATTATTTCACGACCACCTTCTTTATCTACCGTTATTCTGCCATCCATCATGTTTTTTTATATTAATGTGGAAAGTTTAATTTTTTTTTTAAAATCATCTTGAATAAACAATGTAATACTTGTGATAGAAATTGGACTACGTTATTATTATTCAGAATTAGTGATAATTGAAAATTTTCAATAATCCCAGTACAGTCGAGCATATTTCATAATATAATTAATTTAGAAATTTATTTCACAAGTCCATTTCTGTACCTACCACTTTTCTATCATTCATATTGGTTTTACATACCGAGGAGTTTTTTCTTTTGAAGCTGAAAACAATAAACATATATAATAAATACATAAGTGTGTCTCTAATCTCATTTAAAAATCCAAGCTCTGGCTATGCATGGTTATGAGACACTTATAATTTAATCTGCGACTGGCCTCATTTAAAAATCCAAGCTCTGGTTATGCATGGTCAGTGTGCTCTTAAATAAAATAAAAAGAAAAAGGAAATAATGTGCTATAAATTAAAATTAATTTGAAATTCTCCTTGGTGTTTAAAAAACCAGCCTATCAATCCATCTTTCTAATTTGTGAAATGTGTTGAAATCTTATGACGTATTATGATTTGTTGATTGATAGATATTGAGATTTGAGATTATTCGATTTTGTCACTTAAATTGAATTATTAACTATAGTCCAAATCCATCACTGTTTTTGTGCTTTATTTTTATAAAAAATCTTATTGGAAAATAATTGAAAATCATTTTTTTTTAACTCTCTCCATTTTATATAAAATTCATCGTAAATCCGTCATTTTCTACAATGTGAAATATGCCACCTGTTCTCAGAATATTATGATTTTTGTTTGACTGATTGAGATTTATAACTGTTCTTCCTCTTATGCTGAAATTACATTTTTTAGTCATTTTTCATCTATATTTAAAATTCTATATCCTTTTGATGATAACAAAAGGGGGAGAATGGGTTGAGATTTTGATTTGTGAGTGAATATTTTATAAATATTTTTAATTTTTGAAAATTTATGAAATTTATGAGTGAATATTTTATAAATATTTTTAATTTTGAAAATTCATTATTATTCATTTCACTCATGCACAGTTATAGGGGGAGTCTCTGTTCTAGGGGGAGCTTTCAAATAGGGGGAGTTTTTGTTGTTTACTGAAAACACATTTATTATATTCAAAATCTTAACATTTGTTTGTCATCATCAAAAGGGGGAGATTGTTGTATATAACGGTGTTGTATACACAATTATATGATTTTTGTTTGATGATAACAAACAAGTGTATATTATTTTAAATGTGTTTGTTACTATACTGTTTCATATCTACATCTCAGAACAGAAATATAATATTAATATTTAAATGAATACTATTGCATAAGAATTAGAAATTCAAATAGTATTTTATTTAAATATAATATTTTATTTCAACATTTAAACAGTACAAATTTATAACTCCACTATTTGCACAACACACGGTATTTCAATACTTTTTCACATTTTTTTCTCATACACTGCTCTTCACTACAGATTTACTCACACACTCATTTGTACAAACTTTTATACATTCACTGACTCATATACACTCTGCATTCTTTATCTTTGTATTCTTTATCTTATGTCAGTCCAGTTTTCACAGCTTCCAGCCAGTCCAGTCACCATCTGCTCACCTGTCACATAAAATAGAAACATACACACTGCAATAGAAATAAAACTGTACACATGCGAATATAAATTTTTATTTTTAAAATTTATTTGCCTCAGAATTTTGGTGTGTTTCTCATCATTTTTCATGACTTGATCTGATTCATCTGTGTCTAGTCAATTTGTATATATATAGTACAGGGACAGGAAAACTCGTCTGATGGCTGCACGTACACACGTGCATGAATATACACGTGTGCACTGCCTCGCCAATCATAATGTAGGGAGCAACTGAGGAGCAGCCGCGAGGACCAACTCGACTCAGTGCCACAGCAAACATTCAAGCGAAAGATCAAAACAGCTCAAAGTTCAAACATGGTGCAACAAGCTTCAACATTTGTTTAATTTTTTTTTTTATATTAGCAAAGCGAGCTCGACAGAGAAATGGTCAAGCCAAAGGTTCAGCATAGTTCAGATGGTCACATGTTTCATGAGTACAAAAAGAATCAAGCTAGTGGTTCAATTTACAAAGTGTACAAGCAGCTTCTTACAAATGTGAAGTAAATGAAACTGAAGTGCTCAAGACAACAAATGAATATGCATGACATGTACAAGCCATTGCATGACCACAAGTCATAGAAGGTACAAGTAAAGTCATATTCAGGTTAACCCAGGCAAGTACACAATGGTGCAGATCAGGCCAGGACACATGAATGTGTTTTGGAGACACACATGCAAATATATATTTTGACAAACATGGCAGCAACTAATGACAATATAGTGGTGACTAAGCAAAATTAAAACTTGGCAACAAATCTGTTTTTGAAGGACAAAAATTGTTTCCAAGTTTTTTTTACAATGTTGGCAAGTGCTTAGTGTTAATTTCAGATTAGCACAAATCAATCTCGAGTAAAAAAAAAAATGGCAAACTTAATATGTTTTCCAGAAATCAAGCAAGGAGCTATTGGAAACAAATTTGTTGTTTCCTGTTTTAATCTTAACATTCATTTCTTTATTCTAAGAGAAAGATTTTTGGAAAACATTAAATTCATCAAATTTGGAAATTCATTGAATATCTCTTTCCAGTTTATGACCAAACCATTTTTTGAAATGCACGTGACCAATTTGGGGAAAGATTCCTTTAGTAATCTCGTAAGGAAACAATGTTTGGCAAGTTTTAAAGCACTCCAAATTTGAGCAAGTAATTTTCTGCAAAGAATTAAATTTGGCAAGAAAATATTTTTCTACATGAACAAGAATTAATGGAGGGCATACATGACAGCATATAATCATGCAAGAAATTTCTTTTTAGGCAAGATAATATTGTTTTCCAGAAATGAATTCGTTCAAGCAAGGAACATTTTTTTTACAAGAATGAAATCAATGTGATCTGCAAAGGAATCACTTATTTCTTTCCTGTTTTTCAAGCATACAAGATTGATCCAGTTTTTTCACAAAGTGTTGTAAAGGCAAGAAACATTTTTTGAAAAACAATTCAGTGCATGGGATTCCAGAAATGGCAAATCAGTTTTTGGTAAGAAATATCACGCAGGGATAACATTTTTTTTGTTTCCTGCTTTTGAATCTCGACAGTATCATTTCAAGGAGAACAAAAGGAAACAATTTTCACATGCTTTTCAAAGCCAAAATCACGTAGGCAACAATCAAGGAACCAGCCAAAAGAGGGAAAGCAATAAAATCAGATCGAGTCATTCATATGAAATCAGAGTGAATTAGGGATCGAATTACCCTATTTATACACACCTATCATCACTGGCAATGCAGATCGAAACAAGCAACAAAAAAAAATCCAAAAAATAAAATAAAATTGAAGATACTCACATTCTTTTTCGATCGCAAACTCTCCAAATCGCCAAGCAAAGAGACAAACGAGTTTGAGCATCAGTGAATCAATCTTTCCAGCAATTCAAGACCGTGATTTGAAGATTGAGAAACCCTAATCCCCAATTTTTGGCGCCGCCATTTTTTTAATCTCCAGAGCAAAAGAGAAAAGCATCAGGCTAAAGAATAGGAGGAGGCCGGCCTATGTTTCACTTGGCTAAGCCAAGCTTATATTTAAAAGGGGAAATTAAATTGTTTTTATTATAGGGTTTTTCTTGTTTATTTTTTTGTTGTATTTTAATTTGTTTTTGTAAAACCGTCAAACGAACAGTTTCTAGAAGTCTGAAAAATTCTAGGGAATCAGTCAGGGTGTTGACTGACAGTTGACAGAGTCTGTAAAATCTGGGTTACGTGTTACGGGTTTGTAATACGGGAAATCTGATCGAGAGGATATCGTTCAGCCTAGGATTTTGAGCATAGGGTTAGAATAGGAGCAGGGTTTGCGAGTGTACATGGTCTTGTATGCGGGATCTGTTCTATCACCTAGTAGAAATCTTAGGAATGCAGCAGTAGGCAGGGTTTTGCCGAAGCTGGGTATATCTGTGTGTGATTTATTTCCTGCATTTCTGTTTCTGCTATTTTCTGTGATCTATTTATTATTAGAATTTTAATTCAGTTAAAAACTGTGATAAACCCTATTCATCCCCCCTCTAGGGTTAATCTAAATCCAACATGGTGGACCTAGCGCAGGTGACTACATTTCGAGATTGGGCCGTATGACACAGACACATGAACGAGCTAGGACTTGTAGGGAACCGATCGATTAATAGATCGTTACGTGGAATTCGTTAGGTAGCATAATCCCTAGTGGTCCTAGGTGGCATAAACCCTAATCGAATCTAGAAAACGTTCAATAGGTAGCATAGTCCCTAGTGGTCCTAGGTGGCATAAATCCTAGTTGAACACGCGATAGTTCATGATAAGGAAACCTAGCCAGAACATGGGTGACGGTCCAAACGATTTCAAGAATGGTGGCACTACGTTGAAGTAGTATAGAAATACGTGATGAAACCCGTACGATATATGGCAAGGGACTGTACATACACATGGAAAGGATGATACGGGTTGGGGTGCTAGTACAGTTGGTGCAGAGAATGTTAAACATGCGATGCTATACGAAGCTTATCTTATTACCTCAATTTTTCTTGTGACCTTAGTTTATCTTGTTACCGTAGTTTATCTTGTTATCTTAGTTTATCTTGCCTATCTTGTCATCATCCTTATGTTTACTTTCAGTTTATACATGTCATGTTATCTTTACTTATTTCTATGCTGAAAGTCACTAGGACTTACCAGTCTGTATGACTGACCCGTTTTGTTTTGCCTCCTTTTCTTCCGTTCCCCCCCCCCCAGGTTCTCAGGGAGGAAGCACTACTACTTAGTTTGGACTTCTTTCTGCTTCAAGATCATCATATATGGCTTGGACCTTTCTTGGCTATTGCTGCTTTACTGTTTTACTTGGGGAATGATTTATGACTATGGTTTTATGCTTCTTTACTATTGCAAGACAAATTTCGATGTAATGGATTTAATGGCATTTTTATGTAAAAGGCTTTAAATCTTACTAGATTTTAAAGAAATGAAATTTGGTTTTTCTTCCGCTGTTTTATATACGTTCTGTCTTGTAATATTTTTGTGTATGTTTACCTAGATAATGCTCCACCAAAGCTAGTGCATTCCCCTTGTGAGTGACCCTAGCGGAGGTAGGGTGTTACAACAACGCTCAACTCAATTATTCGACCATCCAAAATGAACTCTTTGATATCATCTTTGCGCTTGATAATTTTCGATCTTACTTGATAGGTTCCCACATCATGGTCTACACTGACCATTTTATTCTGCGATACCTTTTTGCCAAAAAAGATGTTAAATCTCATTTGATTCAATCGATCCTTTTACTTCCATAATTTGACCTTATAATCAAAGAAAAAAAGGATATGATAATGTGATAGCCGATCACTTATCTCATCTTCCAAATGCACCATCTTATTTACCCTTTAATGAGAACTTTCCCGATGGTCAGCTTCTTTCAATTTCAATCGATCTATGCTATAACGACCCATATTTTTAGTCGAGTAATTTTGAACATTTAATATTGTTTAAAACGTTGAGCTAAATAATATAAATGGATTTTTGTATGAAGTTTATCGATTTAATAATCAAAATACGATTTAATTTCGAATAGATCGAATTATCGTAATACAAAAACGAAAATTATTGAATTCTAAGTTAAAACTGAATTGAAATGTTTCTGATGATCAATATAAATTATATATGAAATAAACGATAATAATTTATTATCGACGGGTTGATTGTTTTGAATTTAGATTATAGTTTATCGATTTAATTTGAAACTTAACAATATTCAATTCTCAAATGACCTCGAATTTTAATGAAACTAATTTTATAAAATCCGTAATAGCTAATTATGCCTAGATTTCAAATTTTGAGTCAATTGAGATTATTTTGTGACTGTGCGCAATTAAATGCATATCGATTCACATTGAAAATTAAAAAAGAAGTTTTACAAATGATATCGGAATTTGGTGAAACCAAATTCATTGGGTCTGGAACATCAGACCATAGCAGTGTGTCAATTTTCATCGCTATCGGAGCTCATATGCAGTAGTTTTAGCATATTACTTCATGCATAAGTTTCATAAATTAATAAAATATAAAATCCCTTAGCTTCTTGGAAACACTAATCTACTTAGCTTCTTTGATGCACTAACCTACTAATCTTCTTAGATACACTTTGTTCCCTATTTAAAACCACGACCCCTTTCAATATTACGTTCTTATGAAAATCAAAGTTGATGCCAGTCTCATTCCTTCTTTGTACATTTCGGACCTAACTGCCTCTCTTCATATATAAAAAAGGAATTTCTAATCTGGGTCGCGATCCAAATCGTGAGCATAGGAATAGAGGCCATGTTTTCGAGAGGAAGTCAGGGTTCGCAATTAGGTACCGTGAACCTAGCTAGGTCACGATGGTCGTACAAAGGAGTGTTAGAGAAATTCATTGATAATGGATGCTTTATTGGGTAGAGGAGCATGCATTGGCAGGATTAGATGGATTTTTGTGGAAATTGCTATCGCATGATTTTCGCTGCAGCAAGCATGTAGGAGGCATGGTCGCGAGTTGTTATAGGGGTTTGGGCGTTGAATGATGGTGTGAATCTGATGGAGATTAAGAAGATAGAAGCGGTGGAGGTAACGGTTTTCGGTTGGGTGATCGGTGAAAGAAAAGGGGCTATGGAGGAGATGGTAATGAAGTAAGGTAATGGTGTTGCTGGAGGTTCGAATATCTTCAGGAAATTGAGCAGTGATAGTACAGGTTTAGGTATTAATTTATTTTTAATTAAATTTACAAGTTAATGACAAATTAAATTATATCAAACTTGTAACATCGTTATCTATCTCAAACGATAATAGTTTTTGGCAAAACAGAATGCGTTGAAATCATAGTGATGAAGACTATACGATGGAAGTGAATTAGAGATTTATCAAAGTCATGGATTGTCGATTCAGTCTAAATGGTCGTTTTAAATTCAAAATTTGGAATGGATCGCAAATTAAAAATCAAGGCATGTAAAATCACATTTTGGATGAGTTTATAATTTATTATAAACGAATTTTATTTAGTATTTAATTTTTATATGTTGGTTGTTTTGATGCGTTGATTAATGATTGATTAATTGTGGCTATTATATATATATACATATTAGTTATATTTAGGCTTGGAATTTGGATATTCCCGTAGTACCATAAGCTGATGAGACCCTATATGCCCCACAATATATATAGTGGATGACCTTCTATACCTCGATATCCTACCGCGAAGCGGGATTGGTATTATTTATGTTGTCTATCATCCATGGATGCATGAAAAACATGTTAGAGGGATCCAATTGAATTACTCAAAAACTTATTTATTGTTGTTTCGTATATACTATGTTATATGATGTGTGATAAATTATTATTGTATGTTTAGATTGTTGAATAACACTGGGCCTAAATATGATATTTAAAAATATCATTGAAAGGAATCTTGCAATTGTAAATGGAAAAATTATTTTTTTTTCAAAATAGAATCTGAATTCTGAATGGGCTAGGAGATATCAACTTGTTTTTAATATTAAAAAAAGTAGTTAAATTTATAAATGATATTTATAAATGAGGTGAAATAATTATCATTGGATAATTTAGGGATTTAAATTCAAATATTAATTTGGAAAGGGAAATTGGAAACCAGTTCAAAAAAAACAATGAAATTTATTCAATTGTTCGGAATGTAAATTGAATTGGAATAAATCCATATGGTTTATGATTGGAATTCGACTATGTCGAAATTATAAAAATATAGTATTCTCAGAAAGATATTTGAATTTTACTTAGTAGAAACTACAATTTAAAATTTAATAATTTAAGAAGTTAATATTTCTAGTATGTAAAAATATGAAAATAGATTCTTTGCTTATAGATATAACTTTATAGTAATAAAACATTGAATGTAGAATAAAAAGGAAATTTAAGATTTAAAGGAAAATCTATTTTTCCAAGACAGAAATTGAATTTCAAATGGATTTTTGAAATGGAAACTTGTCTTAATGTATTAAACAAGGGGGTAAATTTATAAACGACGTTTATAAATACAACGGGATAATAAATAAAATAAGGAAGTTTAAAGCGGAATGTTAGTATTTAAGAAACAAATGACTTAATCAATGGATTAAGTAGAAATGGTTATAATTGACAGAGATTTCCAAAGGTAAGGTTATGGTTTATAAAACCCTATTTTAATAAAAAGGAAATGAGGTCCAGTTGATATTAAGTAATATCGGGTTTTGAGTTACAAACTTCTATCTGTCTCAAGATAAGTACATGGTCGATCAAGGTCTGAGAGGTAAATAAAATACCCCAACTTGAACGAGTTCACAATTATTGAGAGATGGTATTAGTTTGTAATGGTAAAGGATAATAAGAATAGTTTATAAAAGGAATATTGCAACGTTGTTTGCAAGATTTTGAAATGTAAATTAAAATTATTGGATCTTAAAGTAAACAATGTATAATTTAACATTGGTTGGTCGAAGTTTAAAGCATGATTATTTTTTGTTAAATTATAGTATTATTTCTAAATAATGGAATAGTGCAGTTTGAAATACACTTGTTCTGAGTAATAAGTAAACAACGATGATTTTTCTGAAGAATGGAAAAGGAAAACAAAGTTAAATATTTGAAATTTAATTATATATTTCCATAAGTGTCCAATTGTAATCTTTTAAGTTTGAAGTTTGACAAAGCCATTTGGGTTTATATAATAATTTATTTCCAAGGGAATTGAAATTTAATGTAGAAGATTGAGTTGTAAATAAATTTATAACTGAATAATGAAATAATCGACAATTTAGATAATCGCGAATTTTAAATTAGATTTGCAAAACTGGCTTAATTTATTTTAAGATATCAAAGAATGAGGTTGGAATTTATTTAATAAACGAAGTTTAAATGTTTATTTTTAAATTTAATTAAAACAAACTCACTGCGTTACGTTTCGAACTTCATTGGAACATATAGGACTCGATATAAGTCGGAATTTTTAGAAACAAGAATCGTTCGGACTTATTGAATACTTGTTTTCTAATGGAAGAGAAAAATCTGGATTTCGTCTGATAGATTTTGGGTTATGTCAAAATCAAATTTACATAAAAACAGTAGTATAATCATTTATAAACTATAGCGATTTATTTAATTTAATAAAACGTTTCCATTTAGTAAAATTTAGACTTGAGTTATAAAATAAATATGGACTCAAGTGAAATAAATGAATTGATTTCTGAAATAAAAATTATATGTTGGGATTATGGAATGAAGTTAACTAATTAAAAAATAATCAGTTAACAAGGTTTTGGATCAAACTTAACTTTGCTTAAGTGAATTGAATTTTGAAATTTGAATATGGAACTTGAATTAAATTTTGGAATTGAACATAGAATTCTAATTCCACTTGCATATAAGCGAATAAAAATATATTTGAAAGAGATATGTTCAAACTAAAAGTGGATTAAGAAAAGAAGCTAATTAGAAAATAAATTGGCAAAGTGAATGCAATTGGATATAAAAGTGTAATTGATTTGAAATCTAATGGAATTGGATGAGTACATGCTAAGCTTGTATGGAATGAAGCAAATGGAAGTATAAAATTATGTGTTCGACAAAAAGGTATGTATTTAATTCATTATGAGATTTTTATGAACCTTGTAACTGACATTTTGGTCCGGTTACCAAAAGCAGTCCAGGCCCACATGACTCGGTCCATCACGTGGTTCAACGACCCAGAAGTGTTGCCAACATCTTCAGGAATCAAGCTAAGATAGGGTCGTGCAAGAACGGTCGTCATGGCTCGTCAAACTGCTCTCGAACAATACAAGTCACGAATCAAGTGAACCCACTCAGAACTGTTTGATTGCGTCAAGAAAATAATGGTTATAGCACCAGAAGACTCGAGTTGGGCCATTGGCAGAATTTCGCATCCCCCGAAGGCGAGATCCACCAGCATTGAAGATCGTTCGGCGCGTGCTGATCACCTCCAAAAGCTTGCGTAACACACGCTGATCGTTTTCAAAATTCAGCCTGGGCCCCACCATGCTTCGCATCCCATGCTCCACATCACTAAGCTCCGCACCACCATGCTCTGCATCACTGTGCTTCGAATCACGTGCCTCGCGTCACCGTGCTTCACATCTTGTGCTCCGCATCACCATGTTCCGCACAACCATGCTTCGCACCTCGTGCTCTGCATCACATACTTCGCATCCCATGCCTCGCATCACCACGTTTCGCATCCCATTCTCCACATCATTATGCTCTGAATGATCATGCTCCTCACCACAATGCTCTACATTACCATGCTTCGCATCACCATGCCTCATACTCTAGTCTTGCATCCCTTTGGATCCACCGAATGCGATATCGCATCCCAACCCAGGGCGCGAATTCATATCCTTCACAGGATATGAATTCGTATCCCTTCGTGGGATGCGATATCGCCTCCCCTCACATCCGCCAGATGCGATCTCGCATCACCACTCGGGATGTGAATACATATCTCTCATGGGATACGAATTCGTATCCCTTAATGGGATGTGATATCGCATCCCCACTCAGGATGCAAATTCGTATCCCTTCGTGGAATGCGATATCGCATCCCCTCGCATCCTTACCCGGGATGCGATATCTCGCATCCTAGTGGATGCGGATTTCGCATCCCAAGGAGGATATGAGATTAATCTCCAAGGAACAAGTTTGCAGGATACAAATTTCTATTCGTCCACTCCTTTTTTCTCTACTTCCATATCTCACCTACTCCGCTTACTATAAATACCCCCACCTCATTCTTTAAAGGGATTGGCATTTTCTTGGCTTGAGACCTTGGGATGACCTTAGACAACATTAATGGCAGTATTGTGTTTAGGAAAGAAGAAGACCCTGGATCTCTGAAACTCCCTACTCCGCCCGGACATTGGAACCTTCCGACTATGCCGGACCTCAGAACCTTCCGACTCCGTCCGGACATCGGAACCTTTCAACTCCGCCAGAACCTTAGAAGCTTCCGACTCTGCCCGGATTTCGGGACCTCCCGACTCCGCCAGGACTCTGGAACCTCCTGACTCTACCCGGACCCTGGAACCTCCCGACTCCACTCGGACCCCAGAACCTCCCGACTCCGCCCGGATCCCGGAACCTCCCGACTCCCCCGGACCATGGAACCTCCCGACTCCTCCCCGGACATCAAAACCTTCCAACTCCCCCTGGACCCCGGAACCTCCTGAATTCACCTGGATCCTGGAACCTCTCGGCTCCACCCGGACCTCGGAACTTCTCGACTCCTCCCGGACCTCTGAACCTCCCGACTATGCTTGGACATCGGAACCTCTCGACTCCGCCCAGACCGAAACCTTCCGACTCCGCAAGGAACCCCAGAACCTTCCAAATCCGCCTAGATCCCCAGAACCACACCGCCCGGACCTCAGAACTTCCTGACACATCCCGGACCTCGGAAGCTCCCGACACCGCCAGGACCATAGAACTTTCTGACACATCTTGGACATCGTAAACTCCCGACACCAATCGGACCTCGGAACTTCCCAGCACATCAAGGACCTAAGAAAATCCCGACACCGCCCGGACCTTGGAACTTCCCAACACATTTCGGACCTTCGAAATTCCCGACCTCTCCTAGAAAGTGGAGAATATCGACAAAAAGGATTTAGTGAAAGTTGTTAATCATTGTAACTTCTTGTAATGATGTCTATCACATACTTTATCGAAAGTGAATAAAATCTGCAAGGCCTTCATAGTGGACGTTGGTTCAATCCGAATTGTACCACTATAAATTATTGTGTCCTTTACTTCCCTGCACATTATTACTACATCTCGCACATTTTTCCTCTCGGGCATTGGCGACCATTTTGGGCTCAACATTTTGGCATGCCAAGTAGGGGAGAGTAAAGCGCGCATCTAAGGTTGACTTTCTGTCAATTGCTTCAAGGAATTTAAACCTCGCCTTTCCTTCTACTCAGTCACCGAGACTTGGGACGATAATTATGTTTTCTCAGACTTACCAACCAAGCCTATCAACAATGGTGAATAAAGGAAAGAACCCCATGGCTGTACCTTCCACTGTCGATCTTGATTCAGAATTTCCTCACCAACCTCGACTCACCAAAGCTATGACCAACATAAACACCCTTAGTGCTCCTAACCTCAACGCATTCGTCGATCGATCCCAATTCAATGAAACGTCAAGGAAATTGGGTGAGACTCAATGATGCCTTATCGACAAAATCCACCAGAACATCGGATTGAAACGACGGCCTCAACAATTTGCTCGACGATACATTCTCCGCCTTTAGGATGACTTGAGCATTCAGCCTGTAATGACCCAGATTTCCATAACATCGGAGTTGACTATATACATCATACGTCCAACCCAAATATCACGAAAATACAGAACATTTTTTTTTTTAGAAGAAAGAGGTAGAAGAAGAACAGAACTAACAACACAGAATCTCACATCGCAGCGGAACAAAATATAATATATCACATCTTTGAAATACAAAATCTTAACTGTATATCATACACTTATCAGAGTACAACACTTACAACATAATGGAACAACTATAACTGGATAACGCTGAAGCCTCCTGCTCCAAGCTCCTTTAGATATATCTGAAAAATCCTGAACTACTTGACTGCCCATACAAATTTAGGCACCCAAGAGTTTAGGTAGAACAAAACAAATAAACTCCGGGTCAGTCATGGGACTGGTATGAGTAAACAGTTTAAAACAGTTTCAGAAACTAAATGATATCTCATAAGACCACGCCGTATAACACGGAACAGGTTTTTCCCTTATGAGAATCCAAACACTTGACTTATCTTTATATCAAAACTCTTTTGATATTATAATAATGTCTAAATCAAGTAGATAACAATCTAGTGGAACGTTTGCATCTCACGTTCCACATATGTAATATACAATCAAAACCGCAAGCACGTATTGGGTAATGGATTTCCAACTATGACAAGGTATGGAATCACCTTCCGCTGGTATATCTCTAGAGGAGAATACACCGAGTTCAACAAGAACATCTTGCAACTCAGCCACACATGACCGACCACTCATTTCGCTTGAGTGTATCGAATGTATATCACCAACGATTGGGATCAGCAACCGTTTCCCGAATGGGTCAGCATCGACAATAGATTTTTAGAAGTAAATGAAACTCTAGATCAGGTGATTATACACCCTAATAGGTGCGACCTACATAGCCATGTTGCCTGCCCGATTTCTGTCATTTACCGGTTGATGAGGCTAGAAGCTACGCTTTATCATCACACCAGATTCACTTCGAATGTCACATCGTCAAATCCATCAAATCACCGATTGACGTCCTCAACAGTACATTACGTGTTAGCTAAAAGAAGTTTCCTTCTCCGCTTCCACTCTTGGTACGGTTGAAGAAATCAATGTACGTGACCATTCAGGAAATACTCTGTCAGACATTCATCCATACAAGTCACCCAGGAACAGGATGAACTGAAGGTACTATTTCTATTAATAGAAAAAGTCCTTGTACTCTACTCCGTCTTCGATTATCTTTATATAATCTGATTCGCACGCTACTGCCGATATGGAGTGGTTCTTCGGATAATAATCCAACCGGTCTCTCCATATTGACAACGATGGTCAAAACTTCGATAGTCTGTGATTTAACTATCGAATAAAAACAAGTGTTTCGATAGTCGATGATTTAACTATCGAATAAAACAAGTGTTCATCCAAACATCCAACAATCACTGAGCCTTTAATTAATATTCCATTAATTAAATCTCTTCTCTATTTCTTATCAATATTTGTTAACCAAATATTTTCAATAACCATATTGGCCTTATACGTTCTTTGGAAAACATTTCCATATATCGCCTTCTTTTATTTTCTAAACTTTTAGAAAATATTCATTATTCTATTTCCAAGCTTTGCACATATTTGGGTTAAAACAGATGTTGTGTAAAACATCGTTACGACAACCCAAATACAGTATTTAACGAATTCTTATTCCACATTGATCTTCGAGCCTGAATCTTGCTACTTATCGGTATATCATGAAATCAACCAAGTTGGGGTATAATTACCTCTCAGACCTTGACTGAATAACATTTAACGTCAAAACAGACAAAACTACTTACTCGAATAATCAATACCATACAACTGATTATTCACCTTCAAACACATATACATTTTCTCTTTCTATTCTACTAGATTTTATTCTTATACTTCCTTTTTGATTATACTATTCTATTTCTAAGTTCGTTTTCTTATCGACTTCTATATATTTTGATATGTTAATTTCTAACTATCAAATTATCTTAAAAATATTCTATCTCCTTAAATTCCCGGAAAAATTCGCCATAACCTCCTTTGTACCGGGAGCATCGGGAAATTTCAAATAGCTTTCCCGGTCCTTCTCATCTCAAAAAGAAAAAGAAAAAGCCAAGCGGCTAGCCGATACGGCGCATAAAATCTCATATGGAAATTAAATACGTACCTTTTTGTCGGGCATTCTATTTATTTCACTTCTATACTTTATTCCATACCTGTCTCCTGTATATTTATGCATGTCCAGTCTATTTTAACTATACCAATCGTTTTAACTCAATTTGTTAATTATCTCTTTAGTCCATTTCTCTTTTAATATTTGAATTCTATATTCAAACTCCAATTCGCTTCTATTATTCAAATTCCATAGTTTAAAGTCCGTTTGAATTTCTATATTCAAATCTATAGTTTAAAGTCCGTTTGAATTTCTATATTCAAATCTATAGTTTAAAGTCCATTTGAATTTCTATATTCAAATTCTATAGTTTAAAGTCCATTTGAATTTCTATATTCAAATCTATATTTTAAAGTCCATTTGAATTCTCTGCATTATTTATAAACAACGTTTATAACTTCAATTCAAATCCCACCTTTCCATTTATAAACAACTTTATAAATTCGATTCAAACCCCATCCTTTCATTTATAAACAAAGTTTATAAATTCAATTCAAATTCCATATTTCCATTTATAAACAACTTTATAAATTAGATTCAAATTCCATCCTTTCATTTATAAACAAAGTTTATAAATTCAATTCAAATTCCATATTTCCATTTATAAACAACTTTATAAATTCGATTCAAATTCCATCCTTTCATTTATAAACAAAGTTTATAAATTCAATTACTTGTTTATATATATTCAAAACAAGTTAATGTTTCTATACTTCATTTAAAATTCAAATTCTATTTATAAAAATAGAATTCCCCTTTTAAATTTCAAATACCCTTTCCGATATTTTTATAAATCAATATTCAAGCCCCAGGGATATTTTCAACAATCAAATCAACCAATTTTCAATCATTTGATTTTTAACACATCATATATGAATATATATGAAATCAAACAAACAACAAACAGATAATATATTTTTGAGGAATCCAGTTGGATTCCTCCAACCTGTTTTCCTGCATCCACAGACGTTAGTCAACATGGTAATACCCATCCTGCTTCGAGGCAGGATATCGCGGTATGAAGGTCATCCACTATCATAGCGTGGGGCGTATAGGGTAATCATCCGCTAATGAAACCGCGGGCATCCGCTAATGAGACTGCGGGAATCCAACCAATCAATCAACCCAATATATATAATAGTCCTAAATAACTAATATATATTTTTAAACAATCAGACAGCATCCAAACAAGCACAGACAATTATTTTTAACTATATAAAAATAATTTCTAAATAAAAGGTGAGATTTACTCACATTAATTCATTTGCTGGATATCCAATAAATCTCCATTTCATTTCGGCTATGTATCGTCTCGAATAAATTCATACCTGCGATAAAGTTTATTTAAATTTTTCCGATTAACCATTTATTTATTTAAAACAATTATTTAAATAAACAACTTTCTTTTATTTTTCCCTTCTATTAGTGGTTACTAAATTAGTTTTAACTTAACCAATAAAATTAAACCAACCTATGTATTTTTAAACCATAAATTTAATTAAGGTATTAAATTGAAATTACCTTAATCTCATTTTCATGTTTATAGACAAAGAACCAATGCTTCATGTTGCTCAAACTCCATCACGCTGACCAACCTTCAATAGCAGTACAGCACCACCACTTTCAAAACTGTCGAACCTCTTTATCAACACCGAACTTTCCTCCAGCTCTCACAACTTCAAAGCACCCACCATCCAACATTGATTCTCCCTGCAGCGATCTTCACCGTGACCCAACTATCAAAAAGCCCTAAACCCTATGGCCATCGTCGAAGGTTCCAGACCCTTTCTGGATCATCGCAGCCCACCCCTAGCTGTTGAAATTGTACATCGCACCCCCCCCCCAAATCCTATTGAATTAGCCGACATCGAGATTCCTTAAAAACCCTACAACTCCTGCGCATCAAATCCTGAGAACACCTCGCCATTATTCGAGCTCTGAACCACCCAGAACCCATCGCGATATCAGAAATTGCGTCCACCGTTCACTACCCTACCCTTCAAACTTTCGATGATCCACCACTTCTGCTGAATCGCGATTTGATGATTTTAAACCCAGCGAGATACCTTCCACTCACGACGAAGCCGACCCCTCCCAGAATCGAAATCGAATGGATGTAAGTAGTAGCGCCCCCCTTGAAGCTTTCAATTTCAATTCGAGTAGCCATTTTTATTTGATTTGGAGCTTTTGAATTCCTCTGAGCTGAAGGAAACGAATCGGGGAGATATAAGAAATTGGGTTGGGTAGTCGTGGTTTTAAATTGAACAGCAAGGCCTATTTACTTTGCCTTGTTGCTTTGGTAATGTCCACTCAACAAAGATATTTTATTTCAATTTAATTTGGTATCCTCTAAATAAAAATAACCATTGATTCTGAATTCCTCACTGAACCCAACAACTTTCATTTCTATCGTAATACCACTGCTCTGAACACACTGAGATAGGTCACGACGTCCAATTTGATCATATGGAGAAGGTATTAACTTAAATCCTATATAAATTAAATTCTAGAACAATTAATTCCCTCGACAATAAATTGATGTTATCGTTATTATTCAGTTTTGAATATCTATTGATTTTCTGAATCAATTTCAGTATAGTCTGAACTCTTGAATTCAATTAACTTCGTATTTCGAAAATTATATAAATTCAAAGTAAATCATATTTCGGCTTTTATATCGATAATCAAATAAAAAATTTCTTTTATATTTTTATTTCAATATTTAAACCTCATTAAATATTCTAAATTTACCGACGAAATATCCGGGTCATTACATTCTTCCCCACTTAAAATAATTTCGTCCTCGAAATTGCTAAGGTAGAAAAAGTGCTACAAACCCATTAACTTTTCAGAACTTATTTATGTTGATACTCAACATTTCAAACTTCCGTACGTACCTCTCTTTCGAATAAATCCTTATTCGATAACTCCTCCCTTCGAATAACTATATTCGATAATCTCTCTTTCGAATAACTAGATTCGAAAACCTTTCTTCGAATAAACTATATTCGATTTACTCTATTCAATTTACTCCTATCAATTAACTCTATTGGATTTAAATCTTTTCGATTAACTCCATCGAATAACTAAATTCGATAACTCCTTCGAATAACCAATATTCTACAACTCACTTCGATTAAGCTAATCGATAACTCTTTTCAATTAAACTATAATCGATAACTCATTTCGATTAACAAATAATTGATAACTCCTTCGATTAACAAATAATCGATAACTCCTTCGATTAACTAATATTCGGTAACTCCATTGATTTACTAATAATCGATAACTCCTTCGAATAACTAATATTCGGTAACTCCTTTAATTCTATCTGAATAACCAATGCTCGATTAACTCCTTTCGGTTGACTCTAGATTTCAGCGATCACAATGGTTACGCCCGATTCTCCCAGGGAACATCCGACCTCCCTAGGCTATCTGTAGCCCTGCAAATTTCGCTAGCAGTCGTACGAAATGGCAACTTATCCTGAGTAACTATGGTTGACTAACTCTATCTCAATAACTATATTTGATCAACTTTAATTGAATAACTAACATTCAATTAAATCCTAATTCGATTAACTATGTTCAATTAACTCTATCGGGTTAACTCTAAATTTGAATAACAAATATTCGATAAATTCTGATTGAATCACTAATATTCAATTAACTCTATGGATTAACCCTAACTGATTAACTCTAACTGGTAAATTCTTATTCTAATCGATTTATTCTAACTCTAATCGACTTCTATTCGAATAACTCCTATTGGATAACGTTTATTCATTTATAAAGATTTACTTTTAGTAACGGTTCTTCACTTTATAAATGTTCTCTTTAATAACGCCACTTCACTTATACAAGTGTTGTGTAACCCTTCTATTTAAAACTATCGGTGTTAAAAACCAATATCTCTTCTCTATATAAGTTCAGACTTATATATTCTATTTATCAAATGATAAATATTTAATTTAATTTATAAATTGTTATTTATAAATTAATCCTTTCTATTTATCTGTTAAAACAGATTTCCATTTTCTATTCATCTTCTGAATATTCCTTTGATTAAATTCTATTTATTTAACAAATCAATATCTCATCTATAGCATTCTATTTATTTTCTATAAATAAATATTTCCATTGAATCTATTTGTAAATGTTTTACAAATATTCCCTTTTCAAATTCTATTTGTAAATGTTTTTACAAATATTTCTCCTTCTATTCGTTTGCACATAACTTCCTTTGTATTTGTGTTACAAATATATTTCCTTTATATTTGATTTACAAATATATTTTCCTTTTAACTCTTTTGGGTTTTTCCTTAATTCACACCCAATTCATATTCACATTGATTTTACTCAATTTATTCATTTAGATCCGTTTAACTTACTTCAGTTAAATTAAATTTCAATCATTCAAATTTCCATTAACTAGTTGCTAATTAATCGTTTTGCCTATTTCACCCTTTTTATTTGAATATCACTTGTTCAAATATATGTCAAACTAATTATAACTAATCTAATTATAATTTTCTACTCGAGTTATATATTCGATTTCGAATATAAACTCTCAATCTCTTTCACTTATCAAAAAACCCAATTTCGATTCAAATTTCCTTTAACTAATTATTTTCCCATTTAGTTAATTCAATTTAACCATTTAAAATATGATTTTTGTCTTAAAAATCATTTCACTCACTTCACTGGAGTTCATATTTATTTTATAACTCAAGTCCATATTTTCTTCATGTCCATTCGGATTTTACTTACTTTAAAAATCCTTTTACTTATGTATATAAACCATTGTGGTTTTTAATGGTTTCTGGCGCTGCTTTTCTAAAAATTTGATTTTGACATAACTCAAAATCTATACGATGAAATCCAGATTTTTCTCTTTCATTAGAAAACTATCGTTCAACCGGTCCCGACGATTCTTGTTTCAAAGAATTCCGACTTCAATTGAGTTCTGTATACTAAATTGAAGTTCGAATCGCCAATTTACGAACTACCGCGCTACGGCGAGCTCGTTTTAATTATATTTATAAATATAAACGTTTTAACTTTGTTTATAATATATTCAACTCCATTCTGATATATTTTTAATATATATCCAATCCATTTCACATAATATTCCCGATCTATTTCGCTTCTAATATTCAAATCCTATATATTTACAGTATTCACATTCCATTTGAATCTTTTTTATTCAAACTCTATATTTGAATTTCCTTGAATTCAAATTCTATTTGAATTTTTCTTCTATTCAAATTCTATTTCAATTTCTTGTCTTCAAATTCTATTTGAATTTCTTATCTTCAATTTCTATTTGAAATCCTTTATTCAAAAACCCATTTCAAATCCCTTATTCAAATTCCATTTGAAATCCTTTATTCGATTTCTATTTAAACTCCTTTGTTCAATTTCAATTTGAAATCCTCTGAATTCAAATTCTATTTTAACTCCTTTGAATTCAAATTCTATTTCAAACTTTATATTTTCTTTGAAATTCTATTTAACCAAATTCCATTTGAATTCTAATATTCAAATCTCTATTTGACTTTTCTTTATTCAAATCCATTTGAATTCCTTTGAATTCAAATTCCATTTCAATTTTTCTTATACAATTTCTATTTGAATATTCTTTATTCAAACTCATTTGAATTCCTTTGAATTCAAATTCTATTTCACTTCTATTTGAATTATATATACATATATATTCAAATTCCTTTATTTTACTTCTATTTGAAATCTATATTCCCATTTCACATTTCAAAATTCCTTTGAAGTCATATAAATATATACATATATTTATATCTATCTCAAATTCAAAACATTGAATTTTCCAAGAACTTGTTTTTCCTTTCAAACAAATTTCCATCAAAACTTTTCTAAGGCAGCAATTCATCACTTAGAAACTCGAAAATGAACACTGATGAGGTTGCGATCATCATCAAAATTATTTCCCAGCTACTGAATGAGTTCGGTGCTTTATTTCTTTCAAACTCCATTTAGAAAAATATTTTCCAAACTCCCAGGATTTTAAATTCTGAATTCTGGTTGGAATTCAATTTCAATTTATCACATTTGTATATTTGATTTCATATACAAATTCCATTGGTTATATATATAACTATTTCTGTTTTATAATCTAATTCGATTATAATCCTAACAATCAACTTAACTATTTAAAAACAATATCGTGTCCAATCTTCTGTTCAAGTGTTTATAAACTCCTATCGACATCGTGGCGTCCCACGATTCGACCAAAATTTATAATCCACTCAACAGACTAGTCAACACAATATAAAACAGTTTTTATATCAAATAACAAGTACGCGCTCTCGTATATATATACACTCAACTCATTCTAGGATACTACTGATCCTATCTCTAATGAGCACATTCCACACAGCCTAGGTATTCGCTCAACCTAAGCTCTGATACCAACTGTAATGACCCAGATTTCCATAACATCGGAGTTGACTATATACATCATACGTCCAACCCAAATATCACGAAAATACGGAACATTTTTTTTTTAGAAGAAAGAGGTAGAAGAAGAACAGAACTAACAACACAGAATCTCACATCGCAGCGGAACAAAATATAATATATCACATCTTTGAAATACAAAATCTTAACTGTATATCATACACTTATCAGAGTACAACACTTACAACATAACGGAACAACTATAACTGGATAACGCTGAAGCCTCCTGCTCCAAGCTCCTTTAGATATATCTGAAAAATCCTGAACTACTTGACTGCCCGTACAAATTTAAGCACCCAAGAGTTTAGGTAGAACAAAACAAATAAACTCCGGGTCAGTCATGGGACTGGTATGAGTAAACAGTTTAAAACAGTTTCAGAAACTAAATGATATCTCATAAGACCACGCCGTATAACACGAAACGGGTTTTTCCCTTATGAGAATCCAAACACTTGACTTATCTTTATATCAAAACTCTTTTGATATTATAATAATGTCTAAATCAAGTAGATAACAATCTAGTGGAACGTTTGCATCTCACGTTCCACATATGTAATATACAATCAAAACCGCAAGCACGTATTGGGTAATGGATTTCCAACTATGACAAGGTATGGAATCACCTTCCGCTGGTATATCTCTAGAGGAGAATACACCGAGTTCAACAAGAACATCTTGCAACTCAGCCACACATGACCGACCACTCATTTCGCTTGAGTGTATCGAATGTATATCACCAACGATTGGGATCAGCAACCGTTTCCCGAATGGGTCAGCATCGACAATAGATTTTTAGAAGTAAATGAAACTCTAGATCAGGTGATTATACACCCTAATAGGTGCGACCTACATAGCCATGTTGCCTGCCCGATTTCTGTCATTTACCGGTTGATGAGGCTAGAAGCTACGCTTTATCATCACACCAGATTCACTTCGAATGTCACATCGTCAAATCCATCAAATCACCGATTGACGTCCTCAACAGTACATTACGTGTTAGCTAAAAGAAGTTTCCTTCTCCGCTTCCACTCTTGGTACGATTGAAGAAATCAATGTACGTGACCATTCTGGAAATACTCTGTCAGACATTCATCCATACAAGTCACCCAGGAACAGGATGAACTGAAGGTACTATTTCTATTAATAGAAAAAGTCCTTGTACTCTACTCCGTCTTCAATTATCTTTATATAATCTGATTTGCACGCTACTGCCGATATGGAGTGGTTCTTCGGATAATAATCCAACCGGTCTCTCCATATTGACAACGATGGTCAAAACTTCGATAGTCTGTGATTTAACTATCGAATAAAAACAAGTGTTTCGATAGTCGATGATTTAACTATCGAATAAAACAAGTGTTCATCCAAACATCCAACAATCACTGAGCCTTTAATTAATATTCCATTAATTAAATCTCTTCTCTATTTCTTATCAATATTTGTTAACCAAATATTTTCAATAACCATATTGGCCTTATACGTTCTTTGGAAAACATTTCCATATATCGCCTTCTTTTATTTTCTAAACTTTTAGAAAATATTCATTATTCTATTTCCAAGCTTTGCACATATTTGGGTTAAAACAGATGTTGTGTAAAACATCGTTACGACAACCCAAATACAGTATTTAACGAATTCTTATTCCACATTGATCTTCGAGCCTGAATCTTGCTACTTATCGGTATATCATGAAATCAACCAAGTTGGGGTATAATTACCTCTCAGACCTTGACTGAATAACATTTAACGTCAAAACAGACAAAACTACTTACTCGAATAATCAATACCATACAACTGATTATTCACCTTCAAACACATATACATTTTCTCTTTCTATTCTACTAGATTTTATTCTTATACTTCCTTTTTGATTATACTATTCTATTTCTAAGTTCGTTTTCTTATCGACTTCTATATATTTTGATATGTTAATTTCTAACTATCAAATTATCTTAAAAATATTCTATCTCCTTAAATTCCCGGAAAAATTCGCCATAACCTCCTTTGTACCGGGAGCATCGGGAAATTTCAAATAGCTTTCCCGGTCCTTCTCATCTCAAAAAGAAAAAGAAAAAGCCAAGCGGCTAGCCGATACGGCGCATAAAATCTCATATGGAAATTAAATACGTACCTTTTTGTCGGGCATTCTATTTATTTCACTTCTATACTTTATTCCATACCTGTCTCCTGTATATTTATGCATGTCCAGTCTATTTTAACTATACCAATCGTTTTAACTCAATTTGTTAATTATCTCTTTAGTCCATTTCTCTTTTAATATTTGAATTCTATATTCAAACTCCAATTCGCTTCTATTATTCAAATTCCATAGTTTAAAGTCCGTTGGAATTTCTATATTCAAATCTATAGTTTAAAGTCCGTTTGAATTTCTATATTCAAATCTATAGTTTAAAGTCCATTTGAATTTCTATATTCAAATTCTATAGTTTAAAGTCCATTTGAATTTCTATATTCAAATCTATATTTTAAAGTCCATTTGAATTCTCTGCATTATTTATAAACAACGTTTATAACTTCAATTCAAATCCCACCTTTCCATTTATAAACAACTTTATAAATTCGATTCAAACCCCATCCTTTCATTTATAAACAAAGTTTATAAATTCAATTCAAATTCCATATTTCCATTTATAAACAACTTTATAAATTAGATTCAAATTCCATCCTTTCATTTATAAACAAAGTTTATAAATTCAATTCAAATTCCATATTTCCATTTATAAACAACTTTATAAATTCGATTCAAATTCCATCCTTTCATTTATAAACAAAGTTTATAAATTCAATTACTTGTTTATATATATTCAAAACAAGTTAATGTTTCTATACTTCATTTAAAATTCAAATTCTATTTATAAAAATAGAATTCCCCTTTTAAATTTCAAATACCCTTTCCGATATTTTTATAAATCAATATTCAAGCCCCAGGGATATTTTCAACAATCAAATCAACCAATTTTCAATCATTTGATTTTTAACACATCATATATGAATATATATGAAATCAAACAAACAACAAACAGATAATATATTTTTGAGGAATCCAGCTGGATTCCTCCAACCTGTTTTCCTGCATCCACAGACGTTAGTCAACATGGTAATACCCATCCTGCTTCGAGGCAGGATATTGCGGTATGAAGGTCATCCACTATCATAGCGTGGGGCGTATAGGGTAATCATCCGCTAATGAAACCGCGGGCATCCGCTAATGAGACTGCGGGAATCCAACCAATCAATCAACCCAATATATATAATAGTCCTAAATAACTAATATATATTTTTAAACAATCAGACAACATCCAAACAAGCACAGACAATTATTTTTAACTATATAAAAATAATTTCTAAATAAAAGGTGAGATTTACTCACATTAATTCATTTGTTGGATATCCAATAAATCTCCATTTCATTTCGGCTATGTATCGTCTCGAATAAATTCATACCTGCGATAAAGTTTATTTAAAATTTTCCGATTAACCATTTATTTATTTAAAACAATTATTTAAATAAACAACTTTCTTCTATTTTTCCCTTCTATTAGTGGTTACTAAATTAGTTTTAACTTAACCAATAAAATTAAACCAACCTATGTATTTTTAAACCATAAATTTAATTAAGGTATTAAATTGAAATTACCTTAATCTCATTTTCATGTTTATAGACAAAGAACCAATGCTTCATGTTGCTCAAACTCCATCACGCTGACCAACCTTCAATAGCAGTACAGCACCACCACTTTCAAAACTGTCGAACCTCTCTATCAACACCGAACTCTCCTCCAGCTCTCACAACTTCGAAGCACCCACCATCCAACATTGATTCTCCCTGCAGCGATCTTCACCGTGACCCAACTATCAAAAAGCCCTAAACCCTATGGCCATCGTCGAAGGTTCCAGACCCTTTCTGGATCATCGCAGCCCACCCCTAGCTGTTGAAATTGTACATCGCACCCCCCCAAATCCTATTGAATTAGCCGACATCGAGATTCCTCAAAAACCCTACAACTCCTGCGCCTCAAATCCTGAGAACACCTCGCCATTATTCGAGCTCTGAACCACCCGGAACCCATCGCGATATCAGAAATTGCGTCCACCGTTCACTACCCTACCCTTCAAACTTGCGATGATCCACCACTTCTGCTGAATCGCGATTTGATGATTTTAAACCCAGCGAGATACCTTCCACTCACGACGAAGCTGACCCCTCCCAGAATCGAAATCGAATGGATGTAAGTAGTAGCGGCCCCCTTGAAGCTTTCAATTTCAATTCGAGTAGCCATTTTTATTTGATTTGGAGCTTTTGAATTCCTCTGAGCTGAAGGAAACGAATCGGGGAGATATAAGAAATTGGGTTGGGTAGTCGTGGTTTTAAATTGAACAGCAAGGCCTATTTACTTTGCCTTGTTGCTTTGGTAATGTCCACTCAACAAAGATATTTTATTTCAATTTAATTTGGTATCCTCTAAATAAAAATAACCATTGATTCTGAATTCCTCACTGAACCCAACAACTTTCATTTCTATCGTAATACCACTGCTCTGAACACACTGAGATAGGTCACGACGTCCAATTCGATCATATGGAGAAGGTATTAACTTAAATCCTGTATAAATTAAATTCCAGAACAATTAATTCCCTCGACAATAAATTGATGTTATCGTTATTATTCAGTTTTGAATATCTATTGATTTTCTGAATCAATTTCAGTATAGTCTGAACTCTTGAATTCAATTAACTTCGTATTTCGAAAATTATATAAATTCAAAGTAAATCATATTTCGGCTTTTATATCGATAATCAAATAAAAAATTTCTTTTATATTTTTATTTCAATATTTAAACCTCATTAAATATTCTAAATTTACCGACGAAATATCCGGGTCATTACACAGCCTCCGCCAAACAACCTCTCACTGTGCTCCATCCCTATTTCTATTCAGGATGCCTCCTACTTCATTCGCTTCCAACTTAGACCTAACTCCGGTCAGTAGGTCAATGCTTGACCCATTACCATGCAAGGCTGACCTACTTTAGCTCAAAACTTGCCATATATGTTAGGCATTACGAACTAGGCCCAAAATCCAGATCAAGGGCCATAGGAGAGTGGGACAACCAGGGTCGAAGATTCTTTAGACCAAGACGATGTTCATCATAGGAGACGTCCAAGGCTGCTAACTCCTGAGTCGAATCACGACCTCCGCATCCTAGTGGAGATTCGAACTACTATTCTCGCTAGCCAACATTGCAACATCATGAAGGAATATTGGGGTCACAACATCGATATTTGGGAACCAGTTCGAGGCGTAACCCGTTCACTCAAGACATGCTCAACGCCAAATGACCCCAACATTTCAATATGCCTTAAATAAAACCTTATTCAGGGGACTCAAACCCTCAAGAATTCATACACCTCATATGGATTTCGCTCACGCCACAGACGTCATAAAGTGCATGTGTTCTTGAGGATGTACCCCTCCTATGGTTCACGATTTTTGCCAAGAACCATATCAATCTTTTCCTAGCTGGCCAAAGGTTAAATCAATCAGTTCAGCACATACGCATCCATCAGTACTCTGAAGAAACTCTAATAAGCTATATGGAGAGGTTCGACAACGCCTTGGAGGGTGTCGAAGACTTAAGCCCTCAGGCTATCTTAGATCAACTCGTCGAGGGTCTATTCCCCGATTCCAACGTTGGAGCATGGGTCAACCACGCATAACCTAAGACTTTGGAGATCTTCTACGAGAAATCCAACTACTTCCTATGCTAAGAGCTAGCACATAGGAATCAATATTCTCACCTCAACAACTTACCTCGAGACGAAGCCCAGAGCTCCAATGACTCTAACCCCATCGCTCCACACAATCATGCTCACACCGACAATATCAAAGGTAGTCTCTACAATAAGAGGAAGTGTCTTTGAATTCTATCTTTTCGCAATTACACTCCTCTCAATGGCATCTTCGAGAACATCTACCTTGCAACTTACAATGTCCTGCCCTACAAAAGGCTAAGGCTGACCAACCGAGCGCACCATGGGACTCTATGGAATAATGTTGGTTCCACAACATCAACAGACACGACACTAACGATTGTCGCCACTTACATGACAACATCGAGAAACTCATCCACAAGGGTCACCTTGAGCAGTACGGATAGAGTCCACTGCATAAACCGAAAGGGTAAATGTGGTACTAGAAGATCTATTGAGAGTTTGTGCCTTGGACTTCGGTATTTCATGTGAGGACCATTTACACTTAGTAAAATTTTCCTATAATAATAGCTTCCAAGCTAGTATAGGAATGACGCTTTTTGAAGCTTATACGGAAGAGTGTGTAAATCGCCTTCGTGTTAGTTGAAGATAGATGAAAGGTTGGTTCTTGGTCCATAATTGGTAAGATAAGTCACGAAAAAGATTGAGGTTATCTGAATACTAATGAAGGAAGCTTAGTCCAAGAAGAAGAGTTATGCAGATAGAAAGCATAAGGACTTGAAAATTTCTGTTGGAGATAGAGACTTCGTCAAACTATCACCAATGAAGGGCGTGTTTCATTTCGGAAAGTACCGGAAGCTAGCACCGAGGTTTGTTGAACCTTTTCCTATATTACAAAGGATTGGGAAGCTTTCTTATAGAGTGGATCAACCAGATAATCTTGTGCAAGTCCACAGCGTGTTTCATGTGTCACACATATGAAGGTACATGCATGACCCCAATGCTATCATGGATCTGAAGGCATTGGAAGAGTTGGCAGTGGAACCTGAATTGACTTTTGTTAGAAAGCCAGTGAGAATTGTAGATATAGACGAAATGAAATTGACAACTAACATGGTTAAGCTAGTGAAATTCTAGTGGAGTGATGATGAAAGGGGATGCACTTGGGATATCGAAGACAGGATTGACGAGACCTATCATAATTTTCCTATGGTATGATCTATATTTATTTATAGATTAGATATAGTTGATGAGTATTTCAACTAGCATTGGTTCTTGTTTGCTTGTTGCTATGATTATTTAGCCCTTGCATAAATTTCGAGGACGAAATCCCCTAAGGAGGGACGGATGGAACATCACTGATTTTCGTAAGATATTATTTAAGAATTTAATTGGGTGATCAAATGGGAATAATACAGTGGATGAAGGTATGAGATTTGTTCTTAAATTAATTAATTAGAAGGTTGGTCATAAGGTAAATAAACCAATTCAATGTGCATTATAAGGAGGGATATGAGAAAGGCAAAGTTGGAACTTTTGTCCCTCATGTGTATATATATATATATATATATATATATACATATCCTCTCACACTATTTCTTTCACATTCACTTCTACAAACCTAAGAAAACCAAAGTTTGGCTAGCCATTGAAATTAGGGGAAGAAAGAAAAATCTAGGAATCTTAAAGCAATCTCATTACTTCTATTCAAACAAGGTGAATAGTATTATCTACCCATTGAGGTTTTGGCCATTTGATTATAGCTAAAATATGTGTTTTCGGTCATGATTGATTTCGTAATTTATTTGATGTTAGATTTTTTAATACTATAATTATTTTCATGTGTACAATTGGAATGCACGAAAATGAGTAGGTTTGTAGGCCAAAACCTATAGTTAGACATCTCTAATTAACGTAAAATTTTGGTATGATGTTTGTTTTATGGCATTGGAGATAGGTTTCAGATTTCATGATTTATCATGATTGAATGAATTTGTTATGGATTTTCTAAGATTTAATTGCTTGAATTTTGATTAAAATATATGTATGAACATTTTATAGATGGCCGATACAAAAGTACTGTAAAAGGACTATATACGGTAGTATTTTAAATTTATGAACTAATGAGAATTCGATAAATATGGTGGAGTGAGCACAAAGTAGCCTTGTCGAAACATCTTTCGACAAGGTCGAAACCATTCTTCGGTAGTGTTGGATGCTTGAAATATCACAAGTATGGTATATGAAGTATTCAAGGCTTCCTTCTCTAACTTTTCGATTTCAACAATGATTTTGATACTTATAAATATTGTGATTTTGAAAGTCAGATTCTCCACAATAGGCTTGAGCCTTAGCTCTTTCAGTTAAGCTGAAAGGGGTTCTTTTCCGTTAATGAAATGCTTTATGAAGAAAGAATTTAAATAGTGACTCCGAAAGGAATAGGAGCATCACGCCTCTAGTCTTTCGTTGGAACCAGAAGGGACTTCATACCAAAGTCTATGCTTGCAAAATCTTTGAAGTCATTGCCTGCGATGATATGCCTTTATAAATATGTTTTCTATAAACTACTTCCATCGGCACAGATGTGGTCGGCTAGGAATTCTTCTTAAACCAAATGTTTTGAGGTTTCACCTCTTTAGTTGTCGGCATCGGTAGTAACGACAAGGAGATTTTTATTAAATTAGTTTAAGAAATGGAATAAAGGTTTTGCCTATATTTGCTTGCCATCATTTGTGTGAGATAGGATTTCACTATTGATTGTTGTATGAAGCCAGAAAGTTTACCTCTCTCAGGTTAGCTTATCGTCATCTGTGTGATGACCGACATTGAGCATTGATTGTTGTTGTTTTTCCGGAAGGCTAGTCTCTCTCAAAATGGATTCAATATTGATTTACGCCTATGGGAGCCGAGGGGATTGAGGAAAACACAGGTATCGCGCCCACTTAAGTGTAAATTGAACATTGGTTGAACCCATTGAAATGCTTATATTGTTGGTTGTTGATCATTGTTAAGACATCGCATATATGTGAAACATAGGGAAGGTATAATGGACAGTAAACTTGAGAAACAGCAATTAAACTGCAATATAAATATTAGTGTCAATTTTTGTTGCTTCATGCAGTTCAGGGGATTTGGGAGTGAGCTTTCGGTTTCGTGTTAACAGGGGATTACTCTATAAAGCACAATAGGTTAAACTAGAAAGGCCCATTGCTTCATGCAGTACGGGAGAAATAAGAATATGCCTTTGATCCTGTTATTAGTAGGGCATTAACTTAGGAAGGATAGGAGGGGGATCGAAATGAGGGATTTAATTGCTTTATGCAGTTTGGAAATTTTAAGAAAGTGGTTATGGTGCTTCGTGTAGTTTGGAAGCCAAATGAATACGAAGGATAATAGTTTCATGGATAGTGAGATTTGACCTCACAAAGCATAGATGGAATCATGGATGTCGTCTAAATTGTCAAAACCGGTAAAACAAATAATCAGTATAACAAAGGCATGGGAAATCCAATGAAATATAGAAACTGTTAAAGCTGGCAGTCAGTGTATCAAGGGGATGTGGAATCCATTGTGCGTAGCATATTATATTGTCATTGCAATATATGCTTTTGATGATTGTACTAGTCGTTGTAGTGCATGAGCATATGGTTATAATTGTTTCATATCATGGTTCTAACGAGAGGGAAATCCATTCCACTATGTGGCGTGGTCTCGTTGGACACTTTAGTGTCGGGTAGCAATTTATCATCCACACCAGCCTTTTTGACCGACCCGTAGTTTTTGCTTTCATCTTAAACTCTCGGATACTCAATTAAGTAGGCTGGAGGCTATGATCTTTCGGGTATAACTTTCATATATGCAACCAGAGGCGATCAGGAGGTTGTAGCTGTTTAAGAGTTCCTCTATGATATGTTTGGTTGTATATTTTGATGGATGTATCAACATGTTTTCACTGCCACAATTTATTCTCTGATCAACCGAGTGGGCATCATCATATGTCGCTCCCGGAGTATATTTTGTAGTAAACTATATTTTTTCTGAATGGGTATTGCGACGGATTGTATGAATGAATATTGATAGCAATGAATGTTTTGTAAAAAAATCATACTCTCATGTTAACTGATGTTATTGTTGATTAACATTCAATTTTCTCTATCATCGAGAGTTGAAACTAGAGATGACTATAACATCTATTACGTTTAGCTTCCGGCCTTAGAGAATGAGGTAGTACATCTGTCTTCCTTCTTTAGGTCGATCACCGAGCTCTAGGCCACTCTACCTTCAAACTCGTCGCCAAGCTCCAATGTTGCTCCATCGTCGAATCAATCTGCATGTTCTTAAGCATATTCGGGATTTATCCCATTCGTTCAAGCCTATCGACCTTGTACGCTCAATTAATATGCACTAATTTGTTTGTTTGATCGATAAGCATCAGATTCTTACTAACGAAATTTCTTCTAATACTAGATGCTTACGATTAGCTTTTTAGCTAAACCAATTAGGGGAAATAAAAACAATTGCTAAGTTATGTATGCTTAGTTCTTATATTTTCTGTTTATCTATTTATATTCCACCTCTTACCTGGTGGACATAAGCTGTCTGCTAAAAATCTGTAAAATGCGAATTTCGATCAAATCACATAGCTCCAGAAAGACACTGAGAGACGAAAGATAGGAGAGAAAATGAGATTAGATAAGCAAACAATCAACCACCCAACCAATAGTCATGTAAATTACTAAATTAGCATACAAATATCCATAACGGCATTAATAAATTAAATATAACATATTTATAGCGGTCAAAGTGAAATAAGTGTCGAAATAACCTAAATCTAATAGTGCAGCCAAAATAGCGCATAAATGGATAAATAGCACGTAAACGGGTGAATATCACGTAAATAGATAAATATGTGATATTCAGGTTAAAGCTACTTAAATCATTTTTCATTTTATTTATTGTTTACCAGGTTTAGTTATCCTAGGAGTTACGTTTTATAATTAAGAATCAGTTTAAAACGTTAATTGTATACTATACAAACAATCACAATTCAGTGAAAGACAATATTACTCACTTTAGCCAAATCAGTCCAAATCAGCTTTAAAACATAAAGTTCGCCAATATGAGTCCAATGGAAGAAACGACATACAAATTGACCTCACATGCAAGAGATATTGTTGTGATAGGTTATAGGATTAAAATAAGAAACAAGTTAGTTAATAAAATAATCATCTTAAGTTAGTTATTGCCTAAATCATTTTCCCCAAAGCCGATATCATCTGTACATGAACATGCACAGTAACCCACTAAGATGGATCCCTTCTTTCCTCCCTCTCTCCCTCTCCGATCCATGAAACGGTGAACTGCCTTCACCATTATGCTTCTCTTGATGAATCCTCTTCAGCCATCACCAAAGTGTCAAGCTCGGTCCCTAATTGGAAAATGCGACTTGATGTCGTAAGACCCCCCTTGTTCGAACGCGATTTATGCTAATGCACGTTTCTCTGTGAGAGTTTGGTCGGAGATGTTAAATGCGACGAGAAATGCAATCATGTCCTCCGTTTAGCCTTTGATCATCCTTATCTCTGATGATCGTGAACCCTAGCTATTGCCGAAAATGTCCTTTCCCCAAAATTCGATCGAGTGCTACAAACATGGTATGAAGTTGAAGAAAAAATCGGCAAAATGGCAACGATCAAGGCTTATCAATTGAGATTCGGTGAATAACCCAAGGATATCAACAACAAAATGGCAACGATCAGGATTCTTACAAGAGCCAAGACCCCGCTTACTAGTGTTATTCAATGTGAGAAGCTATCGTGCAGACTCGGCATGTTGGCTATGACAGCATATGAGGGAAGGATTGTTTCCTGGCATCCTCCTTTTCCAGGGTTCATATGGTGTATAGACTTCACCAATACAACCGACTCAGTTCCCAAACGAGTAGTGACCACCTGGTTTACATGTTTACATGACTTAAACCTGTTCAAGCAATGGAATATCGAATGACATTGATATGGAGCAGTCCGAGCACTATTCTGAAGATGACTAAGATAATCTTAGCAACTATGGTTCTCAATGACGGGAGACCAGGAAGCGACTAAGGATCATAACACTACAAAGCCACACCTCACTTGTATGGCGTGGTGAAAGACATATGTCCTGCAGTTTGCTCTTTGAAGAGCTTAGCTAACCTTTGCAATACCTATCTGCTATCAACCGCATTAATGATGATTGATTTATTCTTGATAAGGGTTAAATCAACATACTATGGTGCCTAGAGTTAGGTACCAGTTGGACCACTGCAGGTCACGATTGGGCCTATGGATCCTTATCCAGATTATAGCAACATGACCGCTCACCAGCCACCATACGACCTCCACCTAAAGATGAGAGCTCGAGATCAAAGCAAATATGAATTAATTGGTAGCTCCCCACTATCAGTTGTGACAAAACGCTTGAACATTACTTGAAGCCTCGCAAGCCATGCTATCGTATTTAAGCTTATCTGGTCAAGGTCTAGCACGACTAACTCTAGCGGAGTTCAGAACCTACATCGCGTCCTCGTGCCTATTGCTAAAGCTCCCAACCGAAGCTGGAATGGAAACGGGTCACGGTGACCAAGTTACTGGAAGAGCCTACTATTTGGCTGAATGGGAGATGCTACGCAATGGAGATGGCATGGAACCCAAGAATGCTCCCCCCATAAAGGAGACACCATAGAAGAAGTCGCCCGATTATATGTCCAAAAACATAGATCCTAGAGAGGATAAAAATTCAGGATGCAGAAGGGCGACACCTAATGAAGAAACCATGGATATTTCGATTGACGACGATGACTTGACAAAGGTCTTGAAAATCGGATCCCAATTGGACCCCCTCCGGGCGAGGGAATTTACTGATTTTCTACGGGCAAATCTGAATGTATTCGCTTGGACCTATGCATATGTGTGAAATTCCACCATCGATTATGAGTCATGCGCTAAGCATAGATCCAAAACTTCCTACTGTCAAACAAAAGAGACGTATGCTAGGCCCGGAGAGGTTGGTTGTTTGAAAGAAAGAAGAGGAGAAGCTGAGAGGCAATGGTTTCATACGAGTTGCAACCTACCTCGATTGGATATCAAATCCCGTCCTGGTCAAGAAAGCTAATGGAAAGCTGCGTACGTGCATCGATTTTTTTATTTGCATAAAGCTTTCCTAAAAGACAGCTTCCCTTTACTCAGAATCGATCAGCTAGTGGATTCAACAGCCGGAAACAAGCTTTTTTCTTTTATGGATGCGTATTCGGGTTACAACCAGATTCCTATGCACATGTCTGATCAAGAACATACAAGTTTTATCATAGACCTTGGACTATACTGCTACATAGTGATGCTCCAAAACCAAATTGGAAGGTCCATGGAACTCTATGTGGATGATATGCTCATGAAGTCCAAGCAATCATCTGATCTTGTCTTATCTGGGTTAATTAAAAATGTTCAAAGCTTAGTGAGGAAGGTGGCAACACTGAGTAGATTTATTTCCAGAGTTGCGAGCAAAATGCAACTTTGAATGAACCACGGATTGCATCGAAGCCTTCTAGAACCTGCTGAATCATTTAGAGAAGCCTCTAATATCGTCTAAGCTATTGAATCATGAAGATTTATTCGTGTGCTTGGGAGTATTATCGCACGCCATCAGCTCAGTACTTGTACGTGAGAAGAATAAAATTCAAAGATCGGTGTATTATGTGAGCAAGAAATTAGCAGCAGTAGAATGCAACTACCCAAAGATATAAAAGATTGCTTACAACTCGTTGATTGCCTCTAGAAAGCTCCACCATTACTTTTAGGCTCACCCGATTGTTATATACAACGATCAACCATTTTGATAGGTCCTGCAGTGACCTAAGGCATTTGGAAGTCTGCTCAAACGGAATTGACCCCAACTTCCTCCCCAGAAAGTCCATACGGGGGAAAGCATTAACTGACTTTATTGCTAGATTCACAATTCCCGAAGAAGATGTGTTAAAAGAAGAAACTGGCCCCTCAGAACATAAGATGGAATCTAGCACTTGGAAGCTGTATACAGACAGTTCAAAGAATGATCGATGGTCCGGCGTTGGAGTTGTATTGATAATTCCTAAAGGACGGTCAATTTAGTATGCCTTACAATTGGAATTTTCTGCTACTAACAATGATTTTGAATACGAGGCCCTGATTCCCGGGTTGGAACTCGCTAAGGAGTTGGGAGTGGTAGCATTGGACATCTTTTGTGACTCTCAAATTGTTGATTTCTAGATTCAGAAGGATTTCAGACAAAAGGACCACGACTCGCAACTTACCAAAAGAGGGTCGAAGTGCTATTGGATAGCCTAGAGCATTACAGTACATCTCATATTCCGCACACAAAAAGGCAGAAGGCAGATAAGCTGACCAAGTTAGCGAACTCCGACAATCCAAAACGGATGGAAATGGTCATGATCAAGGCACTAGAAGCTCCGAGCATTAGTCAGATGGAAGTAGATCTAGTATTGGAGACCGAATTCGAGAGAGAATCATGGATGACCCCCATAAAGAACTTCCTGCAGCATGGAATGCTTCTGGCAAGAAAAAGTGAAAGGCATACCATCATTCGTAAAGCCAGAAGTACGACATGCAAGGCGACATTGCTCATTTACCTTGGAAGGTCATCCCGAGATAAATGTCAACGAATGCCATCGCTAGATTCACTACCATGAATGATTCGAAAAAAGCACTTGTCGACTTCCCACTTGATGGAAGATGTACACGAATGGGACTTCTAGCAGTTAACATTTTGACGATAGAATGTGAAGATTCACAATTTGACTACCTTCATTGACCATTCGTGATTGATCCATGCCCCAGATGCAGGGTGCAACTTAGACATCTCAGCATGGATTGCTCATGATTCCAATGTCCAATCCAAAGTCGATACAACAGTACTAGCTACCTCGGTCTTTGCCAAAAACTGGCAAGTTAAAGGTTTGAAACTGTTAACCTACTTTGTGAACTAGGCTACACAAAGTCGAGATGTCAAGCGTCGAAGAACACTTCTTCTAAAAAGCATCGGATCGGATCGGAGGGCCACTATCAGATCAGAACAGAACAGAGCAGAATGGACAAGAGCTCAAGTTCAACATAGGTCGGACCGGATCAGATGCCCCGATCCAAACCCCTTCTACTCGCCCCTCCGAACCAAACCCAGTATACCATGTTGCTTCACCCCACGATCTCCTAGATAATCGGGACAGTTACATCCACTTTCTACCTACGTTGGCCACTAACCTGGTACGCTGTCAACACTGAAATCCATCTGAGCCCGAGAATGATGGGATAAGAGACACGTAGCTCCGATCCGAACCCGATTCTGGGTGAATTTCCACCTATAAATACCCCATCAAGAGGCATTTGAAAGGATCTTTTGGAGGACTCGTACAGTTCAAACATCAAAGAGAACCGAATTCCAGCACTCCAAACAATCCAGAATCATCATTCAAAGTATATGTTGAGATAGTTAAGTGAATGTATATGAAAAGTGAGTGAAATTGAGTGAATATCTCATTGTATTTTCATCTACATCATCAAGAAAAGTGATTATAAAGCGGACGTAGGCTTTTCAACGCCGAACCACTATAAATCCTGTGTCTCCTTTTTATTTTCGATCTTATTTTATTTTGATTTTGGTCAATTTGGGTGTTAGAACCACTTTTTGGTCTAGCATTTTGGTGCTTTCACTGAGAACATTTGAATTCTCTGTTTTTCTGGATTATCGTTCTACTTTTTGGACCGTTGAGTTCAAAGAAGTTAATCCCCAATTTTCGACGCTTTTGAATACTTGTTGGTTGATTTTTGAAGAACAATGGCCAAAGGAAAAGGCAAGGAAGTTCAAACCAGTCGAGGGAACGAAGTTGGTGAAGATCAGCAAAACCCGGTCGTGACAAGGTCTCGTGGGCAGAATTCGGGAGCGGATCAGACAAGTTCAGGAAATCCGAACCGACCTCAAGGAGAGTGCTCCCATCTGAACCGAGTAGGATACATTGAAGAAGTGCACTCCCCTAATCCGAACCGATCCGATCAGGTTGCTCAGCTCCGATCTGGTCCGACCTGTGTTGAACTTGAGCTCTTGTCCATTCTGCTTTTTAACTCTAACTCTCAAGAATTGAGAGAGAGTATAAAGGACGGGAAGACGACGTCCTCTGAGGCGTGAAGGTGCACCCAGACAAGAGACCGCCTCAGCAAGAACTCTAACCCGAATATAAGACAGGAGAGTATAAAAAATGCCAGAAAAAGGACAGGCATCAATGACATAAGGAATGTGACCCCGTTGGAGAATCGGGGACATTCAGACTTTTTGACTAAATCTTGAATAGTTTTTCAAGACTGACCGGGGGCGTATATGCACACACATATTTCCCCCCACTATGACTCCATTACACAACTATAGTAGGACATGCATTTGCATTTTTACATAAGTACAGAACTGATAACTAACAGACATTGCAGGAAATGAATTATTCTTATTTACAAATGAATGAATTTGTACAGGAAAACAGGCAAACCGAAGGTGCGAGTGCCGCACTCGTAGCAACAATTATGGGCCAATCAAATGCTAAAATAAAGCAAGACACTCCATCATTTAGACTTTGAAGTGGACTTGGACTTCTTAGCAGCCTTCTCCGCATCCCTCGCCTCTTTTTCAGCATCAGTCAAGATGCGCTTTGACTTTTTCTTCCCTGAGGCTGAAGTGCTGGAATCAGTCGACTTTTTCCCGGAAGGCGGAACGCTGGAATCAAGAGAAGACTTTTTAGCAAGTTCTTCTGTAATAGATCTAGTCGAAAGCTTAACAACTAACCATGATCCAGCATCCACTTCTGCGAGGGGTTTAAGGCTTTCGGGGTCTAGGTCTTCAACTTTAAGCTGCATGCGTTTATCTTGTTCGGCTTTCAGTGTAGCAAAAGTAACGTCATCGGCGCTTTTCGATTCCCCAACTATAGCCACCTCAGGATCCTCCTCACGTCCCTCATCATCACCATCATCTTTTAAGGCGTCTATCATCTCACCATCATGAGGAGAGTCATTTTTACCCTTGTCTCCTTCATCCCTCTCCGCTGACTTTGTTTCAGCAGTGGGTCCTTGGGGCACGTCTGCCTTCTCGGTTGGTTCAGCACCTGCGGAATGAGAAGTAATGGTTATCAACTCGGGAGAAAATAAAGGGCTCTTCATTGATTGTCCGACTATGCGATGGAAAGTTGAAACAGCTTTGACGAATTGGGGTGAAAAGGTAGAAATACCTTCCAATGATTTCTCAGCCGGAGTAGCTGCCGTCTCTGAAGCCGATTCAGGAATAGGAGATAAAAGAGATGCCTGAGGGATCGCCGGATTTTCGGGGTCGTATTCCTCTACTTCAGGAGTTTTAGTGGCAGTGGAAGAAGAGCCAACCTCCAAGGCATCCTTTCGTTTAGCCTTTCGCTTTTCCTCATTCATGGCGGCAGCAATTAGGCGATGCCCCTCGGCTAGACTCGCCGGCTTGTCATCTCTCAAGTACTTTTCCATAAGTCTGTCTTCATCGATGGAATCTACCTTGAGTTCTTTTTTCTCCCATTCGACAATTTGGCTCCATACATGAACCAAGGTAGTCGGATAATCGTCGATCCAAGAGATGTTCCGGTAACGGATTATGTGTGCGAAAAATTCAATCAATAATTCACCAAAACCCTGCACCTCATCCTGGGCCTCCGCTAGCTGTTTGCGAGATTCTTTGGCCGATTTTATGATGCTTTCGACATTACCCTCCGCCAGGGTAGCCCTGTTTTCAGCCACCATCAACTTGGAAGCCAAGTCAGCATTTTTCTTTTCCAATTCGGCATTCTTCTTTGCCAACTCAGCCTTTTCTCGCTCTAGGTCGGTATAAGCGAGTTGCATTTTGGCATCATCTGACCTGGCATCCTCCGCTTGCTTTTTCAGCTCCGAGCGCTCTTGAGAATGGGACTCGAGCAAGTCATGATAGCGTTTTTGTAAATCTTCGAATTGTTGCTTGAAGTTGGCAGCGTCCCGTTGAGCAACAGCAAGTTGAGCCTGTGTATCCTCGAGGTCTTTTCCTAAATTTTTTAAGGCCCTTGCATCGTCTTCTGCGGTCTTTTGCATCGAGTCAGTATTCGTGATTAAAGTTCGGATGATTCTGGAGAGGTTGCGCGAATACTTGAACATCTCTGAATATTGTTTCTCGACTGCGTCTATTTTTGCTTTGGCCTCATCTGCCCACCTCGAAGAAATAGGCTCAAGAGCAGGTAAAAAGGTCAAGTTTTCGAAGTAATGATCAGGAAATTGCTCCTCCAGATATGCCCGCTTAACTGCAGTTTCAGCATCCAGCGGTGGAGGTGCAGGGAATGTCAGCTCGGTATCCCTGGCGTGGAGGGCTCAATGGCCTCTTCATCTCTTCTAGGTCGTTTAGCGGGAACCTTATGCTTGCTTCATGATTCGGTATCTCTTGGCGGGCTCCTCTCCCTACTGCGCTTTTCTTGAGAAGAGGTTGAGTCTTATGATTGCGGCCTGTCCTCTTCTCGGCGACCTTGGTAACCCTTATATCGCTCTGGATCTGACCGGACGGGAGAGCGAGATCGCGAGGACCGCGAATGATAAGAATCATAGGGCCTTCTATCCTCTCTACCGCGATCTTCGCGACGATCATACTCAGCATCGTGAGGGGGTTTGGACATGCTGCGACATAGCTTCTTGATGTCATAGTAAGCACGAGACATTGTACCTGCACAGTAATGTAAGTGGAATTCAGAATCAGTATTCTCACGAGACGTAAGTGCTGTGAAGTGGGGTGCAATTGTGTTAAGTGCATCCTATGTGGTGTCCCCCCTCCGACAAACCAGAGTTTGGAGCCGAGCTAGTACGAGAGGGCTCTTTGGCCTTAATAGGAGTGGCCTCCTCCGAAGATGTAAAAACTAAAGGATTTGTGCCAAAATCCTCAGAAGTGTAAATAGTGTCAGGAAGTGGAAGATCTCCCAGGCCCTGAAATATGGGATCATCAACAGTAGGAGCATCTCTTTGGGAAGCGCCTATTGGCCGTTCTTCAGGAGATGGTGATTTCTCAGGAGAAACAACATCCCCAGGAGTGATGTATCCCTCTCGGTGCTTTTCGGGTAAATTAGCCAACTCATCGTCTTGAGTCGAACTTGGAGAGGGTGAAGTTTGTAGTGGCACGGTGGGACCTTTCGAGCTCTCACCCATTTTTGGAATTACATTCACCGGAGAGATATACACATATGGACCTGGCCCGTGACCTATACTACGGGTAATGGATAGCAGTCTGTGGTGATGGAGATATTCGTCCTTGAGGACTTCATCTATAGTTAAAAACTTTTGATCGCCATTAAGGAGCCGATGCATATGATCAAAGAACACTTGGCCCGATATCTGTTTTGGATTGTCAACTGCAAACAAAAAGAAAACGAATTAGTATGGTGGCGTGGACATTTAGAGTCGAGGTTTAGAAAATCGGTGCCTTACTCGATTTTGTCCATCTCCTAGAACACCCCGGCTGTTGCCTTATATAAAACCATTCCAGCTTGGAGTCACCGGCTTTGCTACTGAAGGGCGCTGAAATTATCTTTCTTTTTGGGACAGACTAGAAGTAAGAGAAAGAAGGAGTTTCTCGAGTCCGGTGCTTGAAGTTATAGAAGAAACGAACGTCGTCAAAAGTGAGCTCTATGCCTAGGATCTCACGGTATGCTACATATAAGGTATGCAGGTAAGCATAAGAGTTGGGATGCAGCTGCATGGGGGCAATCCGCATCTGTCTTAAAAAGTCGACAACAAAGGGAGAAAACGGGGGAATAGCTCCGACCATGCACATCAATCGAGTGATTGCCATAAATCCCTCCGGAGGATTATGAGGATGGTCGGTTTTAGACGGCACCAGGGTATCTTTTTTATGTATCTCGTACTTCAAACATATTCGAAGGAGCCTATCATAGTCAATGGTCGATTCAACAGAATCTTGAGGTGATTCCAATATGACGGCAGATTCAAATTCGTCAGGAGCTCGGGTATCTCCGACCCCTCCTTCCTCTTCGTAACCCAGAGAAACTTCACTGTCAGAAGATGTTCCACTGCTATGCGCCCCCATTTCATAATCCGATCCCTCATCACCCCATTCAGGGTCAGAGGAAGAAGATATGTCATCAAGAGTAACTTTGTTGGATGTCTCTGGGACCTCTTTCTTTTCTGCCAGCCTAGAAGAATGTCTTTTGGCCATGATCACTAAACCATCGAAGAAGTAATAACAGAAGTTAGAGTAAATTAGCCCGTGTCCCCCTGTGCATATGTGTGGACTAAAGTGTGTATGGTAAGTGCAAAACATGAAAGCAAACGCTTGGAAAAGTAAACACTCAGGAGCGTTATATAAAGTCTTGGTGACGCAATGATGTTCAGAACAGCTATTGATCTTCGTTTATGTTCGTAAGGCACTATCCTAACTATTCATGAAGTTGGAAATTATGCCAAATGTTGATTTAGCAAATTGGACAAATTATTGTGCTTTAAGTTGGGCTACTTCGGTTCGGTTTGGATATGCATGTTGGGATCGGATCGGATGCGAAGCTGTGCTTAGGTCACAGGTAGACATCCAACCGGACCGGTTCGGGAGTATGTATTCGGAGCGGATCGGATGAACTTGAATACCAACGCCCCTTCTTCCTTATTTCCCACTCCGACCCGATCCGATCAAATGAGCTCTGTTACCCATTTTTGCCTTTTGCTCCGAGCCGACCCGGTAGAAAAAACTTCGCCTCCCCTCTTTAACTTTTGTTCCGACCCGATCCAGTCTTGTGAATCTCTCTTCCTTTTCTTCTCCTCCATTTTTCACACTCCGTCACTTGAATCGACCCCCTGTAATCTCCTTATCCTTCCTCTTCTCTAATTTTAAATCCAATCCCGTCTCCGAAACCCCAGTTAGGATCGAATAAGCCAAGACTCCATCTCCCAATGCCTCGAAGTGGCGGTTGAGCCACCAATGACGATAGTGAAGGAGGAGGAGGCCGTGACATTGAAATCATATCCAAACCGGTCGAATTGACCGTAAATTTCAATTGAAACCAACAATCATGAAATTAATCAAGGATTTAAATCTACCAAGGTATTTAATTTGGAGATTATCGTGAGAATTGTAAGACTTTCCCTTTTTTGAGACCTAGGGTTTCGGAGCAAAAATTTATAAAACGATGAAAGAAAAAGGAAGTGAGAGGACGATGAAGGCTGAGTTTATATAGATACATGGTGGCTATTCGTATCCCCGCTCGGACCGGAATGTGAGCCGAATAACTCTTTTTGGGCTGTTAACCCAGTGCTAAGTGAAAGAAGAGAGAAAGCCATTCGGATCGGAATCCGAACCGGATGGAATTTTATATATTTCCTCGGCGTTTAAATTGAATCAGACTTAAAGAATAACAATAAAAGGAAAAGCATACCTGGAAGAATCACTGGACGCCGAGAAGAGTTCTTAAGATTGTTTTGAAATGAAGAAAATAGATCGCGTATTCTACAACATATATATAAGCGATAGAAGACACAACTTCATAAAGCAACGCACCTTCACAAGCGAATAGAAACGACTTTTCAACAATTCAATTTCAGAAAGGCACTGTGTAAATGACATCAAAGCATGCTCCGTCTCCAACAGAAGCATCCTTTGAGGGGGCAAAATGTTAGCCTACTTTGTGAACTAGGCTACACAAAGTCGAGATGTCAAGCGTCGAAGAACACTTCTTCCTAAAAAGCATCGGATCAGATCGGAGGGCCACTATCAGATCAAAACGGAACAGAGCAGAATGGACAAGAGCTCAAGTTTAACACAGGTCGGACCGGATCGGATGCCCCGATCCGAACCCCTTCTACTCGCCCCTCCGAACCGAACCCAGTATACCATGTTGCTTCACCCCACGATCTCCTGGATAATCGGGGCAGTTACATCCACTTTCTACCCACGTTGGCCACTAACCTGGTGCGCTGTCAACACTGAAATCCATCTGAGCCCGAGAATGATAGGATAAGAGACACGTAGATCCGAACCGGATTCTGGGTGAATTTCCACCTATAAATACCCCATCAAGAGGCATTTGAAAGGATCTTTTGGAGGACTCGTACAGTTCAGACATCAAAGAGAACCGAATTCCAGCACTCCAAACAATTCAGAATCATCATTCAAAGTATATGTTGAGATAGTTAAGTGAATGTATATGAAAAGTGAGTGAAATTGAGTGAATATCTCATTGTATTTTCATCTACATCATCAAGAAAAGTGATTATAAAGTGGACGTAGGCTTTTCAACGCCGAACCACTATAAATCCTGTGTCTCCTTTTTATTTTCGATCTTATTTTATTTTGATTTTAGTCAATTTGGGTGTTAGAACCACTTTTTGGTCTAACAGAAACACTTAGGCCTGGATGTTGATAGACTGTCCACGCATCAACTCTTATTCCCGACGTGGGGATGGACGAGGCATGTCTATCTTCATAGCTCACGCATCCACTTCCAAACATGGAAAGGGCTAAAATTCTGCAAGCATGGATTCATTTTTAGCCATATCCTACTTCCTAGCATGGAAAGTGTGAAGTTCCTATAAGCATGGAGTCCTTATTCTCCTGCCGATTTCCATTGGAGCGCTGACAAGATGAGATGCTCCCATTAGCGGTATTGATCTGATTACCTGACCCTCATTCCTTGCCCTTGACATTGGGCAAGAAGGCGATTCAAAAGAAGATGGGACCTTATCATTCACTCACCAGAGTCCGCTTAACCGCCTTTATCATTCCAAGACCTTGAACAAGGTCTATTTATTATTAGGACTGCCGCCCCACAAAAGTTTGAAAAAATATTCATCGTCAGCTAAAGACTTTAGCGATCATCCCTTGGTAGATATAGGACGAGGCAAAATGGACATGCAAAGAGCATGCAATGACATTTTCACGCAGAATGATATTCATTCCTTTAACATGATTATTCTTTAACCATGACTCTTATGTTTGCATGCTTTATGAGTTATTGGTGTAATTAACTCAAATGAATTTATATGTGGATGGTGCAGGTACCCTGGATCTGGTACCAATCAGATTTCTAACATCCGCATGCAGAATTATGGAGCACTGCTATAACAGGTCGAACTGAACTGCTGGTTTACAAAGCCACACCCTCCATCTAGGGAAATTTGTATAGCTCAAGGTGGACCTGATATGACTATACGCTCCTTGGTTTATGCATGGAAGACCCCAAGATAATTGTGCAATGATTTTTACCTGTCATATTTGGAATCCGACTCTAGTTGGACGCAGCTAGACCGTCTATATGTCTCGATCCTATACTCGATGCCATCAGATTACATGAATCCAAATAAAGGAGGCAACACTGCCCCTTAATATGCTTACTTTTCAATCATGCATTTTGCTTTTACATGCTTCCTGAGTTATTAACATGACTAACTCATGCGATATGAATGATGTAGGTACCCGAAGTTTGGTGCCAATCAATCCTCCCATATATTGGTCGGAGGAACGCAAAGATTTGGAAAATGTGACCTAACTATTTGCCCAACTAACTCTAATCCTCAGAGCTTGGATATGAGTGTAAACCCCTGACGAGTACTATGGGCGCGTCAAGATTTAAAGACTACCCGATCCATAACTCTAACTCTCATGACTTGAGAGAGAGTATAAAGCACGATACTACGGCGTCCGCACAAACTCCATCCCACAAGTCGACAGGACAAGAGAGACTTGATTATTGCAAATGACTACCTCTACCTTTGAATCGGAGATTAAGAGGCAGCACAGGTGTAATATGACCACTTGCCTGACAAGCTCCATATGCCAGAGTGAAGTGTAGAGTACAGATTAAAATCGAGTTCGAGAACGACACTCGAGCTGGTCGAATCCTGCTCTTGGAAATTGAGTGCAGAAGGAAAGCCAGGGCGAATGATGTGACCGTTTTCCTGATCAACTCACACTCTCCTAATTCGAGAGCGAGTATAAAAATAGGCGTGATTGGTGCACTACGATTAGAGACCGTCTTAACTACACTATAACCTGGGCATACAAGGGAGTATAAAGGCGCTGAGACTAAGTGCCGAAGGAAATTGGCTTCGGCCCCATTGAAGGATTGGGGGCAATATTAAAAGCTGAGCCCGCTCTCCCAACTAAAGGATTGGGGAGAATATAATGTCGATCCTAATCAATCCCGAACAAGCCCTGGTCAGGCACCTTATTCAAGATTGATTAGGGGCGTACGCATACACATCACCCCCCATGATAGCTACTATATGATATGCTATTTATTACTTAGTTTAGAAATGACTTTTGATTGCAGGAATTTTGATTTGCAGGGATGGTGGATTGAAATCCATATTTGATTTATGATGTGATTTATTGATCATTACTTAGCATGGTAATGTTTTGACTACAAGTGTATTTGATCGAAATGTATAACAAACTTGCAAACATGTGACATTACAGAAATACCACTTTGTTTGCAGAATGCAGATTTACACATGATAACATGACAAAGAAGAATGGGGCCACATCCAGAAGGCTGACGCTGATGACCTAATGCTAAACTTCCCATGCGACTCAAGAAGATGACAGAAAGGATGCCTTGAGAGTATATTATTAAATGACGTGTCAAGCGACTTAAGGCAACGACTGAAAGGAGGCCCTAAGAGTGATATATCAAATCAACACACATCCCTATGTGTGACCGACCATAGCCCGAGTGCGATGACGAACGTCACCTTGCAAGTACGTTGAATGAAAAATGCAATAGTTCGAGCACTTGGATAACACGATCACTTAAGTTCTAAAAGCAATGTCTCCTTTTCATGCATACATGTTTAAATTTGAAAGTGATGTGATACGACTACTTGTCTTTTGCTGTTACCCTGGACCGGGGCCATAACTATTGAGAGTATTTGCAAATGGAGTAACTTATTTGTTTGTATCCAACTTATGCTTTGATCCTGACAGGCCACTTGAGGACCATGAAACGGATGCAGAGAAAACACCTATTTGCTAGTCCCAACCGACTTCCCAATTGGAAGGGTCACACAGGACCGAACATGGATTGACTTTCCTATCTTGCTCAATTATAGGATGTGATGTAACTGCTTTGTCTATGGCCTCTAACTTGACGTAGGGGCCAGCAAGAGCACTCGAGGCGACTACGGATCGAATTTTAGCCACCCGACTCCAATCCTCAGAGCTTGGATGGGAGACTAGAGAGTAGCATGTGTTGAGGACCAACAAATCATTTTGCATCCAAATCTAAATTATGACTTGATGAGGGTGTATGAATTCAGAGAAGACACGAATTTGATGCTCACCATTCAGCAAAACCACAATGGCTAGGGGAATGGGATATGAACTTCGAGCAGCATGATTCGACTCCCCGACGACTCCATGCACGTTTACTATCCCTGAAGTTAGCAAGATCCCAGACTATAACCAAAAGAAAGACTCCTCGAGATTAATCCGCATACATCTGAGCAACAGAACATCAGCTAGAATTAAATGACAGAAGCCTGATTGACAGCTATTGCATATGCGGAGTTAAGAAGCCCGAGGTCGGCTTCCACCTACTTCGGGACTTCATGCTGTGGGGCACCAGCAGTAAATTGGACAACTGGCAACAACTTCTCGAAGACGGAGGTCTGATTGCCAACAGTGTTCGATACTTTACCAGAGGCGGTACGCCTCGAAGATGGCGTGAACAAACATCAATCAGGCCTCTTCAGACAAGATGTCAGGGATTTCCATAATCCCTAGGGTTTTAAAACTTCTAGTTTTGGAACCTTACAACGGTAGAACGGACCCTACCGTGCATCTAACGCACTGCGAGCGACATATGGAAGTCCCATCGGCATCGAAAAACGTCAAGGATAAATGTTTCCCTCTCTTCTTGACTGATGTAGCTGCTATGTAGATTCAGCAACTGGAACCGGAATCAATCAACAGTTGTAACGTGTTGGTCGCTTGCTTTATCGAACAATTTTGGGTCCACACCACTGGACCCAATAATGTCATGTAGCTCACTTCAATCAAGCAGAGGTCCGGCGAGACCCTGCGTTCATTTCTGGAAACATTCAATGTTGCAGTAGCATTAGTAGATCGACCCGAACCATCTATGATAATGATGGCAGTAATATCCGGCGTCCTGGACAAGTCGGACTTCAAAACATCTTTGCACCGAGACCCACCGCGAGATCTCGACGAATACTACTTCGAAGCAAACAGATTCCTACGCGAGGAAGATGAAAATTCCGAGAAGGCTATTCTCGATGTTAACATGCTTAAATATGGAGAACCATCCAAACCCGAAACTGATAAGGACAAAGGAAAGGCCCTAAAAAAGAATTATAAGAGTATGTGGTTCCGAAGAGAGCCTATCTCACTAATTGAGCCCACGATATTGTTTGTCAATCTCAATGGAACCGAGCATGAGAAATAGATTCAACAAAATTGTGATGGCCATTTCGGACTATGTTGAAGCATGAACATAGGGGCTCAAGTAACTCCATGATGACATTCATTCGCTTGCATTTTGATGAGCTTACTCAATTCCGCGACTGGTCCGATGAGAATAACTAAGTTCGCTAAAGCCCAACGAGGCAATCCTCATTTTTTGACTAAAGAGGAGGGATGATACCAAAGCGAATGTGATTCGACCATTCACATATACAATTCCAACTCTCGCTAACTTGAGAAAGAATACAAAACGACTTCGATCGACTAAGGCTGGTAAACCTATAACTCTAATCTGGTGCAACGATGAAAAGCATAAAGGCTTGAAGATCGGATGTCCGATTGACTTGGCTCAATCCCTACCGACATTGAGGACATAAACATCGACCTCGCTTGTCCTCTACTGATGTTGGGAGTACGAGCATCGACTTGCAGACTGATTTTGGAGACAACTCCAAATCGGTGCGTAATTTAAAGCATATACACCATATTTTCAGAATATGACATGATTCGCCTTACCCGTCAAGTGATCCAACTTACAGGTCAAATGTGACTTCAAAGACTCAACTACATCAAAAGGAGGGTGTGATAAACATCTCTACTGCCTTATGATTGTGATGATTATACCAGACACTGGCCCGCATGTTTTCAACAACATCTTGTACTAACTCATGCATGATCACGGGACTATGAAACGATCCGGAGAGGTTGTGGATTTCTTCTAATGTGTTCCGATGCGACCATGGATTTCTAATTTTCTGCTGATATGATCCGGAGTGATCGTGGCCTTCAGGTTCCTTATTGTTTTGATTCGATGCGATCGTGGAGTCCTAAATTAATATCCTGATATTGAGATAGTCCAAAGCCAAGTACAAATGATAGATTCATATGCCAGTTCTGATGTGCTCCATCCATATGCCCCAGATGCTAGCTCAAGGCCTAAAGATTCTTATACTATCTCATGGCTTGGACGACTACTTCATACATTGACTTGTATATAAAGGAAAGTCTGACTCGGTAATACACTTGACTTGCATAGGAAGACGACGTCGTTTGGCAATGACCTGCGTGTGTATTATCGCATTCGGGAGCCAACTACCCAGCATGACTTATAACGAAAGAATTTGACCTCTTGATTCGACGAGGTTTAAATGATTATTTGATCATTTCAACTATGTCAGCCATAAGATTTGGCCCAATGAGCACCCATAGAAGTGGTGCAATATACGACAAACCGTCCATACAATGAAGAGTCAAAATACCAGATCTACTCAAGAGGACACAACAATTTGATAAAGCCTTCTCAAGGATGGATGACATTCCAGAAAGATTCAGCTTGACTTATTTAAAGCACATCTCATCTACAATAAGATGTATTTTGAGGGGCAAAATGTTAGCCTGCTTTGTAACTAGGCTACCCAAAGCTCAAGTGATTGCCATTGATCGAAAATCGCTCGGATGAAATGACAAAGCATAGTTAAGATTGGATCACGTCACTCGGTTCAGATGGCTTCATCACTTCGCCACCGGATCGGATCGTTTCACACGAATCGGGTCCCCTAGGTCGAACTCGACCTGACCCGGCATCAACCATACACCAAATAGCTTCAGCAAGCCAACATCACATCGGATCCAATGGAGCATAGGACATTGGGTCGGATAGGAAGCATGTGCTTCAATTCAAGCAGACAAAGGAATCAGTTCGAATGGGTCGGGTTGGGTCCGACCCAACCCCGCGTTACCAGCCACACATAAAGACTTCATTCAGCATCTCCAGTTCGGATCTAAGATACCCAATCTGACCCGCTTGGAAATGCAGCTGCTGCACATCGACATGTTCTTATTCTCATGTCTGCAACTGTGGATCGGAGCCCAGCTATTAAGGCCCGGTCTAAAGCCACATCCTCCACGTTTTCCATGACATCATCGAGTTCTATTGGATGCATGCCACGTGGCATCCGACTCGCTACCATAATTTGCCTATAAATACATGAATTTGTGGACATTCAAGTGACTTTTGGCACTTCGTGTATTCATCTGCCATGGCCAGTGTTCCACTACTGATAATCACCATCTTCTTCATTAAAATCAATGGATTTGGAGGGAATTATTCAGTGCATTCGAGTGATTGAGTGACTATACTCATTGTAATTGCAATTTCTTAATGAATGACGAACTATAAAGTGGACGTAAGCTCATTAACGCCGAACCACTATAAATCTCGTGTGTTGATTCCTTTTTCTCGCTTTTTAGTCTCTCTACAAAATTTAGTCAATTGGGTGTTAGTGCCATTTTTTAGTCTAACACCAAACAACTTTTTAAGTTAGTAAACTATTTCGTTCTTTATTTCGAAGCTTTGATTCATTTAAAATTCCCCCAGTTAATATGTTGGATAGCAATACCTCAGTAAAGAATTGATGTATACTAAATGATTTTTGATATATGAATATAACTAGTAGACTTTTGCTTCATCCACCAGTGAGCTTGGCTGATACTTGAGCATTTCAAATAAATGTAAAATTTCTGCTTCGATCCAATTTTTTTATGGTAAATTCTATTCATAAACTGAAAATTACCTCACCTACATAACTGTTTTGCTAAAAAATATATTACTAAACTAACCTTCTTCTTTATTGCATTTTTACTTTTTTAGGTATAATCCATCACAATAAAACGTTGCAATTAATGATATTAACCAAATCTATGTAAAAAATTGAAAAGCTTAATGTGTTTTTAAACATGAAACCTAAAATTTGAATTATGGGAACGTTTGCAAGTATAAGTGCTCAAATTTAAAATCATTTAATTTAGAAGCAGGTTTTTTTTTGGGTTGAAATTAAGAATTTTTTTGTAGCATAATAAATTGGCTATCATATATTCAAAAAGATGAAATTCATTTTTACTTAACTTAAATTTTATTTAGTGCTACAAATTTCTTATTTTATGTAAATAAGTTTAAAGTTTTAAAGAAGAAAGATGATGACGAGTAAAACAAGGTTAATATTATAAAAGAGACGATGTATGTAATGTAATTTTTAATGTATGGTAGTTTATTTTATTTTATGGTGTATATTAAGAGACTATTGGTGTATGAATAGAATTAACCATGTTTTTGTTTTAATATTTTTTATTTATTTTTTTGAAAATAAACGAGGGCTTAAAATGTGGGTATTTCAAAGGGTAGTTTATGGGACATGAAGCCACGGACAAAAAGTTGAACACGTTCACTAGTTTTCGTCGTACAGCCAAAACTCTAGCAAATGGTGGATCTTAATCCACATAATCTGAAGTTCTTTGGAGCATCTCCAATGCTGCTTCAACATCCGGGCGCTGCTACTTGATTCGTGTATAGTGAGTTCCCAATTCGGGTGTCCTCAATTAAAGTTGAAAGATCTAGTTTATTTTAAAATTTGCCGACGGGTGCTCCGACACTTCTGGTGGTCCTGGTTGCTAAATTACGGTGAAAGGTTAGAGCGGACAATTTTTGTTGATCATAAATTGCATATTTGGCTAGTACTGTCGTGTTAATCTCCACAAACCGAGATTTTTAAGCCTATTCATGTGATTTTTAGGAGTTGGGTGATGTCACAGGAGTGAAATGATCGGATTTTGATCATTTATCAAATTCCGGCAAGTTGATTTTTATGAACCTGTTGTTATCTCAACGCTTCTACAAGCAATTATGTACGTCGTCTGTATTGTATGCATGTATAAAGTTTGCAGTATGATTCAGAGTTTGTCAATTTCTAGTTTGCAACTTTGAGTCCTGTAACCCTTTATGCAGTATATTGACTACTGGTTAATAATTTGAGATATAGACTTGTTTTTATTCTGATTATATTATCTGGAGTAAATTCTGATTATACGCTGTTTTCTTCTACCTTTGCAATAATGTCTTGCTATGCTATTTGTTGATCAATCTGCTGTATGCATTAAGTTCTTTTAGTTCCAGAATTAATTCTTTACCTTGATCTTTATTTCAGCTTACTTAATTGTTGGATTTCCTGTGCTTTTGCATTAATCTTTCCTCTAGTTTCTTCCTTGTTTTAGTTACTGCAGTTTTCTTTAATTAGTGATATTTGTTTACTTCTTGTTCTTGAATCATTTCAATTCCTGTAGCTAGTGTGTTTCTTTCTTGCCCAATCCTTTTTGATCCTGCATTTCTTATCAAACAAGTATAAATCTAGCCTAAACCCTGTCAGTTTCATACAATTGAAGACATAGAAGTTACGGCCATTTCTCAATACTACTGCATGTTTTTTTCCTATGCCTTTCTTTTAGTTGATTTACCGCCATTTTTCAGCAAAACAAATATGTTCAGTTATGCCACGTAGATCAATTTCACTTTTCCAACATGTTTGCATTGGAGTCCGTTTTGTTACACTGTAAAACTATTGTTTCGACGTAAATTTCTGAAAACATTACTTTGCCTGGGGATTGGAGATGCTCTTATGTGCTACATCTCCAGCTGAAATTACTTCCTCTCCAACAACGTAGTCACCCAGTGAAAGCTTCTTTTGGCCTCCACACAATGGTAGTATCTGTGCTAATTACACGTCCTCTATTTTTGCTTAATTAACGACAAATTGAATAAGAATTGCGTAAACAAAAACTGCTCAAATTTTAGGTATTTTTTTCTCCTTATCCACCCCTCTCCTCGGATTTACTTTTAATAATGGTTGTTTTAATTAATTTCATTTCAATCCTGGTGATTTTTATCGCCATATACAATATGTTGGTTTTCATTGATTGATTTCTCTTGGCAAAAATATTACCTTGATTTCTCTTGGCAAAAATATTGACCTTGATGCCACTGTTTACTGCAAATATAATGTTTGTAACAATGCCAACTCCATCAGGTCCTACCTTCATAACATGAGATGCTTATTGTGAAAGTATAAACTTAATAGTTCTTGAAAAAAAACTGTAATTACTTTTTACAAGAGAAATTTTGCCCATCCTCTATGCGAAAAAATGATACTGTTAGGTCCAGGGTATAAGCTTATTATGGAAGCTATTAATTTTTGTCTCTTTGTGATATTCGTGATCTCTCCTCAGCATCAGATTCTGTTGTTCTATTGTTTAGCATGGAAACTCGTCCTATTCTATGGATCGTTTTGTGGATACTCAGAAGCTAGATCCAGACCTTACTCATTGTATTCAACTTTAGTAGTCTGAATCCTGTGATAATTAATTAATAACCAAGATAACAAGTTGTGACTTATATCAGAATAATAAATGTGAATAATTTAAAATTAATCAGAGTGCACAACTGAAATTAGTAGATTGTTCTGGATGAGCACATAAATTAATAATATATACGGTGATTAATTGGAGGGTGTATTTATATATGGTTGATAAGTTGTTAAAAATAAATTGTTTGGTTATATTTATTTGAAAATAAAATAAATTGATGTTGGTGATAATAAAATCAATATAGTAAAGGAGAACTTATGACTATTTATTGTGTTGACGTGTCTGAGCATTGTTTAAGGGTTCCTGTCGATATATGAGACACCATTATCAATCAGGGTTCCTAAATATCATATGAGATATTTCGACATAGGAAAAAAATAATTAATCAAAGAAAGATATTTGGGCTAAAATAATGTTGAGGCATTGAATAAATTGTGAAAGACGGAGAGCATGGCGAGATAGTATTGATATCGTATCAGCTTTGCAGCCAAGTAATGGGATGAATTGTTAAATTTTGGTGGCTTAATATTATTTTGGGACAAAATAAAGAAATTGATTTAAGTGAATTTGTGATTTGTAAAATGAAGGAATATAAATGCATATATACATGTAAATGAAAGTGTGATTTGTGATTACCTTGAAAATAAATTATAACGGTGTTTATAATTTGTTAATTGAGAAAATAAATATAAAATAGGAAAGGATATTTTGTACAATCATTAAGTTGAATAATTGAAGAGATTAGTGTTACTTTGAGTAGTAAGGTAGAAAATATTGAATTTGAGTTTGAAAATAATCAAATTCAACATTTGTATGTCGAACACACACACACACACACACACACACACACACACACACACACACACACATATATATATATATATATATCAAGGTTCGAGAACTCGGTTTCGGTCGTTTGCAAATTTCTTAGTTTCGGACGATTTCGGAAGTTTCGGAGGTTTCGCTTTTGGTTTCGGTTTCGGTTTCACTTTCGATTTTTAATTGTTTGTTAATGAAAGTGTAACAAAATCTTAAAAGAATAGGCGCAGTTTTGTAATAAACTTTTCTCAATGAAGCAGGAACCTAAATAAATAGTCCAGCCCAATAAAAAAAACCTTTAATAACCGGCCCAAGTTAATAATACAGCAGCCACTCTCAATCTAAAATAAAAGACCACGTAGCTAATGGTTATTATCGCTCTCAATCTAACGCAAATGCTGCTCTCAAATCACGCCTTTGTAAATATCGATTACCGAATCTTAGAAAAACGAATCTTAAATAGATAATCGTTCTCCAAATAGCTCTCAAAATCAACTGTCTCTCTCTATATCAACTGTCGACGATTGCTAGGGCAAACTGCTGCTCTCGAATCAAGTCGACGATTGTTAGGGCAAGGGAGAAGTTGAAGGCGAGGGTGCTAAAGCAACGAGTATTGAGGTCGGTTATGTCTATTTAGATGAATTTTTTATTTCAATTTTTTTTTTTAACCCTAACCGAAACCGAATTTTTGCTCTGATTTCGGTTCGGTTAGGGCCGATACCGGTACGGTACCACCGAAATTTCGGGGTACCGTCCGATACCTCGAACCTTGATATATATATATATATATAAAGAAAATAAAGTTTTGAAATCTTTATAATGGGAATTTGTGATAATAACAAGTATGAAAGATTTTGATTGTTAAAAATGCAATAATTTGGTAAGTTATTGTAAGCGGTAAACTTTGTTGTAAAGAAGAGTATTTTAAAATTTAAATGAGTTGTAAATAAAATAGAAATAAGCAAAATATTGATTAAAAATTTATATTTGAGTGTTAAAAAGTTTTTAATATGGTTTGTACATTTATTTTTTCAAAACAATGGATTTTGTGTAAAATTAGAAATTACAAATGTAGGGTGTGTTTGGTTAAAAATGAGTTTTGGGTTTTTAGTTTTTAAAATTAATTACAAAACTTTAAAGGTGTAGAAGGAGGAATGGTAGAATGAAAGCAAGATGGAGGGGATGTAGCAATCATGAAATGAGGATTTGGTCTTCATGTTTTTCTCATTTCTCAAAACATGAAAAATGGATAAAAGTTGTTTTTTATTTTATGTGTTAACTTTGTTTTCCAAAATTGTTGTTTTCCATGATTTACATGCGTTGTGCACATTTTTGAATGGATGAAAACCTAAGACTTAAAATGGTAAACCAAACACTACCGTAAGTTTTAAACAAGTGTGATATAAAATAAGTATTTTAAATTAAATGTAAATTTTATGTGTTTACGTTTAGAAATAATGTTTAATTTGTTGAAATGATTTTTGGACATGTAGTTTGTTATTGTGGTTATTTTGATGCAGTTTTATTAAATTAGGTTTGAATGTTAAAATTACTTTTTACAAGAGAAAATTTTCCCATCCTCTAGGCGAAAATAAAATAAAAAATGATCCTGTTAGGTTCAGGATATAAGTCTATAATAATATAATTGGGATATTTATTTTCTCTTTTATTGTTCTAAAAAATACCATAGTGTTGTAGTTTTCAGGAACAGCACTGGAAAAGTCTCTATTTTTGTGAGTGTATTAAAAATAGTGGTTATACAATAAAACTATAGTTGTTTTCTTATTTGGAGTTGTAGTTCGATGATATTCTATGGTATTTAGTTGATCCACTTTCCGTATTTGCATATGAAACTGAAGTTCGACATGGGTCTGTGTTGTATCATGATAAAGTGGTTATAGTTCGACTGCGGATGAAGTTAAAATTGGATAGTGGACTGTCTTATTCAAATAATTGGTGGTTTATGTTGGCAAATAAATAAAACTGTATTTTGTTTAATTTTCAAGTTTGTTATTTCTTTCAACTTTTGGTGAATCAATTCAATCAAATGTTATTACTTCATTGGGAAAAATATCATGGCAACTTCTAGAACTAGGGTTAATTAGAATTACCTATGTTATCAAAATGATAGGGTTGTATTCAATGTATTGAGAAAGGAAAAAAAAAAAAAAAAAAAATCTTTGTTTTTTGAAGAAGCTACGAAGTCAGAGACATCTAGCCCAAGTGGTAATTTCTCTAGATTGTTGTTCTACATGTCTTGGGTTCTATTCATTGAATCATCAAAATGAGTGCTTTGCTTAAATTAAGTGTCGCTGTTGATATCAAAACAAAATTTGCTACAAATAGCAAGATTTTTTCATATAATTTTATCAATAAAACGGAAATTTATTGAAAAATCTAATCTGAAATAGATCCATTTTTTATGAACCTTTAGGAATTATATCGCTTTACATTTTTTATGCAGGAAATTAAATGGTAAAATTGTGGATTGGTTCTTCCCTGCCGTTGCGCGGTATTATTAGATAGAAATATGTACGCCTCTTAGCGTAGTTGGGGTCCCTTTAACTTTACACATTTAGTATCTTTATGTTATTCTGGAGAATGGATTAGTTATTAAAAACATGGAAGTACAGAATAAAAAATTGTATAAATGCCATAATAACATATTATATGTTTCCCATATGTCTTTACAAATTTACTTCTTCTGTTTTTGGTCCTTTTGGGAAGATTTCATTGTGTTTTTTATGCAATTTAAATACCAAAGTTTTTTTTTTTTTTTTTTTTTTTTTTTTTTTTTTTTTTTTTTTAAATGCAGGTGGTTGATTACTCAATATTCATCAGTCCTTGGATCATACAATGTCTAAATGGTTTCAAAAATGGAGCGGTACACGATACCATATACTCTCGCTGCCTTCAAAAACTGCACAATCCAATTATCGCTACTTCAGATTGTTATCCTCCTCTGCCAGTGGACATGTGGATGTACCTGTGCTAATTGTTGGTGCTGGTCCAGTTGGTTTAGTCCTCTCAATGCTCCTCACCAGATTAGGTTCCTTTGTTTTATTGCTTTTTTATGTAAAAAATTTCGATTTTGAGTACCGTTGAAGAGAAGTGATTACATTTGTTGTTGTTTAGGAATTCTGTAGGGCATCATCTTGGAATAAGTTGCGTTGGTGCAGCAGCAGTTGATTTGTGAACAATAAAGATACCCAGATTAAGAACTTAGTCATATGAATCAGCATTTAGACTGTATTTCTTTATGATGATTTTGCGGTGTCTGTTTAGTGTCGCTATGTCTGTAATGCACTGTGTGCAATTTGTTTAGCTATTCTCAATTGCATAAAGCTTAGGTAATATTAGCATTGATGTGAAGAATCTGTTTATATTTATGTCCATGCTGCAGCTGTTTGTGCAAATTTGAACCTTTTATTAAATGATGAATTTGCAATCATGTGTTTTTCCTATTCACAACACTGTAGCTTTAACCGCTGTAGTGCATTACTTGTAATTTATACTGTACTAATTAGCTAATTGCAAGCTATCATATCCTGATTTTGTTTATTTATTTTAAGCTTGAGTAAACCTGACATTATTTTCCAAAACCTGACATTATTTTCCGAAGGCGATGATTAGTAGCTAGAACACAGATTTATGTTTTGTTTACTGTTCTTGCAGGGGTTAAATGTGCAGTTATTGAGAAAAACACTGCTTTCTCCAGACATCCACAAGCACATTTTGTTAACAATCGCTCTATGGAGGTTCTATTTCTTATACAATAGGTTCACTTCATTTTTGTAATTTCTCTTTGCATTGCACCAAAAACATTATTTTCTTCTAGATATCAGAATTCAGAATTTGTTATGAATCAGTGAATATTATCCTTTGACAAAAGTTGTTCATTTGATGTTTTTTTTTTTTAACTTGCAAAATAATATTCCGTGACTATTGAAAAATTCTTTGTAAGTCGTTAAAAGGTTACTTACCTGGATTTCCAAAACGGGCCCTTAGTTAATTAGGATTTTTTTTTGTTTTTTTTTTCCATGTGTGCATTTCTCCTTTTTGTTGAATTATTTCTTTTGTAGATTTTCCGAAAATTGGATGGCCTCGCAGAGGATATCCAAAAGCTTCAACCTTCACTTGATTTGTGGAGAAAATTTGTCTATTGTACTTCTCTTTCAGGTTCAGTTCTTGGTTCTGTGGACCACATGAAACCTCAAGGTAAACATGTATTTGCAATTGTGTATGAGCCCTAAATAAGCCTTGGTTTATCATTTACCCGAGTTTGCTATGATGACACAAACATATATATTCTATATAGATTTCGAAAAAATAGTCAGTCCCACATCCGTTGCCCACTTCTCACAGTACAAGCTAGTTTCGTTATTACTTGACAAGCTGAAGAATATGGGTTTTCGGGTTTATAACTGTGAAGAACTAGAGGAGTTTCGATCTAATCTCTCACTCGATAAGAAAATTTTGATGGGTCATAAATGCATTTCTGTCAACCAGTCTGATCAAAGCATCAAAGTAGGCCTGACTTTTCTCAAGGGAGGAAGAGTTGAAGAGAAAAGAATTTCATGTGGTATTCTTGTTGGCTCAGATGGTGCAACAAGTACTATCAGAAGACTGATGGGCATAGAAATGAAAGGCGAAAGGAACCTGCAAAATCTTGTTAGTGTTCATTTTTTGAGCAGAAATCTAGGGAAATATCTTTCAAATGAGAGACCTGGAATGCTGTTCTTCATTTTCAATCCCGAGGCAATAGGGGTTCTTGTTGCCCATGATCTCGATAGTGGTGAATTTGTTCTTCAGGTATACTGAATATAATACATTCTTGGTCTTATTTGTATATGCATTAATATTTTTGTGCTGACTGGTCTCTTTTGTTTAACTTTCAGATTCCATTCTATCCTCCACAGCAAAGCTTCAAGGATTTTAGTACTATGGTAGCTGTGAATTTCTGAGCTAAAGCATAACTCAATTATTTACATTACAGATTTATTTTGTAAAAAATTAAGCTCTAAAAAATATATTTATTGACATTTATGCAGGTGTGTGAAAATATTATTTTCAAACTGGTTGGCTGGAAGCTTGAAGATGTAGAAGTTGTAGATATTAAACCATGGGTGATGCATGCAGAAGTTGCTGAAGATTTTGTTGCATGCAATAACCGAGTTGTGCTTGTGGGCGATGCTGCTCATCGATTTCCTCCTGCTGGTGGTTTTGGTTAGTACTCAAATATTCAACTTATGGTGTTGCAACTGATCCACTTTTCCTTAGAATTATCTGTATTTTGCACACATAATATATTAATATACATCTCATAGTATTCTTGCAAGATAAGTAAAGCAATGTTTTTGTCTTTGATAATAAATGTTTTGATCAAATCATGTAAATTATAGCGTTTCAATTTAATCATCTGTTTATCTGCAATATCAATCCAAAAGGAGACAATAATTTGAGCAATGTTTTATGGGCGTGAGCTACAAGAATCAAGTATGAAATCTAACTCGTGAAAGGTGAAACCTTCTGCTACTGAGCAAGAAAAGCAAGAACTTCTATTCTATTATCCAAATTCATATTATTGTAAGTTTATAACATTTTTTTTATAGCTAATGTAGTAAAATAGTAATAAAAAATAATGTTTACATATGAAAAATCAAGTTATGTAAGCATGTTACAATTAAAAAAGGACAACCTATGCACTCAACTCCAAGAACAAACCCAACAATAATAAAAACCAATTTAGAGCGACGAACAATAAGTTGAATATACTCGTAATATAAATTATTATATCGATAAAAGGGTAAATTTCAACCTATCGATGTGCTACAATACTCAAAAATAAATTGTTTCTCTGATAAAAGCCAGATTGATAACTTATCTATTCTATCTTATTTCAGATGTATTTCATTCTTCAGATTCGTATATAGATAGATTTTGGATATTTTGCGCCTCTATTGACATGACTACGTAAATGAGGCTTAAGGGTAACCGATATTTGGTTAGAACCGATTCATTGTGGTTAGCTTGGTTCGCTTACGAAATTAAATCGGCTTGAACTCAAATTTTAGTTTTGCTCGGTTAACATTTAACCAGATTAAATTATTGTATTTTAATTTTTGTACTTTCATAAACAGTAGTGCTAAAATAGTTTTATGTTAAACCTGAATTTATATTGCTCTCTTTGTAGATAATATCCTACATCCATTCATTATTCACGAGTGCGGATATCGGATATCCGCAGCATAGTTTGAGATATGGATGCACATTGATACTGTTCACTTCTATATCCGTATCGGACTATTGAAAGACCTACATTTATGTAGTCATGGCCTAAGAAGTTTGCTACTAGCCGAATGATGCCTAAGAAACGTAAAGGTTATAAAATATCACTTGTCTGCAGGAATGAATACTGGCATTCAGGATGCACATAATTTAGCCTGGAAAATCGTCTGCCTGCTGAAAGATGTTAGCTCACCAGCCATAATGGAAACATACGAGACTGAGCGTAAACCAGTAATGCTCTATATAGAAATTCAACTCCGTTATAACTAATCATTGTTCTAAATATAAAATCAATATTCTGAGTCCCATAACTAATTACAGATAGCCATCTCAAACACAAGACTGAGTGTGAATAATTTCAAAGCGGCTATGTCAGTCCCTGCGGCACTTGGTATTGACCCAAGTGTTGCAAATACAGGTGAAATTCTTATAGGGAACACAAGTTTGTATGTACTTTTTCCATTCGATCATCTTTTTCAATTGGGATCCTGCAGTTCATCAGTTAATTAATAGCAGCTTTGGAGCAATTCTTCCTTCTAAGCTTCAAAAAGCTGTATTGGAAGGAATTTTCTCAATAGGCCGATCACAACTCTCGGATTTTGTTTTAAACGAAGGAAACCCTATTGGTTTGTCAAGGCTTTCGAGGTTAAGAACTATATTTGCTGAGGGAAAAAGCCTTCAGCTCCAGTTTCCTGCTGAAGATCTTGGTTTCAGGTGAGTACGTTGCAGCTTGCACATTTATAGTTTGAAGTTACTTGCTAAGCAAATTAACCTCGTAGTTGGAGTATTTGCACATAAATGCATTAACAAACTGAAACCATGACTGCGTAGTGTAGTAATAGTTAATGCAACAAAATTTTGTATTTTATATCCTGTTATACTTCTATGCAAATAATTCTTGAAATTTCCATGATGGTTCTCAAATAATGTATCCGCTGTTATCAACTTCTTTATAATTTATTGTATCAGATATATTGAAGGTGCTCTAGTTGCTGGCAGTGACAGCTTAAAACCAGTTACTGATAAATCCGATTCTAGTAAAATAAGGGGACCAAGGGAATATATCCCTTCAGCAAAACCTGGATCAAGGTTGCCGCATATGAATCTGAGGATGTTGAATGGATCAACTGAGGTATTATCCTAGTTATGGTATTCTAGTTGGGTACTACTTTAGGAACCATTTATTTATTTATTTCAGAAGATCATACAGGATTCGTGGAACCATTTTAGTTTCTGGATCTTGTTAAATTTGTCATTTGCAGGATGTTTTATTTATTTTCTCAAAACATTCAAAATATGTTTGCTTCCAAACTACATTTTAGAAAGCCCTCATTCCTTGATAGTGGAATCAACATATATTTTCTTGTTTGCAACCCAAAAAAAAGGTGGGGAACAATGGCTGCAAAATTTTGAACTAAAAGTAATTTTCTGGGTTATAATAACAGAATTCCTAACCAGTTAAACTCTCTCTCTCTCTCTCTCTCTCTCTCTCTCTCTATATATATATATATATATATATATATATATATATATATATATATATATAATATATATACATATATATATATATATATATATGGCGAGCGTTCAATGGCATCCCAAATAGTGCAACACCCCATTTGCCCCCCGATTTCCACCAAAGTATTTCCCTCTCTCTCTCCCCTTTCTCTCATTCTCTCCTTCCACTCTCTCCCTCTCTATATATATACATACATATATATACATATATATATATATATATGTGTGTGTGTGTGTGTGCGCGCGCGCGCGCCCCGCCAAGATTTACGGTTTTAAAAAAAAAAATTGAAATATTTCAAACCAAAATTGCCAGCGGGTATTCTTATGATAACGCTTCTAATTGTGCACTGTGTTTGAGGAGTGTCTAGCGTATCATATTTAATTTATTGTTTTTCGAGAATTTTAGTCCACTTTTCAAAACATCTGAAATTAACCATTTTAAAACATATTACAAATGTAGATCAGTTTTTTCCATTTTGGGTTGATTCAACAATTTGTTTTCGGGCACTTTAGGGATGCACTTGTGTGTTTTACTTTTTTTTTGAAGAATTCACATAGATGTGTCCTTGAATAAAGTGTAATGAATTTGCATTGGCGTACCCTCCAACCGTTCCAATGTTCTCAAACAGCGAAAATGATAAAATTGTGTTGATGTCTGATATGTTTTGCAATGGGCTAATCATAATTTAAACGTGAAAATCACCGAGCATACATAATCTTCATGATGTTCCAAACAGGAGATCTCCACATTGGATCTGGTGCCAATAGACAAACTGGAATTCATTCTCATTATAGCGCCATCAAAAGATTCATACGACCTTGCCAAAGTGGCTTCTAAAGTAGCAGAAACGTTCAAAGTGTCACTTAAGATCTGTGTAATTTGGCCTCAAGGCTCGGCGCAGACAAACGCCTGCTGTAGTCAGATGGAACTGGATCCGTGGAGCAATTTTGTAGATATTGAGGAAGTGAGAGGATCAAAATTGGAGTCATGGTGGGAGATGTGTCAAATGTCAAGCAGAGGGGTCATTTTGGTCAGACCTGATGATCATATTGCTTGGTGCACAGAAATTGGTCTGCTTTCAAGTTATGTTCCTGAGGTGGAGAGGGTTTTTTCTAAGATATTGAAAGTCACACAAGGACCAGTCGTGTTTAACTGAGTGGTGCTAGCTACTCTATAATCTTCCTTTTTTAATTATAGAGCCACCAATAACTGTGTACAATCTTTGCCTTGTTATTTTAAAGCAAATGTTTGTATCTACAGTTGTAAGTTTATAGCCAACTATTTTTTATATGTATACAACCAAGCAGCCGAACCGATGTTATAGGAGGTTGATTCATGTGACTGTTAAGTAGCTAATTGTGACTATTGCAATGGTATTATTTTGCACATACAAGTCTGAATGGAATGAATTAGCTGATGATCCCTATGTTGATGATTCCATGGTTAAATGCTTCAACTTTTGTTTAAGAGATTGCAAGTTCGAAATTTTAATAAGATGCTTTGAATTGTTGGAGATATACTAATAATAGTATGTCAGTCCAAAATTGCAAGTTATGCTTGGTAAGTAAACTAGAATGAAATTTTAATCCCTGGCTACAGAGATGGTGAGGATAAAAACCATCATTGAACTGAAGTACACTTTAATCTCAACCGAACTTGCATTTCTTTTAACAAATTTATAATGCATGTTTTTTCTTTTCTTTTTCTTCCTGGTTTTTAGAATATTGCCCCAATCTGGAGTTGTGTGATCCTAGGGTTTGGGGTTCCCTCTTCGTCCGCCCTAGACATATACAATGTGAAAGTTTGTACTATAAGTATTTATTAAGTCTGTTGATCGCACTTTAATATGCAGATAATGTCTTATTTGCATTCAATGTCAATTTCGAATATTGAATATTATTATCAGTAGATATTAATAATTAACATATCTGAAGATATCAACTGAATATTTCAATATATCATAAATTATTCCACTTGTAAAAAAAAAAAAAAAAAAAAAAAAAACTTGATAAATATTAGTTTTGAGCATTTTGTGTGTGGATCTTTATAAACCGATAAATATAATTTTTTTGTTATGCTAAAACATACATAGTATAAACTGTTATTTTGAAGAAGAATCAAATACAAAGACCTTTGTATTCCCATCCATATCCGTTTTATATCCGGTTTTTCACACATTAGGGATGAACGCTGGAGCTTTCAAATTAAGAATGATATAAAACATTACACAATTCAACATGATGAAAGAATTGATTGTCTTCAGTAAAAGAACCAACTATCTTCAATAATAGAACCAATTGTCCGTCAGGTAAACAAGAGAATAACAGAAAATGCTACATTCCATGGCTTTAATAACAACAAAAAAACATGCAACTGCTTTAGAATTGAAAAGCTTGGTGCATCAGATTGATGAATGCTTTCAATTTCAATCCAACACTGTTGAGGGATTGGTTAAATCGGTCAGGAAGCTGCTGTTGCGGCTCATGCTTTTTTGATGGCATGTGCAGCAGTTGCTATAACAGTTCCAAGAATTGCACCAGCAATAACCTGAAAAAGGAGTTAGCACTTGTATCATTGCGCATGAAGAATAAGGGTGTTAAATAGGAATGTCAGGTGCACACTCCTTCAAAAAGCGTGTTCGTACTCTGCAGACGATCAGTGCATAATATGATAGGAGTTGCCAATCATTAACTAAATGTTGTCAATGATTGTATGCGACTCTAACATTCAAATACCTGTAAAAATGCACTGAGTCACACCATGCAATTTATGCGTTGAAATGCTAACATTCTCTGCTGTTTTGATAGTTATTATGAAGAACGCATCAGAATTTGTCGTTCATAATCACATTTTCATGATATGAAGCTAGTGTTGATCTATACTTAAATTTTAAGATCTATTGGTGTTTTGTTACTAGGTTTATGACACAAGAGTAATTCAGAAAACAAATTGAAACTATGTGACTCGATTATGGTCAGGAAAAGATTTTATACATACCTGAGTTGGTGTATGACCAAGAAGTTCCCGTAAGGGCCTTGATTCAGCAAGAGGGTGTTCAGCTGGTAATCCGTACACAATCTGATTAATTACCTGAAGGACGAAGAAGGATAACTTGCTAAGAGAATATAGGAAATTTTTATCTAACATAGTGAAACAAATAATATTATTATTTTACACCACAATTGTACCAAGTTTTGGAAAGAAGATCGGAGATGGGGTAGTGCTACTACTAATGTAAAAACTGTGATACAAGGACGCTACATCAAATTTTGATGCAGAATGCTTGAGGTAAAGTTTGGTTTTGAAAAAGAATTTTGTGTCCTGTGTTTTCAACATGTGTATTTAATGTTCCGAAGAGAATTAATTATGGAAAACAGTTGATTTGAAAAATGATTTCAACATGAAAAGTTGAAAATGAATTTTACCTTATTTTGGCTATTGTACAAAATATCAAATAATATCTTCTTCTTTTTTTTCCTTTTCTTCTTTGACTATAATATTGCAACTCCTTCGTCCGAACACCATTTGACACATGTACTAAAAAATGCAAAACGCAAAATTCTTTTTCAAATCAAACACTACTTAACCTTTTGACATACTTACAAAATGACCACAGTAAATACATTAAATTATTGCCCAAATGCATCCCGTTTTAACTCATAGCACACATTTTAATATCTAAGATCTTCTGTACCAAATTTTGACACCCTCACTGTTGTAGCAAAGTTAAGCGCATGTTTAGAAAAAAGTAGGTTGTTATTCCTTCGTGATTAGGAAAATTCTTTTTCAATTTTCAGTTTTAAATTACATGTGGACCCAATTAAAAATAGCAGACCAACACTGAAGCGAGTGCATGCACAGCGGTTTTTAACCAAATGTGCCTGGCCATAGGCCTGCTTCCTAGTAGCTAGTCAGTTACCTGTCCTTACATAACAATATAACACTTCCAGTATAACAAGAAGCTCCATAAACATTCCAGACATAACATTTGCTTGACAACACTTGGTGTAATCAATTTGGATGTTTTGTTTTAACCAACACTGCATTACTCAACTCATGTTATTGTTGTTGTTGTTTTTTTTTTCTAAGATCTCTACACAATTAGATTTTAGAAGAGATAAGAAATGGAGAAAAACAATAAACAAAGAAATTCATTACAACAAACTTTATTAATTCTACCTAAAGATTTAAAAAAAAAAAAAAAAAAAAAAAAAAAAAAAAACCTCTAATAATAAAAAAGAACACCAATCCTTGAAACCAACAAAAACTTTTCTCACGCCTCTTTAATGAGCTATACATACATATTTACAACAGAAATACACTTTATGCTCAAATCCCCATTTACATGGCAACAAACAAATTGTTGCATCAAATAAAAAGTGCAGAATCTTCTCTTTTATTAGGATTTGCATATCCATATATGCAATGTCATTTTGAGCTAGTCCAATTATTTAGTTCCCCTTTATTTCTTCTACTTGAGATTTTATGTCACAAATCACAATCCTCTCAACTACAAATAGGGATATAAATTTGAATCGGAATCACACCTGAACCTATGATATCTTGTAAATCTAATTAGATTTGAAAATACTATATCAAAAAATCCAAAGGTTATTACCAAGGTTTGAGGGGTCTCAGTTTTGATCTTTTGTAATTTTAGGAATTTCGACCTACTTCGTAAATTTTAGAAATTTCGATTTCAGATTCGGATCTAGTTATTTATTTTTCATTATAATGATACATATATTTGGTTAATTTATTGAAACAAAACATATAATTTAAACTTCATTGAAAAATAAGATATACACGAACAATACCAATTAATTATAAATATTTAAAACACTATAAAATGTTTATTCATTACTTCGTTTTCAACTTTTTAGTTATATTAGTTACATATTGTGTGAATTTATATGTTAACTACATCAAAATTTTATATTTTGAATATTCATATATTTTACATTCCGTTTCGGTTTCTACTGAAATGTAAATAGAACGACTGGAATGTCGTGTTTCAATCAAAACCTTAAACCTTGGTTATGACATTTATATTACAAATTTAACACCCCAAATGTGCACATAATCCCCACCTTAATCTCCTTTTTATTTCTGTGTTAATATAACTACATTACTGCGACTCAAAAATAAGAGTTTATCGGTGCTAATAATCCTAGAAAGGGTAAGATTAATGGACATCCAAAAGATAGATGCTTACAACGCTTTCTTCTGATGAATATGTGTGTTCATATGGTGTTAAATGAATCAGTCGAAAAATTCTAAGAAAAAAAGTAGTACCCATTCTGCAACACTTGTCACATTTCAAATAAGTAGACCTTTTTGGAAGAAAGAAAAACAAGCTAAACAAGTGCTGTATATCATACTAGCATTATGGCCTGCAATTCCATGCGTTTCCTCAATTTGACCACGAAATTTATCTGTACCGGTATTCTTAAAAATATGTTTCAATATGGTTAACATGTTGGCAGGTACAAAACAGGTTAAGCGTGCAAGCATATATGGTCACAGATAGTTAATTGCGTTATTGTTAGATGATAAAGAGGGTATTTGCATAATTAGAAATTGTGGGCTAATGAATGACGCATCACTGATTTCTGAAAGGAAAAAGAGGGGAAAAAAGCTAACTTCTGCCTGTCTTCCAGCATGCAGTCTAACTCCAGAAGCATCGTACATCACCTATCAAAAAGAGAACGTTGTATATAAAACGAGAAATAAATTATAAATTTCCAGTAGTGAGATGATTAGTACATAGTTAAGCATTTGCAAGTAAACTCAAGTTAAGGTTGGATTAAAAATTGAATTAATAAATCAAGTGATTTATTTGTTATATCCAATATCCACCAATAAGCATGAGTGTATCATTCCATGCTCTTTGTAAGACTGACCAACACTCCTCGTTTTTCCTAGGTCACCGGTGAGAAGGGAAAAAAAAAACCTCCTCGAACAGTTGCCAATCAAGACTAATTTGTCAAGTATGATACTACATTATTACTACAGCTTCCTTAAATACTACTAGTTGTCATAAATATATTTACATGCCAATCCCGCTGCCCAAGAGATATCCAAGGCAGCAGTACTAGCGCTCAGATATGCATGTCCATAAAGTAGAGAAGCATGTAGGTTATGAGTTACTTACAACACAAGCTAAAATCATTGCAGTTGCGAAGATTGAACCACTAAAACCATCTTGGAATCCAATGCTCACAGCAAGAGCAGTGACAGTTGCAGAATGAGATGATGGCATCCCTCCGGATCCGATTAGTTGTTTAGCATCCCAACGTCTCTCTTTGTACCTATGAGTCTATAAACAATTAAAAACTTAGAAATTGTCTTACATGAGTGCATGTCATTATCCTATGTTTTCAGATTGTTCATATTTCCATGTTTCCATTATCACAATAAATTAAGAATTATCAATGCCATAGCATCCCTTTTTGAACTCCAAATAAACACTAAACGTACATAAAAGTAATGTTTGTCTTATAACACAAGGGTTCAGTATAATATAGATACTATTCAGTCCAGATTCATTAAAAAACATACAGTACCCACAACCTGTAAATATGTATCGTTGCTACTTATACACAGAGTCGCGCGCGCGCGCGCGCGTGTGTGCGTGTGTGTGTGTGTGTGTGTGTGTGTGTGTGTGTGTGAAAGAGAGTAATATAATATTCATATATCATTCTGTAAGTAGACTAGTTTCCTGCCAATAAGATAAAAATGCGACTTGTTCTAACCTTTTTAGTCATCTTAATGACCAGATTTTTCATGTACAATGTTCTGCGATTCAAAGGGACTTGCTTCCAGTAATATATCTGGAAAGTAGAGTAGTAGTAAAAATGAGGTGTAGCCAACCCTTTTGTGTGTGCACGTATGTACACACATATCCCTTTAGAAAGGATTTACGGAAGTTATCGAAAATATATTCAGTCTTTATGAAGTTCTGCAAGTTCAACCTGAACCAAGAACTCTACATGATTTTGCAGTTGCATATTCATGTTAGAAAAATCAGGAAGGCCTCCAAACAAATCGGGACTCCAAATGAAAATAAATTTTTGGCCCCAATTATTTTTAAACCTATCATGTTTCTTACATTTGTTATTAAGAAAAATCCTCCTCTTTGCTCCAGACATGGTAGTCAATGCATCGTTGTATCGTTGCAAACAAATATAGTACTTAGAAACCATATTTTTTCCATTAGCTTTGATTTCATCTTTAAAAATAACATTTAATTGAATTTGATTTTTCTTCTTATTTCTAAATGAGAAATCATTTACATCATTATAATCCAGTATTTCACGCTAAAAAGCATATATTTGACTTATATAGTCAGTTTCTGTTAGCGGGTCAATGCTAGCCTCTATTGTAAAAATCTTTGTAGGTCTCCGCCTAAGTCGAAGCTTACTACCTAACCATCTGCCTACACCCATCTAGGAATAACCTACCATCTCATCTAAGAATCTAAACAGATATTGAGAGAACGATTATGCATTATTTTCAGGTCAACGTGTCACGTACTAGCATCCATGTGCTAAATTAAGGCGGTCCTGCCAACTCCTAAACCCGTATAATTAACGAAAAATAATAATAATAGAAATGATCAAATAATGCTATATCAAATACTGAAAAAAATTCTCCTAGATACGTGAGTTGTCAAAAATGTCTATCTTTGATCAATCCTTGACAAATCCCTATAAACGTTTAATCTCTAGTCCATACTTGCTGCGTAGTGTTCATAGTAATTTTTACAACCTTCATGCTAGCTGATTAATTATGATCTAGTTAAACTATGTTATCACATTGTTCAAGTGAATGATTATTCGATTAGTTTACTTCCATAAGTTTTGTAATTACATACTGTCACCTTTATGATTAATTGATCCATTAACCTCACTTGCATTATGTTTTTGTACTTTGAAAAATACTTTCTAGTCAATAAAGATTTGATTAATAAAATGTTCGAATCTAATTATTCTTTAGTTTCACCTAGATTTACATTGAACATGGTAGGATTGTAAAAACCATTCAAGATGAAGAATGGCCAAGATCTTGAAATATTTATAGAAAACAAAAACAAATTTATTGATTGTTGTACACTGCACAGTAATAAACATTCACTTAAATATTGCGATAAGATGATTGAAGTAGATCATAATCAGTTTGCATCAACGGACCAGTCACTAATGTTTTCATAATCAATGACAGTTGAAATTTCCAAGAAAAAAAATCTCGAATTGGGAAGGCGATCCTCCCGGTGAACTAATATTACCCCAACCAACATGGGTGAACAAGTAGAGTATACTACGGCACATTCAGATAACCATGTTGAAGGAATTCGACGATCCCGTAACTTCAGGAGAAATGGTGTTCTCCTATCTTTTGATTAGGAAAGCGGCACATACAAGGAAACTATAAGGATTGAATTTGTGCTCTTAATGATGTCGGTAAAATCTGAATTACAATAACTTGGTAAACGATTTTGCATCCAGAAAACCAAACTTAGTAAAATACTAATTTTTAAGTTAAAATCAAAATCCACAAGGAAAAAGTTTTAAAAGTTCCGTTATTTGTTCGCTAGGAAATAACGATACGTTGAAGGTTCTAATTGACGTACAAGGAAGAGGAATTAATGAATGTGAAAACAGATGAAAGGTTAAAAAAATATTAGAGTACCGAAATTTTAATAATGAGACGACCCTCCTTTTGAAAAAACTAATAGGAAGCACGGTTTTTATTTGAAATAAACGGAAGTTAAAATAATCATAAGGATGTAAGTAGGCTTTGCCTCGAAACCATAGAGAACGTACAATGAAATCATTTGTGCAAATTTTCACAACCTATGTTTCAAGTTGATAGAATATTTGAATCATGAATAGCTTGAAGTGACAAAAACAAGGAGATGATCATATTGCATGAAATAATGTGATCATGATGTTCGTAAGTGATAGTAGTAGTAATAACAATGCTAATAGCCTAATACTAATATAACAACCATACTCGTATGATTGATATAGCTGCATTTTTATAGAACTATTAGTTTACGATCACCATAAAATACACTAGCTTCTACCGATACTTGAAAATACTACACCAATTTGAATATACTCTAACTAATACCGAACATACATCACACTTATTCTCATCCTATTTCAGTAAAAGTAAACGCAAAAGAAAAGGTCGCCGAACCAGATGGAATTTTAAGGCTTTCATTAATTTCAGAAATTAATTTGAAAAAGAAGGCCTCGACTTTCGATTTGCAAAAAAGAATTACAATGTTTGACCGTCAGTTCACTAATTTTATGTCGTTTAATCATCAACAGTAGAATAAATATGTAAACGAAATTAAATACATAATTTAATTTTGAAACTAGCAACACTGTATTTAAAAGTCGTATAAATTTGACCACGATCAATATTTGAATGACGATCGAATTTTAAAGCATAAAAACAAACAAAATTCTACAAGGTACTTGAAATTCATTGGAATAATTATTTTTAAGTTAAATTATTTTAAAGCATAAAAAATAATTCTACAAAGTTAAATTATTTTTTGTGAATTATTTGTAATTGTGTTGCGCTTTTTATATTTCGGTGAAAATAAAAAGAAACGAGTTTGTGTTACCGATGGCAGTGGTATTTTCGGGGATTGTTAACGACACCTCCGTTTTGGTTAAGGGGGGACATTTTGTTAAGGGGACACCGATGTTTAAAAATTTGTTAAGGGGCAACATCAGTTATACTTTTAAGGGACATAAATAACCCTGCTGTTCTTCAATGCTCGCGCTCGAACCAGAAAAAACGGTAAGAGTATACCGTTTTTATTTTTATAAAAACGGTAAGACTATACCGTTTTTATTTTTATAAAAACGGTAGCATTAGAACATATTTTCTATCTCTACAACAAACTTAACAAAAACAACGGAAACGGTTATACTCTACCGTGTTTGCACATTAAAAATGGTGACTCGCGACCGAATTTCACCACGTCGTGCTTCTTCTTCAGCTTAAGGGTAATTTGGTCTAAAAGTATTATATTGTTAAGGGGGGTTAAGTATGTATTGTACGCCCCTTAACAAAAATTGAAAACTTAAAATTGTGTCCCCCTTAACCAAAAGGGGGAGTGTCGTTAACAACGCCCGTATTTTCAAGTGCATCACAATAATTAAATGACGTCATTTGGGTAAAATTTAGTTAGCATGGTGTATTCAGCAAACTCTAGTTAATTTGTTGCAGGCTTCAATTAAGATGCCTTCAAAATAACACAATACACTTGCAAATTCATTATCCATAGTATTTCAGACGCATATATAGAACATCGTTCAGCTGTTCAAATATTCCCAAACATTTCAGTATTTTGCAGCATACTTCTTTTTACACATAACACAAACATAAAGGAAGCATGAAGCAATATGTTTTCATAAAAAGAGAACAAATAATAACAAATCTTAGAATAACCGAGTAGTGAGAATAAAACGAAGAATTACCAAGTGGTGAAAACTTTGATGAGCTGAGCAACTGAGAAGGCTACGAGAGCTGAGATTAGAGGATAATTCTGTAGTATTTGCAAGGCACCAAACGGTGAAGAAGAATATGTCGACGAGGAAGACGAATCTCCATTGTTTAGCTCTCTCATCTCTCAATTTTCTTAATTCTGAGATCTGAGAAATTAAAGAGCACGAACAAATGCCGATATTTTAGCGGGCTATTTATGCAACGAAAATAACTAATGTTTCTGCAGTCTCAACATAACTTTCTAAAATAAAGAAGGGGACGGTTAAAGAGACTCCACTTTTGGTTAAAGGGAGGACAATTTTAAGAGGACTCCACTTTAAAAATAATTTGTTAAGGGAGGATTTGACTTTTTTCTTTTAGAAAAAACATGGACTAAACTACCCCTTATCACAACATACGATTCACTATTGTTCTTTTTATATTTCGCGCTGATTTGCGTACGCACAAATACAATTTCTTTTCATTTCCAAGGCGCAAAAACATCTGCATCTCAATTAATGTTCCAACTATACATATTCGATCAGATTTGTTTATGAATATTTAAGTATTTTAAATTGAACCATCGAATTCTAAAATGATATTCATTAACTTACCTGATCTGATATCTTCTGATCCACACAACTTTCTTATGTCTTCATTATGTTAACTATATCCTATTTTTTATTTCATTAAATTGTGCTCATTATTTAGGGTTTAGCTTTTAAAGTTTACATTAAATAAGATTATGAGGTTAATATTGGAATTTTTAATTAAATGTTTAAGGGAGGGCTAATTTTTTTGATCCTCCCCTTAACAATTGAACAATAATTTAAATTTTGTCCTCCCCTCAACCAAAAGTGGAGTCCCTTTAACAATCCCCATAAATAAATAAAAATATAAAAGAAGCGTGGCGCTTGAAGCACCCAGGAATATGTTGCCTAATACCATTTTAAAATTAATTAATCCTAATTAATTCATATGCTTCTAAATACCACGTCTAATTATTCACTCATCAGCTAATCACCGAACAAAACCCTATCCTCTTCTTCTCATTCACGTTATTTCAAATTTTCAAAACAAAACCCTACCTATCACGTTTTCACGTCTCTATCTCTCCTTAGTTCTCTTTGGTTCTTCATTCAAAAATTTTGAAACCCTAACAACAGACCTTCTTAAAATTCCTCAATTGTGTTTGTAAACCCTAAATCAGTGATGTCCAAGGAAGAAGGTGAATTTGAGAATAATCAACCATCCAAGAAAGAAAATGAGGTACATTTGATTTCTTCTCCTTCAATGCTATTTAGACAAATTGATACCCTTGTGTGTGTTTTTTTTTTCCTCATATGGTTGACAGGAGCAATTGTTTGTTGTAAATTTTCATAACATGGTTTTGGGTATGGGGTTTGTTTTTGAAGAGAGAAGAAAGAAGGAAGAAGGAAGAAGGAATGTGCAAATTTATTTGTCCCACATCATGAAATAAGCATGAGCTTGCCTCTATATATACAAATGCATGATGTATTATAACAAAAGAAAGAAGAGAAGGAGAGAAAAAGAAACGGGCCTTGAGCATGAACTTGGCACAGATAATAGTATTTAAAATGTCAAAAGATGGGCCTTGGGCATGAACTTGGCATAGATAATAATATTTAAAATGTCAAAAGATGGGCCTTGGGGGTCTCGTGATCCATTAAGCCACGGAAACAAACCAGTCGACTGGCCAAAATTCACTCGGTCAACAATTTTGCTCTCTGGTTGAAAACGGTCGACCGGTTTCATCCTGAAGGGATGCGACGGTCTTGAATTGAAACAGATACAACCGTTTCAAATGGTTGTGACGTTTCGCTGAAAGGATACCTCTTCTTCTTTGTTAGAAATAGCGACGCTTTTCCGAATAGCAACAGATGTGATTGTTGCAAATAGACATCACACTTCGTTGTCTATAAGTATCCACGCCCAGAACTGTTGCAAAGTACTCAGAATTAATCTTCTTCTTCCTCTACGATTCTGCAACGCCATTAAACTGTTGTAAAACAGTTCTGTCTGAAACACTTATATATTGTTTCAATTCTTAAACCGTTGCAGAATTGTCATCTTTTACTTCCTCTTCTATTCTACATTCTACATTGCATCATCAGAGATCTAATATCAGAGTGTTCTTGGTCGGATCAAAATCGTACAAATTTTGAATCCGATTACGTTGTTTCAAGGCTTTATTGAATCCTGAAGTCAATAGTTCGATAACCCTTTTGTACCTGGTGGGTTGAACTATTGTCCGAAAGAATTTGCTACGCAAATCCTTGAAGTCAGAAGTACGGCAATTATTCTCCTCCATTAGCATCTCAAACCACAAAATCCCCAACAAATTTTCAGACAATATTTTCAAACATGGAAGGTTTGAGCGCGTTGCAAGTGATGAACATCATTTGACGAAGTTAAAGCGATTTGATAAAGAGAATTTCACTCGTTGGTAAGAGACTATGAAATTCTTTCTGATCACGGTCAAATTATTTCATATTCTCGAAGATGGATTGGAGAAAATACCGGAGGAAACCGATAAGAATAGTGCGGAACTAAAAGCTAAAAGGGCAAAGCGCAAAGAGGAAGATTTTCTATGCAGAGGCCACATTCTGAATGCACTGTCTACTCCAATATACAATGCTCACAGGACCTTGAACACCGCGAAGGCACTCTGGACTGCGCTAGAAAGCAAATATCGCATCTATGAGGCAAGTAATAAAAAATTTCTTATATGCAATTTTATGGATTTCAAAATGGTCACCAACAAGTCCATAATTGGACAAGTAAGTGAAATCCTACTGTTAGTAAATCAACTTAAGGATGCCGGTATTGATCTCCCTGAATCATTTGTTGTTGGAGTTATTATTTCGAGACTCCTGAATTCTTGGAATGATTATAAGAAAAAATTAAAGCATGCGGAAACAGATTATGATTTAGACGGTTTACAGCGTCATCTTCGTATTGAAGAGGATTCTCGTAAACGCGAACTAGATGATAATCCGCAAACTGAGTCTCAATCTAAGGCTAATAATGTTGAAATTAATGATAAGTTGAAGCCTAAGAATGAGACACGGTTTAAAAAGAAAGGTAATGATTCCAAGAACAAGAAGAAGGGTGACTGTTCCTATTGTCACAAACCCGACCACTATGCCCGAGACTGTCGTCTTCGGAAGAAACAACAAAAAGTGAATGTGGCCGAAGAAAAGCTTGTGGCTGTCGTACGAGAGGCAAACTCCGTTAGTAAAATTGATAATGATTGGTGGCTCGATACTGGAGCGACTATTCATATTTGCAAAGACCGTAATCTATTCAAGACTCACGATGAGAATAACGAAGAATCCAGCGAAGTAATTGGCGCAAACAAAGTTGCAAGCAAAGTTCTGGGAAAAGGCACTATTGAATTGACATTCACCTTTGGGAAAGTTCTTACTTTAGTCAATGTATTTTATGTACCTGATATGTGTAAGAATTTAATTTCTGGATACCTTCTTAACAAAGGAGGATTCAAGATGGTGTATGAGTCTGATAAGTTAGTGTTGTCCAAGAACAGCAAATTTATTGGATAGGGATATTCTTGTAACGGCATGATTAAGTTGAATCTAATGAAGAAATCTTCTGCTTATATTGTTGACTCTATAAATTTATGGCATAGTAGATTAGGACATGTTAATTATAAGTCACTTTGAAATATGCATAAATTAGGATTAATTTCTGATTGTGATTTCAAATCTATTTCTAAATGTGAAATATGTGTTCAAGCAAAAATACATCAGAAATCCTTTAAATATGTTGAAAGGAAAACTAGTTTGCTTGATTTAGTATATAGTAATGTGGGTGACTTAAAGAGTCATATCACCTATGGTGGTAACCAATACTATATAACATTTATTGATGACTATTCTGGATATGCTTATGTATATCTAATGAAATCTAAAGATGAAGCATTTGATAAATTCAAAATTTACAAAGCAGAAGTCGAAACACAATCAGGAATCAAAATTAAAGTGTTACATTCAGATCGTGGTGGTGAATATTTTTCAAATGAGTTTACTTTGTTTTGCAAACAAAATGGTATTATTCACCAATGTATTGCCCCTTATACACCACAACAAAATGGTGTTGCTGAGAGGAAAAATAGAACTTTAGTAGAAATGGTTAATGCCACGATCATAAGTTCTAATTTACCTTATAACTTATGGGAAGATGATATATTATCTGCGTGTTACATTTAAATAGAGTACCACTTAAAAAGAATAATATTTCCCCTTATGAATTATGGTTTAATAGAAAACCTAATCTTACTAGACTCAAAGTTTGGGGTTGCTTAGCTTATGTTAGAAAACCAGACCCTAAACGACCAAAGTTAGGTAATAGAGCTTTTAAGTGTGCTTTCATAGGATATTCTCTTAATAGTATAACTTATAGATTTATGATTCTTGATGCCTTAGAAGTCATAGAATCTGTAGATGTAGAATTTTTTGAAAATCAGACTATTGAGAATCCATTAAGATCATCTAGTCCAAAACCAACTGAGACTAATGATACAAATGACGATGAATATGCTCATGCTCAAAACAGCAAGAAAGTGTCAGTACCAGATGATAGTACTGAACACAGGAGAAGTAAAAGTGTGAGAATAGAAAAGGACTATGGACCTGACTTCATAACATATCTCGTAGAAGGCAATAAGGACGAAGTCCTTAATATGACAAGATATGTAATGAATGTCAATGATGATCCCAAAACTTATTATGAGGCTATGAGTTCTAGAGATTCTGATTTTGGGAAAGAAGTTATCAATGATAAAATGAATTCCATAATGTTAAACCAAACTTGGGTATTAAGCGACTTACCTCCTGGTGCCAAATCTATAGGATGTAAATGGATATTCAAGAAAAAGTTGAATATAAATGGATCCATTGATAAGTTCAAAGCCAGATTAGTTGCTAAGGGATATAAACAAAGACAAGGAGTAGATTATTTTGATACACATCCTTTGGTGGCTCGCATATCTTCGATACACTGTTTAATAACACTTGCATCAATTCATAACTTGGTCATACATCAAATGGATGTAAAGACAGCTTTTCTAAATGGAGATTTAGAAGAAGAGATATATATGTAACAACCTGAAGGTTTCATAACCTCAGGCCAAGAAAAGAAAGTTTGTAAATTAGTTAAATCTCTTTATGGCCTGAAGCAGGCTCCTATGCAATGGCATGAGAAGTTTGATAAAGTTGCACTGTCATTTGGATTCATTGTTAATGATGCAGATAAATGTATGTATAGTAAATCGGATAACAACAGTTATGTTATAATATGTTTATATGTTGATGACATGCTGATATTTGGTTCCAACATATCCTGTGTGAATGAAACTAAGAAGTTTCTATCTTCTAAATTTGATATGAAAGATCTGGGAGAGGCTGATGTAATTTTAGGAATTAAAATCATTAGGAAAACGGGGGAGTTATTACTAACTCAATCTCATTACATTAAGAAATTCCTAAAGAAGTATAATCATTATAATGACAAACCAGCACCAACTCCTTTAGATCCAAGTATAAAATTAGAAAAGAACACTGGACGTACCATTTCTCAGTTGGAATATTCCAGTATTATTGGGAGTCTAATGTATGTTATGCATTGTACTAGACCAAATATCGCACATGCTATAAGTGTATTGTGTCGATTTACGAGTAATCCATGTTTCGAACACTGGAAAGCCATTTCCAGAGTCTTAGCTTATTTGAAGGGAACCATAAACTATGGTTTATCTTATAAATGATATCCTGCTGTAATAGAAAGATATAATGATGCAACCTGGAACAATGTTGAATCGAAATCCAAGTCTACGACTGAATGGATATTTACATTAGGAGGCGATGCTGTGTCTTGGGCTTCCAAGAAACAAATTTGTATATCTGATTCAACTATGTTATCAGAATTAATTGCATTAGCAGACGCATGTAAGGAAGCGGAATGGCTTAGAAATTTGTTAGTAGAAATCCCGTTATGGAAGAAGCCATCTCCAGCAGTCTTGATTAATTGTGATAATCAAGCAGCAATATATAATGTTTCTAATAAACATATAATGGAAAATCTAGACATGTGAGTCTAAGACATCACATGGTGAGACAGTTACTCAAAAGTGGAGTTATAACTGTTGACTACATAGAAGCAAAGAAAAACTTGGTTGACCCACTTACTAAGAGTCTTCCAAAGGCTATGGTTTCTATAAAGTCTAAAGAAATGGGACTAAGGTCTGTGAATGAAGATTGATCATCCTTAACGGAAACCCAACTTGTGTCTTGAAAAGGATAGGCAAAGTTCAATGGGTACCAACAAGTTAAGGAAATGATTATGGAACACTAAATCAATAATCCCATAATGTTTAGTGTTGGATTCTGCATGAACAAAGGATAGATAAAAATCCTTAATAAGTCTAAAAACCCTAAAAAGGTGTCTCGCAGAAACACCTTAAGTGACTTACCTATATGAGTATGGAAATCAGGCCGTTTCCTAGGAAAGTAAGACCGCTTTCTAAGTAGACTCATGAACCAGGATTTAAGCACATGGCCATTAACGTGCTGAGCAATACAAAACACTCTAACTAAAGAATACAACATGTGTGATTGTTCCGTTTTTATCATTAAGGGATACTTGGTTCAAGATTCGTTCACCATTGAATCTTGATAGAACTTTGAATGGTTTACACTAAGTAAAAGTTCAAATCCAAAAGATACTTTTATTTATGTGTTGTTACCACGATGATGCAAAACTTGATCTTAGAACTACATAGGCTTGATCCCACTTGGGTATGTAAGAAGTCACACTAGTGACTCGGCCGTCCATTTTATTTTGAAAATTGGGGGAGATTGTTGTAAATTTTCATAACATGGTTTCGGGTATGGGGTTTGTTTTTGAAGAGAGAAGAAAGAAGGAAGAAGGAATGGGCAAATTTATTTGTCCCACATCATGAAATAAGCAAGAGCTTGCCTCTATATATACAAAGGCATGATGAATTATAACAAAAGAGAGAAGAGAAGGAGAGAAAAGGAAATGGGCCTTGAGCATGAACTTGGCATAGATAATAATATTTGAAATGTCAAAAGATGGGCCTTGGGGCTCTTGGGGTCTCGTGATCCATTAAGCTACAGAAACAAACCAGTCGACTGACCAAAATTCACTCGGTCGACAGTTTTGCTCTTTGGTTGAAAACGGTCGACCGGTTTCATCCTGAAGGGATGCGACGGTCTTGAATTGAAACAAATACAACCATTTCAAATGGTTGTGACGTTTCACTGAAAGGATACCTCTTCTTCTTTGTTAGAAATAGCGACGCTTTTCCCAATAGCAACAGATGTGACTGTTGCAAATAGACATCACACTTCGCTGTCTATAAGTATCCAAGCCCAGAACTGTTGCAAAGTACTCAGAATTTATCTTCTTCTTCCTCTACAACTCTGCAACGCCATTAAACTGTTGCAAAACAGTTCTGTTTGAAACGCTTATATTGTTTCAATTCCGAAACCGTTGCAGAATTTCCATCTTCTACTTCCTCTTCTATTCTACATTCTACATTGCATCATCAGAGATCTAATATCAGAGTATTCTAGGTCAGATCAAAATCGTACAAATTTTGAATCCGATTACGCTGTTTCAAGGCTTCACTGAATCCTAAAGTCAATAGTTCGATAACCCTTTTGTACCTGGTGGGTTGAACTATTGTCTGAAAGAATTTGCTACGCAAATTCTTGAAGTCAGAAGTACGGCAATCATTCTCCTTCATTAGCGTCTCAAACCACAAAATCCCCAACATTGTTTACCATGAATTCTAATGATGGAAAGACGGAAGAAAACTCAAATGATTGTAATGCGGTAAGAATACTTATGTGAAATATTTAATCATGTCGGACATTTATAGATTTTAACAGAAAATTGATTTCATAGGAATTACTTAATGAATTTGTTGGGTACAAAATGATTGATGAGGTGAAAATCGATGACGTGGAAGTTGAGCAATCAAATGTAAGCAAATTTATATTTTTCTTTGTTTTTTATTTTAATGTTACAAGTGCAAACATAGGTAATAATTGATTTTTTTTTTGTGGTATGGATTTGTTACTAGGTGTTTTCCCCGACAAACGAGAAATCATTGGCGAATGATAGTGAGTCAGGCGTTGAAGACTTTGGAAGATCTAACGTTGATGTGATTGAACACTTTAAAACCGATTAAGTACGTTGTTTGTTAAATACGTCATATTATTTTTCATGTTTACCGTAGTACTGATACTTGTTACTAATTTGTTTGTAATTTAGGTATTCACTTCTAGAAATGCATTGGTCCATTGGTGCAAAAGTCGAGGGAAAGAAATAAACACTGTCGTTGTTATTGTCAAATCTGATAAGTTGGGTCCAGGAAAAAAACCTAGACTGCAGTTTTGTTGCGAAATAGGAGGAATCTATCGAAGTCATGTATCGGAAAAAACGAAGTTGACAGCAATACTAAACGTAACAGAGCAAGTGCGACAAGAAAATTTAATTGTCCATTTCTGGTCAAAGGCGTCTATCTAGAGGATGACAAGTGGAAGGTTGATGTAGTTAATGGTACACACAATCATGATCTTCCTAATTCATTGGAGGGACACCCTCATGTCGCACAGTTGGTCGATGATGAGAATTTTTTTTTAGCGGATATGACCATTGCTGGCGTTCAACCAAAAGAGATTCTGACTACTATAAAAAAGACATTTCCGGAAAATACATCGACGTTGAAAACTATTTATAATACGAAGTACAAAATGCAATTCTCAGCTATGGAATGCATGTCTGTTATGCAACAGTTGATGAAATTGCTAGTCGGTAATCATTATGTTCATTTTTATAGGTCTGAATCGTTAACTGATCATTTGATAGATTTGATGTGGTCTCATCCAGAGTCATCTGTCTTGTGTAAGTGTTTTCCATCTATTTTGCTTCTTGACTGCACATATAAAACAAACTGTTACAATATGCCCTTACTTGAAATGGTTGGAATGACATCTACCGATAAAACTTTTAGCATTGCCCATGCTTTTTTAGGTAATGAGAAAGAAGACAATTATGAATGGCCTCTTACAAAACTACGACATTTTTATTTACCCGATAAATTTCCTGAGGTGATAGTTACTAACAGGAATGGGAATTGGTAAACGGAATTAAGAAAAATTTTCCAGAAGCTAGATTATTGATATGTCTTTGGCATATGGGGAATAATGTGATTGCTAATTGCAAACCTAAGTTTCAAACTGTTGAAGTGTTTGAAATGTTTTTGCAAAGCTGGAAAAAAGTTATTCATGCACAGTCTGAACGAGAGTTTTGGGAGTATTTTACAGATCTTAAAAAAGATTGGATAGGTTATCCGCGGAGTCTTAAGTATCTTGAAGAGCAGTGTTTTCCGTATAAGGAGTATGTTGCATTTGCTTGGACCAATAAAGTTAAACATCATGATAATAGAACAATAACTAGAGCAGAATCTCCGCATGCACAGCTGAAAAACATCTTGGAACATCTAAAGCCGCATTTGCCGTTGTTTGGAGAAAATGGATAATATGTTGTGCCTACAACACACTGAAATAAAAGCGTCATTTGAAAAAAGTTTAGGAGCAGTTCGGAAATCTCACCAAATTCCATTATTTAAAGAACTTCGCGGTAGGACCTCTTTTTTTGCAATGGATTTGATTATCAAGGAGTTAGCGAACATGAAAGCAGTTGTAATTGATGTTTCAGCGTGTGATCATTTGAACCGCGAAATATATGGTCTTCCTTGTGCACATGAGATATACCGTTATTACGTTGATTGTTGCGCTATACCTCTTGAACAAGTGGATGAACATTGGAGAAAACTGAATTATATTCCACAAGTTGAAGAATCAATGGAGCTACTTCACATATCTGAATTTCAGTACTTCAAATTTTTTTTTTTTTGACAATGCCACTATTGAGGAAAAAAGGTCCTGTTACTCAAGTTAAAAGAGATTGCATTACCGTCTACAACATCATTATTGGAACCTAAAGCAGTCAAACACAAAGGAAGACCGGTTGGTAGCAAAAACGAGCTATCTTCGAAACAGAAAAAACAATGAATTCTACAAAACGTGATCCATCGGCTTTTCAGTATACAAAAACTAGTGTTGAAATATTATCGCAGTCTAGTGTTAATAAAAAGTTACAACCAAAGCGGAGAAAACCAATAGTGGACTTTGGTGCAAGCAACAAGCAATCAAATGTAAATTCTGAATTTAAATATTTAGCATTTATACCGGGTTTTCTTCATCCGTTTATTGTTAATGTTGAAGATGTAATTGGCGATGGTAATTGTGGATTTAGATGCGTTGCTGAACAAATAGAAGAACTAAATTCGTGTTGGAAAAAAGCGCGGAAAGCATTGTTGGAAGTGCTAAACAACCATTGGAATTTATATGCCCGACATTTTGATATTTCCCTTTGTGAGCAGCCAAAAGATTGCATTGATTGTTATACTAGTCCGTGCTCTAAAGACCATTAGATGATAATGCCTGAAACTGGATATTTAATAGCTAATGCATTAAACCGCGTAGTCGTGTTCATTTTCGAACGTCAGTGTTTGACATTCTATCCACATCAACACTCTCCTAGTTCTGTGAAGAACCATTAGTTAGTATATTTTGCCAATATTCTTGATTATCATTTCATCAAACTAACTCTTAGAGATGAAGTGTCAATTCCTCCCGTGGCTAGTTTTTGGACCCGATTTACAAGTGAAGAAGCGAAAGCATGGAACGAGATTTTTGTCGATCACCAAGTCTAATTCGTCAGCATTAAACCTCTGAATGTGGCAACCAAGGATGCATGTATTTAGACATCGAGTTTGGCTTTTTTTGAAAGTACATTGAACTATGGTGTACTCATCTATTCCACTGAACGATGTGTTATGTTGTAAATTTTGCTATCTTGTACGACGTATGTGGAAAATGAAAACATTGCTATCTTGTGAAACTTATATGCTTTAGCTCATTTTTTTGGGATCATTTAGAATCATTTTTTTTTACTATTATTCTTATTATGCTTGATATTCTTATGGTTTACCTCCACGGCTCTTGGCTCTATATTAAACATGATTTTCTTATTTTATTTATTCAATCATATGATCAACATTTCCTATTGAAAAATTTGATATAACATTCGCATATATTTAGAGATCAATTTTCAACTTATCGATATGTATTTGGATAAAAATTGATATAACTCGGACATGGTAGCTATTAAATACTAATGGTTAAATTGAATGAGATCGACTACAGCGAGGAAGAAAAGTTATATGCGTCCCCTTACCACTGACCAGGGGGAAGAGCCACGATGGTGTTACGTCAACTGTTTTAATATTTTTGATATAAATAATTAAATTCTGTGGTGTTCGCCCATGCGGTAATCAATCACTAAGCAAAAGAGAAATATGCAGTATTGAACCACCGACTGAGTGTTGATAGAAAATAAAACTATACACAGAAGACAACCATCTTACATCGTCTAAAAACGGAAAACTACGGTGACTTTTTATGGAACAGTAAAGAATACAATGGTTGTTTATAAAAATTAAAAGCCATGACTAAGTGTTGACATGAGCCATGGCTATTTACCACCGTGAACATATGGAAACCACGTCCCTTTTTGACCGAGCAGTAAAAAAGACCGCGGTTGATAGTTTAAATATAAATTTATCAGAACGTGCGGCATTTGTCCACCGAACAGCATAGATAACCATGGCCATTTCTAGCCGAATACTTGCTAAAACCATGGCCTTTTTCCACCGTACAGTTTGATTACATTCTTGTGTATAAAACATATATATGAGCAGTAAATTATATGATCATTGTTAGCACTATCACGTGAGTTAAGCTCATGTTATTCATGGGGTGATTCTTTTTGATAGATTTCAAGGCCTAAGTACAATTTATACTTACTGTATAAGCTTACTTTTTGATTCCAATGTTGACAAATCAATGCCATGCAGCTTTACTTTTTGTTCCAATGTTCCCAGGCAGTGCGGTAATGCTAAGTCAATAAATATTGTCTTCAGTTTTTTATAAATAGTTGCAACAAATGACACAAATAACTTTTAAATTGATTTTATACTATTAACAATCTTTGGACAATTGAATTAAATGTAACTTATATGAATACTTAGTTATCACGTGTCTGAAGTTTATCACATTTTACTATAAATTTGTTATTAATTCTCTTTTCAAATCAACCATTCTGCGATTACCAATATATTTCAATTGCTCTTATTAAATTTTGGTTGATGATTTATCGTTTCTTGTTTAGATTTTATGATTAGCCCATGTCATGTTAAAATTTTCAAAAATAACAATTACTTAAAGATGTCTTGTAGCCATATGCAGAGTACAATTAAAATAGAACTGCATTGAGATAAAACTGTATTGCATGAAATATAAAATGCAGCTGACAAAATATATATAAAATGTGAGATAGAACAGCACATTATTAAACCAAAATGAAATCAAACAAAGTGAAATATAAAATGTGAGATAGAACTGCATTGCTATGAAACTGTATTGAGTGAAATATAATTGCATTGAGATGAAACTAAGTTAGAATAGCACATTATTAAAACAAAATGTAAAATAGAACTGCATTGAGATGCAACTGCAATGAGACCACACACAACAACACATTATTAAGATGAAACTATATTAGAATGACATTGAGATAGAACTGCATTAAGTCAAACAGAACTGCATTGAGATGAAACGGTATTGAGATGGAACTATATTAGAACAGCACATTATTAAAACAAAATGTGAGATAGAACTGCATTGAGATGAAACTATATTGCATGAAATATAAAATGCAGCTGACAAAATATCAGTGATGCTTAGCTTGAATTCAAACAAAATGGAATCAAATATCTTGTAAATTCCTATCTCAACTAATAGCCATTCACAAAAACATTAACCGACAACACAGTAATAATGGTCTTCCACGTGGATCATGAAACCCTATCTTACGTTTCTCCCATTTATCCGGCTCGTTTAAAGCATCTTCCAGAACATCCACAACTCGACGTTGTGCACCCAGCAAGCCATCTACTTGTATAGGACGGACAGATAAGCTTTCCTTTAGTAGTTCAATTGCTTTACCCACGGCTTTTTTCTATCAATTTATAAAGAAATATCAATTACTACCTATTAAGCATAGAAAAATAAAATAAACTATATAATGCTTAGAAAATGTACCAATTTGTCAGAATCGTTAACTTTCCTACTAGTGCTTTGCCTCATTTCAGGATTTTGAACATTAGGATGAGAAATAGCAGCATACCATGATAACTACTTGGCAACACAATACCAAGGTTCAACTATAACAGGCGATCGTGATTTAGTAGAAAGCAAATTATCCTGCCAATTTTCCGACCACCAAAACCCATTATCATACTTAACCCGATATTGATTTGTAGTAAATCCTCTACGGGCTTTTTAGGCTCCATAGGATTTTTGGGAATGCGTTGACAAATTCCAAATTGACGCATAACTCTATTTGGATAATAAGGTTCAGCAATGTCAAAGAACAACAATATACCATTGTAGAACGCAACTTTAGGTAGGGGTAATTAGATCGAATATCAGAATAAGGATCCCAACATACCTACATATTAGAAAAAAATAAGATAGTAGCTAACACCAATTTATATTAAGATCGTACAAAATTTAAACTTACATCTTGAGCAGTTAAATCATCAAGATGCTCTCTAAGGCGAATTATTGCGGATGTAGCATCGCTAGACTGATTCTTAGGTTCCCATCTACACATCCTGGGCATGGTATGGTCATAGGTTTTGCAAGGAACAACATTCGGAATTGTAGGGAAGTGATCATAGATCCAGGCCTAACCAAAAGAGCATTAGTAGCGACTACATAAAAAAAACTACACATACCATCAATAAAGTCATATAGCTAGCCATTTTTCGAACATCATGTCAAGAAGCTAAACCAAGTTGACGATATAAAAACGCCAATACTCCCATTCCCCAAGCTAGTTCACTTGTTTTATTAGCATCTGACAAACATTTTAAATAGCTCACCAACACCTTTGTACTAGACTTATCACAAAAAAAGTGCATTCCAATAAGTAGAGTAGATAAGCACGAGCAATGATTTTGTAATCGTTTTCGCTCATTTTTCTTTTTCTGGATATTTCTTTGAAACGATCTAACAAAAAGTTAAACTTCACAGAGTTTGTATAATGTAATTCTTCCATCGCGACTTGATTCGTAACTCCTAAATATTCAACTAAAAGATCGACATCACTCCGGCCATCTTCTCCCACATATATAGAGCGACCAACAACTTGAATTTTCATTATTTGAGCAACATCATCAAGTGTAATTGTCATTTCTCCGAAAGGCATATGTAACAACCTGCATTCTACGTATCGGAGGATCGTAGAATATTTATTTCTTTCTCACATGAAGTCGTATGGTCATGTGGCTTTGGGAAACGACCATTGGGGTCATTTCCCATGTTTATGATTTTTGCCAATTTTTAAATAATCGTTTTGCCCCTAGCTGATCTTGTTTTAGCCATAACTTTTGATTGGAAAGTAATTTTGACCTGAAACCACTTCAATTAGATTCATTTGATGGTTTATCTTTCCTTAGAGTGGTCATAAAGGCTAAACGGACTTACCGTTTAGGAGATATGGCTGAAATAAGGTTTGGAAGGTGAAAAACTGCTTAACCGGGCCAAATAGGGTGATTAGTGAATGGGCCCATAACCCATTTCGGGAATAGGGTTATGGTAGGCTGAAAAGAGTTAGGGTTTCATTCCATTTCAGTTTTCTAGCCTCCACTTACCTCTTAGAAACCCTAAAAATGGCCTTCAACCTCTAAATCACCTCCAAATCACTTTCTAATCAAGGATTAAGCTTAGCAACATCAAATTAAGGGAGTTTTTCACCAAATCAAGATTAGAGCTGCTGATTTGCATTGTTATTCGCGCCCAAACAGAGATTTATTTCAGATCTTAGGTTTATTTGAGGCTAAGGTGAGTGATTTGCATAGTTCCTCAATAATTATGGCTAATTAAGGGTAATTAGTGTTAATTAGCGAATTTAAACGTGATAAAATTCTGGAAAAATATTTATAAATTCTTAAATAATGTTTTAGACCTCTGTTAGAAATTTGGGTTAACTTGAATAAGTTTTTCTAATCATATCATTAGTTTGGCTTAAGCACACTTAAGAGAAAATATGGGTTTTGGCTATGTTTGATCCATTTTAACTTATCATATTGATGTTTTGGTGTTTGTGGTCACTTCTATTTGTTGCTATGACTTTGTGGTATGCTTTGTGATTGATTAGAATAGTTAGAGTGGTCGAAAACGCCGTCGAATGGCGTAAATAGCTTGCTGGACAAACTGCAGGAATCAGATCGGATAGAGGCACGAACCGAACCGCTCACACTAGGAGCTTCCGACCTGATTCACCTTTTGTGGCATGTACCACTCCGATCCGAACCGCATGGTCACCTCCGAACCGATGCATGGCGACTGGACTTGAAGAACCCGATCCGATCCGCCAGGAGGTGAAGACGACCGATCCGAACCAATGCACTATGAAGGAGCTCGAGGTACCCGATCCAATCCAGTGAATAGTGTTAATTCACGAACCGTGTTAATGACTAGGAACTGAAGGCCGAACCGAACCGATGGCTAGGAGGAGATCCGAACCGATCCGATGATGACCAATAACCTGAGATGCAAAGGTAGTCCAAATGGAAGTTAGAGCTCAGGATCCAGTTGGAAACCAATGAGTTCACTTCATGGTTGGGCTTTGCTGCGGGACGTGTGCTAAGCGGTTGTCGACATTCATAACTTCGATTCACCACCGAAAAGGAATGATAGGCTACTTATCAGTGCAGTAGAGTCATCGTGACTCAAGGGGCAAAGTGATCGTAGCAAGACTATGAGCCAGTGCAGTGGAGCCGTTTTGACTCCATGGGGCAGAGTGGACATAGTAAAGGATTAGTAAGGCTATGAGCCAGTGTAGTGGAGCCGTTGTGACTCCATGGGGCAAAGTGGACATAGCGAAGGATTAGTGGCTATGGATCTGTGCAGTGAAGTCGTTGTGACTTCATGGGGCAGAGTGATCATAACAAAGTATTGGGTGATCGAAGTGGTGGATATCGTATGCTTTACGCACTGAGTGAGAGATGTGAGGATGGTTGCTATGTTATATTTGTTTGCCATCACTATGACATGCACACCCCCACCCCCGTGTGCTTGTACACCATATGTTAGTGGCACCTAAGAGTGTTGTACAGTATGTAGTGCTAACTCTTTGGTTGCAGATCCAGGTCCAGGTATGGTTTAGTATACCGGTTGTTGTTCTGTTTAACTGCTTATCGCTCATACCAGACTTTTTGTCTGACCCAGAGTTTTATGTCTCTTCTTATTACTCTGGGTGCTCTCACGAGAAGACTAGAGACAGGTTAGCTGGTGATGCGCGAGTAGCGGATTCGGAGACGAGCAGGAGGCTTCCACGTATGATATATATAGATATTCTCCCTGTGTCGTTGCTGGTCACTACTTTGGGCATTAGTAGTGTACCTTTCTTGTTAGCTTTTAGAGACAGTTTTTAGAAGTTGCAATAATGTTGGTTTTGGATGATAAGCTGTACTTTGGATTTTCCGCTGCTATGATAGTTTGTTTCAGCTTATGCACCGTCTCACCTATTTTATGTCAAGTATGTTGTTATTATATTTTGTTCTATGTGCTGTGAGGCATTCTACAGGTTCCTTGTTGATTCTTCGTCTTCTTCCTTTCCTTCTGACGACCGTCCCGTGCTAACTGGACATGTGTACAGCACACTTTTGGAGTAGATGTCGGTTGGTATGGGGCGGGCCGTCACATTTGGTATCAGAGCTCTAGGTTGCGTAGTTAACCTAGGGAAAGACACTAGGGAGAGATAGTACGTATAAGAGAGAGCGTATTTGTGATTACTTTGGTTTTCAAAAGCTATATATATACTATTAGTATAGCTAAGGATGAAGTCGCACTGCACTATCACCACTATGGAGATGGTTAATCATTTTCTCTTTACAGATTGAACGATGAGCCGATACGCAAGAGGTGCTGGTAGAGGAGCCAATAATGGGAATGCTGCTGACATGAGGGCGATGTTTACTAACCTCATGAGAGAAATGCTTAGGGATATGCAGGGGGCAGCTCCCAATGCCGATAATGGTGGTGGTCCAATAGTGCAGGCGCCTGGGGTCGACTTCGCTAAGTTGTGCAAGGATTACACTAACCTTGGTGGGAAGCCATTCCACGGAACGGAGTCGGCCACGGATGTTCAGGATTGGTTGGATAGCTGTGATCGTATCTTCGACGACTTGGGTATCGAGGATGCGATGAAGAGAAGGCTAGCATCTCGTCAAATGCAAGGGAGAGCGATGAATTGGTGGAATGCTATTAAGACAGCCACTCTAGAGGATCAGGTTACTTGGGATCAGTTTAAGGCTCGCTTTAGCGACAAGTTTATCCCAGCTGCTCAGAAGTCGGAATTGTTTAGGAAGTTTTTGGAGCTTAAGCAGAATGTCAGGGCAGTCTCGGACTATATTGCTGAGTTCGACACTTTGTCGAAGTATGGATTATCCCTTATCGATACTCCTGAGAAGAAGAATGAGAAGTTCATTACTGGTTTGGATGGATACTTGGGGAAAAGGCTTATCAACCACATCGATGAGACTTTTGAATCGATTGTGGGGAAAGCTTTGAGATCAGAGAGTCTTTACCCTAAGTCAAAGACTGAGGTTGCATCTGCAGAAGGGCTGAAGCCGCAAGCAGGCGGTGGAGGCAAGAATAACACTCAAAACAAGAGGAAGCAGAACCAAACTAAGGATGGTCAGAAAAAAGAGCAAGAAAGATGTTGAGTGCTTCAGGTGTGGTAAGAAGGGCCATTATGATAAAGAGTGTCGGGCCAAGCCAGCGGATAGGAAGTGCTACAACTGTGGCCAAGTGGGACATCATAAGGATAAATGCCCACAACCTCTTAAAGAGAAGCAGATTGTGAAAGCATATGCTATCGGTGCTATTCCTTCTTCGTCGAATGCCCCAACTGCGGCGGAGAAAGGAAAGAATGTCGTCATTCAAGGTATGCTTTCTATTCATGATGTACCTGTTCGAGTTTTGTTTGATACGGGGGCTTCTCGTTCCTTCATATCTAGTGACCTGGTAGATAGTTCGGGACTGGAACCCGAGATAGTCGATAGACCGTTGGTTGTGACAAACCTGATTGGTGGTTCAACTAACCTTAGTATGATTTGCCGAAATTTGGTCTTATCGAGTCATGGATGTATGTTTGTTTGTGATTGCTTTGTTTTGGGCTTTACTGGGTATGGCATAATATTGGGAGTCGATTGGCTGCAAAAATACGGGGTGGTGGTAGACTGTGAGGGCTTTTTGGTAACAGTTAGGGCAGATGATGGGCAGAGGGTAGTGTTTGGTAGTCTACCTAGTGATGGGGTAATGGCTAGTTTTATAAATTCCCTCGACATCCCGCACGATGAGTTGTCAGATGTGCCTGTGGTTGGCCAGTATCCGGACGTCTTCGAGGAAGTGACCGGACTTCCACCACACCGAGAGATTGAGTTCCGTATTGATTTAGTGAAAGATGCCAGACCTATAGTGATGCCACTTCGTCGTATGGAACTAAGGGAGCAGCGAGAGCTCGGGGTGCAAGTAAGCGATCTTTTGAAGAAGGGGTTTATTAGAAGAAGTGTCTCCGAGTGGGGAGCACCAGTTGTGTTTGCTACTAAGGCAGATGGTTCCCTTCGTTTGTGTGTGGACTATCGCGAGTTGATAAGGTGACGAGGAAGAATAAGTATCCTCTACCGCGGATGGATGATTTGTTTGATCAACTGGAAGGAGCAAGAGTGTTCTCCCAGTTGGACCTAGCGACAGGATTTCATCAGCTCCGAGTAGCGGCTGATAGTGTTCCGAAAACGGCATTTAGGACGCCGTCTGGATTCTATGAGTGGTTGATCATGCCATTTGGGTTGACCAATGCACCAGCATACTTTGTGGATCTTATGAGTCAAGTATTCAGAGATCAATTGAATAAGTTTGTTCTTGTGTTCGTAGACGACATCCTTGTTTACTCAAGGACAGAGGAAGAACACAAAGGGCATTTGAGGATAGTGATGGAGGTGTCGAGAAAACACCAATTGAAAGCGAAGTTTTCTAAGTGTCACTTCTGGAGGAGGGAAGTGAGATTCTTGGGCCATGTTGTTTCAGAGAATGGTATTGTCGTGGACCCTGCGAAGGTCGCTACGGTACAGGATTGGCCTACGCCCATGAATGCAACAGACGTAAGAAGCTTCTTGGGGTTAGCTGGATATTATCGTAAGTTTATCCAGGCACCGTTGACTCAGTTGACTAAGAAGAATCAAACCTTCATCTGGGACGGAGTGTGTGAGAATCCATTCAAGAGTCTAAAAGAAAAGTTGATGTGTGCGCCAGTGTTGGTCATTCCTAAAGGGAATGAAGAGATGAAGGTATGCACGGATGCTTGTGGTACCGGACTAGGTGCTCTATTGATGCAAGGAGGTAGGGTTGTAGCTTATGCTAGTCGGCAACTAAAGCCGCATGAGAAAAAGTATCCTACCCATGATTTGGAACTAGCAGCGGTCGTGTTCGCGTTGAAGATGTGGACACATTATCTCTTGGGAGAAAGATTTGAGTTGTTTACCGATCATAAATCGTTAAAGTATCTCTTCTCTCAGAAGGATCTGAATCTCCGTCAGCAGAGATGGTTAGAGTTCTTGGCTTCGTATGATTTTGATATCGCATATACACCTGGGAAAGACAATGCGGTAGCCGATGCCTTGAGTAGGATACATGCCAGTTTAGAGGCTATGTTTCTTGAATGGAAGCAACTGGAGTATATCGCAGGGTATGATTTCAGACCAAAGTGCGAATTGGATCCAGAGATATTAGCTAGTTTGACGATCGGACCCACCTTGATTGAGTGGATTGGTTCCAGTCAGAGGGACGATCCTAATCTATTGGAAATCATCTCCAAGTTAGAGATGAATATCGACGGTGAGGAGATGAGTTTGTATGGGCTTGATCGAGAAAGATGGCTTCGAAAGAATGGAAGACTAGTTGTACCTAATGTGAATGGTTTGAGAGATGAAGTGCTTAGGGAATGTCATCACTCGAAATTGACTATTCACCCAGGTGGTGATAAGATTTATCGAGACATGAAGCAGACTTACTACTGGGAAGGGATGAAAAGAGACGTTGGGAAGTTTATATTCAAGTGCATTAATTGCCAGCTAGTTAAAGCCGAGCAAAATAAGCCTAGTGGTTTGTTGCAACCATTAGAAATTCCCAAATGGAAATGGGAGCAAGTCTCGATGGATTTCATAGATGGTTTACCAAGGACTAGACTGGGACATGATAGCATTTGGGTAATTGTGGATCGATTGACCAAGAGTGCAAGATTTATACCAGTCAAATCGACCAGAACGGCAGCTAAGTTAGCAGAACTGTATATGAAGTGGGTAGTGAGATTTCATGGAGTACCTAAAAGCATTGTGAGTGACCGAGACCCGTTGTTTACTAGTGGGTTTTGGATGAGCTTACAAGAGGCTCTAGGGTCAGAATTATATCTCAGTACCGCGTATCATCCTCAAACCGACGGTCAGACAGAGAGGGTGAATCGTATATTGGAAGATCTCTTGAGAGCTTGTATATTGGATTTTGGTGGATCATGGGATGACCATTTGCATCTAGTAGAATTTGCACATAATAATAGCTACCAATCCAGCATCGGTATGGCTCCATATGAAGCTTTGTACGGAAGACCGTGCAACTCACCATCATGTTGGATAGAGACCGGTGAGAAGTTTGTGCTTGGACCAGATGTGGTGAGGGAAGCTTCAGATAAGATTAAAATCATTCAACAACGGATAAAGGCTGCCCAGGATAGGCAGAGAAGTTATGCTGACAAAAGGAGAAGAGACTTAAAATTCTCCGTTGGTGACTTGGTGTTTGTTAAGATTTCTCCGTTGAAGAGCGTGATACGATTTGGTAGGAGAGGCAAGTTGGCACCAAGATTCATTGTCCCATTCCCAGTTCTCGAACAAGTTGGGAATTTGGCATATAGAATTGAATTACCAGAGAAGATGGCGGGAGTTCACAACGTATTTCATTTTCCCAACTAAGGAAGTTCGTGCACGACCCAGACATGACTATTTCACCTGATCAGTTAGAGGACTTCGAAGTGGAACCCAAGGCGGTTGGGAACCGCAAGCCGATTCATATTGTCGAGCACGATACGAAGCAACTCGAAGGAAGGCGGTGAAGCTAGTCAAGGTCCAGTGGGGCGAAAACGAGAATGACTGTACTTGGGAGACAGGAGAGCATTAGGAAAACGTATCCAGAACTCTTTGCCTGGTAAGATTTACTTTGCAATTAAGTTATTCTGCATGCTAGGATAGACTTGTTTTGCTTGTTTTGCATGTTTGATTGTTGTTCTATGGTTGATAGGCATGCAGGACCCTTTGTGTGTTTTGGTTAGGGAATTTTGGGGGTGAAATTTCTTAAGGAGGGAAGAATGTAACAACCCGCATTATACGTATCGGAGGATCGTAGAATATTTATTTCTTTCTCACATGAAGTCGTATGGTCATGATTTTTGCCAATTTTTAAATGACCGTTTTGCCCCTAGCTGATCTTGTTTTGGCCATAACTTTTGATTGGAAAGGAATTTTGACTTGAAACCACTTCCATTAGATTCGCTTGATGGTTTACCTTTCCGTAGGGTGGTCATAATGGCTAAACGGATTTACCGTTTGGGAGATATGGCTGAAATAATGTTTGGAAGGTGAAAAACTGCTTAACCGGGCCAAAAATGGTGATTAGTGAATGGGCCCATAACCCATTTCGGGAAGAGGGTTATGGGGAGGCTGAAAAGAGTTAGGGTTTCATTCCATTTCAGTTTTCTAGCCTGCACTTACCTCTTAGAAACCCTAAAAATGGCCTACGACCTCTAAATCACCTCCAAATCACTTTCTAATCAAGGATTAAGCTTAGCAACATCAAATTAAAGGAGATCTTCACCAAATCAAGATTAGAGCTGCTGATTTGCATTGTTATTCGCGCCTAAACAGAGATTTATTTTAGATCTAAGGTTTATTTGAGGCTAAGGTGAGTGATTTGCATAGTTCCTCACTAATTATGGCTAATTAAGGGTAATTAGTGTTAATTAGCGAATTTAAACATGATAAAATTCTGGAAAAATATTTATAAATTCTTAAATAATGTTTTAGACCTCTGTTAGAAATTTGGGTTAATTTGATTAAGTTTTGCTAATCATATCATTAGTTTTGCTTAAGCACACTTAAGGGAAAATATAGGTTTTGGCTATGTTTGATCCATTTTAACTTGTCATATTGATGTTTTGGTGTTTGTGGTCACTTCTATTTGTTGCTATGAATTTGTGGTATGCTTTGTGATTGATTAGAGTAGTTAGAGTGGTCGAAAACGCCGTCGAATGGCGTAAATAGCTTGCTGGACAAACTGCAGGAGAGCACCCGAACCGATCGGATCGGATAGAGGCACGAACCGAACCGCTCACACTAGGAGCTTCCGACCTGATTCGCCTTTTGTGGCATGTACCACTCCGATCCGAACCGCATGGCCACCTCTGAACCGATGCATGGCGATTGGACTTGAAGAACCCGATCCGATCCGCCAGGAGGTGAAGACGACCGATCTGAACCGATGCACTATGAAGGAGCTCGAGGTACCCGATCCGATCTAGTGAAGAGTGTTAATTCACGAACCGTGTTGATGACTAGGAACTGAAGGACAAACCGAACCGATGGCTAGGAGGAGATCCGAACCGATCCGATGATGACCAATAACCCAAGATGCAAAGGTAGTCCAAATGGAAGTTAGAGCTCAGGATCCAGTTGGGAACCAATGAGTACACTTCATGGCTGGGCTTTGCTATGGGACGTGTGCTAAGGAGTTGTCGACATTCATAACCTCGATTCACCACCGTAAAGGAACGATGGGCTACGTATCAGTGCAGTAGAGTCATCATGACTCGAGCGGCAAAGTGATCGTAGCAAGACTATGAGCCAGTGCAGTGGAGCCGTTGTGACTTCATGGGGCAGAGTGGACATAGTAAAGGATTAGTAAGGCTATGAGCCAGTGCAGTGGAGCCGTTGTGACTCCATGGGGGCAAAGTGGACATAGCGAAGGATTAGTGACTATGGATCAATGTAGTGAAGTAGCTGTGACTTCATGGGACAGAGTGATCATAGCAAAGTATTGGGTGATCGAAGTGGTGGATATCGTATGCTTTACGCACTGAGTGAGAGATGTGAGGATGGTTGCTATGTTTGATTTGTTTGCCATCACTATGACATGTACACCCCCACCCCCGTATGCTTGTACACCATATGTTAGTGGCACCTTAGAGTGTTATACAGTATGTAGTGCTAACTCTTTGGTTGCAGGTCCAGGTCCAGGTATGGTTTAGTATACCTGTTATTGTTCTGTTTAACTGCTTATCGCTCATACCAGACTTTTTGTCTGACCCAGAGTTTTATGTCTCTTCTTATTACTCTGGGTGCTCTCACGAGCAGACTAGAGACAGGTTAGCTGGTGATGCGCGAGTAGCGGATTCGGAGGCGAGCAGGAGGCTTCCACGTATGATATATATATAGATATTCTCCCTGTGTTGTTGCTGGTCACTACTTTGGGCATTAGTAGTGTACCTTTCTTGTTAGCTTTTAGAGACAGTTTTTAGAAGTTGTAATAATGTTGGTTTTGGATGATAAGCTGTACTTTGGATTTTCCGCTGCTATGATAGTTTGTTTCAGCTTATGCACTGTCTCACCTGTTTTATGTCAAGTATATTGTTATTATATTTTGTTCTATGCGCTGTGAGACATTCTACAGGTTCCTTGTTGATTCTTCTCTTCTTCCTTTCCTTCTGACGACCATCCCGTGCTAACTGGACATGTGTACAGTACACTTTTGGAGTAAATGTCGGTTGGTACGGGGCGGGCCGTCATAGCATATGAAACGAGTTAGTCTCTGGATGCCATCTCTCGATAAAAGAAGAAATAGTAACATAATCTACATGCTTGTATGTATGCTCAATCAAATCATATAAACCCGAATTTTTATTATTGCAGTGACTTGTCTTGGCAACTCATCCACATTCCACTCATTTAGCTTTCTCCAATGTGCAATACATTTAAGTGGCCCCCTCTCCTACAAACAAAATTTTCAACAATTCTAATAAAATAACATTATTATATGTAAGTAATAACGCTAAAAAATTATTACTTGCCTCTTCCTTGTTCCGGATACTATGTGCGATATGAGTTTGAATTTTTTTTTTAGTATATATGAAGCATCACCGGCCTTGTGACCGATAGTCGCGGTTGAGGTAGAAGGCTTCACATTTAATAGATTCTTCAATGGCGCATCAATCGACTTATTCGAACTAGATCCATCATCTGATTCATCATCGTCCGAACCTTGTTCGATTGATCCGTTATTCTCTTCTACACCATCATTTGATCCGTTTTCCTCTCCTACACCATCATCTGATCCGTTTTCCTCTCCTATGCCATCACTCGAACTGTTTGTGCCACCTTCACTATCATCTGATCCTTCGTTATGAAAACTACTATCGTGGGAACCACTACTTCTTACTTCCTCTTCGTTAATAAATGTCTTCTCACGTGTTTCCACATTCTTTTGAACAACAGCTTTATTCTTTTCCTTTTCAAGTTCTAATGCACGTTGTCTGCGGTACGATGCATTCAAGTGCTCTCTTCCTTTTCCTACAAATATACGCAATAAACAATTAATCGAACGATATGCATAAGTTCACAATTCAAATTGTATTTACTACATAAATTCACAAATCAAAAGATTTCAATTACTATATTTCATGTAGTAAAAATACTTGCCTTTACCAAAAAACAAAAACTACAATTAATTTCCTAATGGAAATGAAATAAGTTACCAACAAAAACAAACAAAACCTAAATCAAGTAATTTCTCAAGCTCGGTGATTTTCTCCGTTGACAGTAAAAAAAAGAAGAAACAAAAAAAAAATTAGACCACAAGATTGACAACACGATTTTATCGGTCTAGCACCCATGTATTTGCACAGTTTTGGACTAACAACAGATTGAATTTAACCCGCGGCATAAAACTACCGCGACTGAATTAAACCTGCGGCATAAAACAACGGTATTGCATCTAAACATACAGTAACATATGCTTCTCATCTACTCTCAAGTAGCTTCGATTTGGGGAAAAAGCAGTAATTACGAAACCCTAGATTTCAATCGAAATTGATAGCTAGACTTATGTGGTTTAGAATATGAAGATGGTTTTAACGCTTCCTCAGATAATCGCGATGGCTTCTTCATCGATCTAGTTGATTTCCTCATGGCGATAATCAAATCAGAAGGAAGCGGATGATGAATGAGAAGAGAGAAATTATCCTTTTGCGAGAACGACAACGGAATGAGAAGCGGGAAAATTATTTTTGAGGGTTTATGGTAGCCTGTTTATGGTGTGGGGCAGCATATTTGAGTTATTAACATGGTAGCCTTTAGTCATGGTATTAAGCAACACATTTCTGGGTTCTTTTAGCACTACACTGTAACGGCCCGAGAAAATTCGACGCTCGAATTTTTGACAATAATACATAACCCTGTATCACTTGCCAAAGATCCAAGTATCGAACCCCGACTGTTAATAGAAAGAAGTTAGAGGGTGAGAAAAAGAAAGAAATGTTAGAATAGAAGAAAGAAGAACACATCAGAATCTCACAGCGGAACGAATCAAATATAATATATCCAAACTCTTTATAAAAGAAACTGTGTATATACATACCAATCATCATAGTACATCATATATCAAACACAGCGGAAATAACTTTGAATAACTAACAGTGAAGCCTCCTGCTTCCAGCTCCTAAAACTCCAAGCAAAATCTTACTTGTAAATATACTCGGTCTGACCCGAACACATTTGAAGCAAAGCAAAGTTCACCGGGTCAGTCTGGAATACTTTCAGTCATAAATTCATAGCACAAATAACTTGTTTAACTTTAGAAATTCTTTTCGAAACAAAAGGATAATAGTAAGACCAGCCCACACATAAACAGAGACGGTTTTTACCTTACTATAACCCAAAATATTTTTGAAATCAATATCTTTTCTGATATTATAATAATGTTTATTAAACCACAAATAAATAACAAATTAGCAGAACTCCTGCATCTCACGCTCTACATATATAGTATACAATCAAAAGCCACGGGCGCTTATTGGAAATTGGATTCCGACTATGACAAGGTATGGTACCACCTGCCGATAGTGTATCTCTAGAGGCGAATACACTGGGTTCCACAAGAACGTCTTGCAACCCGGCCCACACATGACCGACCACTCATTTCTCTTGAGTGTATCGAATGTATATCACCAACGGTTGGGCTCAAACCAACGTTTCCCGAAAAGGGACAGCATCGATAGATTAAAGAAGCAAAAGGAATTTCTCTAGATAGGTGATTATACACCCTAATGGGAGCGACCCACATAGTCATGCTGCCTGCCCGATTTTTGTCATTTCCTGGTTGATGAGGCTTGAGGCTACGTTTTATCTTCACATCAGATTCACTTCGAATGCCACATTGTCAGATCCATCGAAATCACTAATTGACATCCACAACATTTCTTTATGTGTCAGCTAAAGAAGTTTTCTTCTCCGCTTCCACTCTTGGTATGGTTAAAGAAATCAATATACATGACTGTCTGGAAATACTTTGTCAGACACTCGTCCATACAAGTCATCCAGGAACATGATGAACCGAAGGCACAACGGCGCAACGACGCCATAAATAATTCATTCTAGGCCCTCACTGCCAATTACTTAACCAATACTGTCTATTGATTAAGAATCACAACACGATCAACAACCATTCAATCTGAACAGGTTTGATATCATTTTAGGGTAAACAATTCATATGTATGAAATGTGTGATCAATAACATACAAATTATTTGAGGAATCTAGTTTGATTCCTCCAACCTGTTCATCCCTTCACCACAGATTATTATAACATTTCATGATAGAATATAATTTTAAATAAATTAAGGACAATAATATAATTATCAGCAACAATTAAATCAACCATAAGCAACCAAGGCAACCAATCAACCAATATATATATGATATTTTAACTTATATGGATTTATCACATCATAGCAGTCTAGATAAGTGTGAGAATTAACTCACCGTTTTTCAGTCGATGATTTCAGCGTCCCTTTCACATAATTTTAAACAGCGTTTAAAATTACATAAAATTCCAACTGCTCCCGTTTCTGATCGGACTAGCGTGTATGCATAGCCTCCGTTGCCACGATCCCAAAGGATCCTGTTTCGTCAGATTTCGTTACCGTATGAAAAAGTTATCGAGTTTTCAAGCTTTGATTTAAATTAAAACAACATAACTTTCAAATTAATTATTAATTACCTTTTAATAATTGCCACGTCAGCTATAACTAACGTGTTTTCTCTATTCTGGGTTCCTCAAACCCGATCGCGTCATCCTCCTCCTGATACCATCGTTCTTCGTCACCGAACCCAAACAACCCTTCATCATTCAACCACCACGCCCCCACCCAATCGTCTTAACGGCCTCCGACCCCTGTCCTGACACCACGCCACCGTGAACCTCCTTCATCAGTAGCCCCGGCCGCCCAGGTGAACTCCAGCCACCAAAATCCGTCCACGACCGAAAAGAAAACATACCACAAATCCCGCCGCCTCAGGCCGCCGCAGGTGACCGGACCACCACCTAACTCGGCGCCTCACTCCCCTCTTCCCCTTTACTTCAGGTACCCGCCCCCTTGATGACCACAGCCACCAGAAATGCCCCGAATCCGACCGTGACTCCATAAAACACCCAAAAATGATCAACTTCGATCATCCCCAATTTCCGATCACCTCAGTCAGTATCTGCCCCTCCGACCAGAAGCAAAAATGAAGCCCTCTCTCCTCTACAACATCGCTTTAGGCCCTTCATCAATGGTCAACCCAAACTCCGCCAAATCCCTCAAAACCGAAGTCAGATTTTCGCTGTTTTTGGCCAATTCCGGCCACCACACTCAACGAAACCTTCCCAAATTTTGACTGGAGCTTCCCCTTATCCCAATTTACAACTTTGCCTTTGGTTGACCTTGCAAATTCTTCATGGATTCGAAGATATAAATTATTATGTAAAGAGGGGATTATTTGCAAATTTGATGATGAAATTTTGGCTTGGGCTGGAAATTCTGATGCGGGAGGGCTTATATAGGTGGATTTTATTATATTTTAACCTGATGTGACAAGCGATGTTGACTAACGAATTTTATTTCGTGCTTATCGCAATTTTCAATACTGTTTATTGGTTCCTGTGCTCACATACAAACTCGGTCCATGATGGAAATGGACATCATAGTATAATTTGACGATACGGTCCTAACGAATCTTGTTTCGTTGAATTCCGAGTCCTTTTCTCGAGCAGCGCTCGTTCACATCCAATTGGTCGTTTTCATTTGCATTTTATTTTGCCATGCTCACAAAATAACCCCGATTGACGTGTAGATTGAAATCAAGCAATAATTTACTGTTACGGTCTCAATAAAATTTGTTTCATCGAAAGCGGAGGTCGTTTGAATAAAGTCCCTTTTAAAGGGTCCAATTTCAATTAAAATAAATCAATTTTAAAATACTTCAATATAAAAATAGTAAAATATTATAATTGGTCAAACACGACCAGAATTGCATATATTTTCAAAATAAAATATCTCGGGTTGAATTCCAATCCAAATCGATATTCAAAATATTTAAAAACCCTTTTATTTTATAAAATAAATCGATATAAATTATAAAGGAATTCCATAGCGACTATTTTAAAATTTGATTTGGACATAAAATAAAATCTACGCTATGAAAACTCGATTTTTCTCTTCCATTAGAAAGATATTGTCTAATCGGTCCTGACGTTTCTTGTTTCGAGAAAATTCGACTTCTTTTGAATCCTGTACAGTCAATTGAAGTTCAAAACTCCATTTTACGAACTACCACATCGCTGCAGCTCGTTTTATAATTAAATTATAAACTATACGCTCAACTGTCGTTAAATAAACGAAATCATCAATGTACTTTCAATATATACGGTATTAACCCTTATATTCTACGGCGACACATTATACAGCAAATTCAACAATTTCCTAATATTATGGAATTAAAATATTATATTATTCTCTTTATATTATTAATTAAATATTCAAAATAATTAAATTCAATTATTTAAATTCAAACTGGCATTTTAAATAATAAAAAAATTTAAATAATCGACCAGAAAATACGGGTCGTTACATTCCTTCCTCCTTAAAAGAATTTCGTCCCCGAAATTGCCAAGGCAAAAAAAATGGTACAAACCCAATATCTTTACAAAAATATTTAATTAAAACACGGTTTTTTTCCCAAAATTAATTTAATTGGTTTTAAAACCAATTAATTTCAAATAAATTTTTTTTCCAAAAACTTCAAAAAATTTCTAACTCCTTAAATTTTGGAAAAATTTCGGCAGAGTCTCCCTTGCACAGAGGGACATCTGCAATATTGCAGGTTCAAGAAATATATATACATCGACTCTCATGGTCGAAAAATCCAAAAATCAGATCTCAAAACCCAAAAATCAAAATTTATATTTGGCGTAGGCGTACCTTTTTGCGGGCGTTATCAAGCAAAATTCTCAAATTATAGGCAATTTACGCAATCAAATTCTATCCTCATAGCCTTCTCATACCTGCACTTGACTTCATCATCAAGTAAGTTCCCAATATAAGAAATAATATTTCAATGATTAACCTGTGATTACCCAAATCCCCAAATCAAACACTTTGCATCATTATTGGGTTAAATCCTTTGGTTTCCAATCACCCTTATTATACTGTATTTTACTTAACTTTCAATTTATTCAGCTTTTAAATTTAACTATTGCTGAATTCTATACAAACCACCCAACAACCAAACAAACAGGCAAACAAGGCATAATAATCCAACCAAATCATTTTGATTCAATATTTGTATTTCTTATTTGATTTCACTATGGCTTAACATATCGATTCATATCAAATCGATTTTTTATCCAATTACTAATTCGATTACCAAATTCCAAATGTATTCTATTTGGTTCCAATACTATGTCCACTCCAAATTTAATTCGACTTAACCAAGGTAAGTCGTATTCCGATATCCAGTTTTAATTCCATTTAAATCAATCCAACCATCAGATACCTTAATAATTCGATAAAATAATTTCTTTTCTGTATGAAAATATAATTTGGGCAAAATTATTTCATTTAACCTATTTTAAAAAATATTTAAAATAATTTTTATATTCAATTACAAATACGCGCCTTAATATACATACACTCTACTCAATCTAGGGTATTACTAACCCAATCTCTATTGAGTTACACCACAGAGCCAAAGTTATCACTAAACCAATAGCTCCGATACCACTGTAACGGCTCAGGAAAAATTCGACGCTCGAATTTTTTACAATAATACATAATCCTGTATCACTTGCCAAAGATCCAAGTATCGAACCCCGACTGTTAATAGAAAGAAGTTAGAGGGTGAGAAAAAGAAAGAAATGTCAGAATAGAAGAAAGAAGAAGAACACATCAGAATCTCACAGAGGAACGAATCAAATATAATATATCCAAACTCTTTATAAAAGAAAATGTGTGTATACATACCAATCATCAAAGTACATCATATATCAAACACAACGGAAATAACTTTGAATAACTAACGGTGAAGCCTCCTGCTTCCAGCTCCTGAATCTCCAAGCAAAATCTAACCTGTAAATATACTCGGTCTGACCCGAGCACATTTGAAGCAAAGCAAAATTCACTGGGTCAGTCTGGAATACTTTCAGTGATAAATTCATAGCACAGATAACTTGTTTAACTTTAGAAATTCTTTTTGAAACAAAAGGATAATAGTAAGACCAGATCACACATAAACACAGACGGTTTTTACCTTACTATAACCCAAAATATTTTTGAAATCAATATCTTTTCTGATATTATAATAGTGTCTATCAAACCACAAATAAATAACAAATTAGCAGAACGCTTGCATCTCACGCTCTACATATATAGTATACAATAAAAAGCCGCGGGTGCTTATTGGAAATTGGATTCCGACTATGACAAGGTATGGGACCACCTGCCGATTGTGTATCTCTAGAGGCGAATACACCGGGTTCCACAAGAACGTTTTGCAACCCGGCCCACACATGACCGACCAATCATTTCGCTTGACTGTATCAATTGTATATCACCAACGGTTGGGATCAGACCACCGTTTCCTGAAAAGGGACAGCATCGATAGATTAAAGAAGCAAAAGGAATTTCTCTAGATAGGTGATTATACACCCTAATGGGAGCGACCCACATAGCCATGTTGCCTGCCCGATTTTTGTCATTTCCTAGTTGATGAGGCTTGAGGCTACGTTTTATCTTCACATCAGATTCACTTCGAATGCCACATTGTCAGATCCATTGGAACCACTAATTGACGTCCACAACAATACTTTATGTCAACTAAAGAAGTTTCCTTCTCCTCTTCCACTCTTGGTATGGTTGAAGAAATCAATATACATGACTGTCTGGAAATACTTTGTCAGACACTCGTCCATAGAAGTCATCCAGGAACAGGATGAACCGAAGCCACTCTCATATCGCATCCTATATAGGAATTACCCCAAAGCTCAGTAGTGAGAAGTCCTTGCAATCCACAGATTTCAACCATGACCAAACCCTAGTATATCTCTGCGTCAATTCAGAGATTGTAAGTGGTTCTTCCATTTATGAAGATCTATGGTCTTCAATGCTCCATCTTCATCGCCTTCCAATTAGTCGCGAAAGTACAGTTGATTCGAAGTGGTTTTGGGTCTAGTTCCCATCCCGGTCTCTTCGAACAACAAGTCAAAGGCCCAATGGAATAATTTATTTGATAGTCGGTTGTTTAACTATCAAATCATAACAGTGACGTTAAGTACATTGGCAGCTCAGGTCATTTATATTAAAATACTTCGTTAAACCGTTTATTGATTTTTATAATCGATTTCATAAGTTTTATCTCGATACAACTTTCCTGGTTCATTTCTTTGAAACATGAATCAACACTCACTTTTGAATATCGTATTTACTTTTATTTCCTTTGTTCGCAAATATTCTTTATATTTCATAAAACAACTTTATTTTTCCTTAGCTTGGGAAAACACAATTTCTATTCTTAAACCTTTTTTTATTCTCCTATCTTTAAATATCGCTATCGCTTCATAACTCCTTTCTGATCACTGGGAATATCATTATATTTATAATTAACCAAAAGGTATAATTTCAATGGAAAATCTTATATGTTTATAATATCGTCAAGTGACGTATTTCCTATAATCTTAGTTGAATTTGTTTATTGTAAAATAATCGCGCTAATGGAAATCACAATTATATTTCCAAAGTTCTCCCAATTTCTATTTGCAATATTTTCCCAATAAATTATTTCCAACATCCTCTACCATTGCTAACCAATATCATATGTTGACGATAGTGAAGTCGCCCAAGTTGGGGTATTTTAATTACCTCTCAGACCTTGATCGACCCCGTTCTTATCTCCAAAAAATAGAAGTTTACAACTCCAAATCTTGAATTCCATTTCCACTTATATTCATTATGATTTTATAAATCACTTCCTTTTAGTTGCAAAGACACTTTACACATTAATTCCCACTCCTTAATTAAGTAACTTCCTCGACAAAATCTTATTTGCCATTTGAATCCAATATGATATTATAACCCATTTCTTCCTTTGGAAATTTCACTTGAATCTATTTACTTAATATATTAAGTAAATATACCATTTCCCTTTTTAAATTAATAACTTAATTACTGTAGAAATATCATTTAATTGTTTTATAAAACAATTATTCAATTTTACCAATACATATATTGGTTTCTGCCTTTTTGACAAGTTATTTCATTATATAAAATATTTAATTAAATTCTTATATAAAATCATGCTTATAAACATAAATATAAATATGTTTATAAATTTTCTGTTTTAATTAACTTGTATAAAACAAATTAAAATTCTATTTTAGTTATAAAAAAATAAATTTATAACTTTAATCTTCGTCGGTTCGCCTAGCGGCAAAACGACGCCATAAATAATTCATTCTAGGCCCTCACTGCCAATTACTTAACCAATACTGTTGATTGATTAAGAATCACAACACGATCAACAACCATTCAATCTGAACAGGTTTGATATCATTTTGGGGTAAACAATTCATATATATGAAATGAGTGATCAATAACATACAAATTATTTGAGGAATCTGGTTTGATTCCTCCAACCTGTTCTTCCCCGCACCACATATTATTATAACATTTCATGATAGAATATAATTTTAAATAAAGTAACGACGATAATATAATTATCAGCAACTATTAAATCAATCATAAGCAACCAAGGCAACAAATCAACCATATATATGATATTTTAACTTATATGGATTTATCACATCATCGCAGTCCAGAAAAGTGTGAGAATTAACTCACCGTTTTTCAGTCGATGTTTTCAGCGTCCCTTTCGCATAATTTTAAACAGTGTTTAAAATTACATAAAATTCCAACTGCTCTCGTTTCTGACCGGACCAGCGCGTATGCAAAGTGTAACACCCCACGTCCGTTAGTGTCACTCACAAAGGGAATGCACTAAGTTCTGTGGAGCATTATGGGTAAAAGATGCAGATAAATTACAAGACAGACAGACATTAAACAGCGGAAAATAAAACTTTGCTTTATTGATAAATAATTTGTACAAGATTCCTTTACAATATCAGAGTATCATCTGTCTTTACAAAATAAAGAAGCATAAAATACATTTATATTCCCCAATGTAACAAAAGCCAGCCATAGCAATCCAAAGCCGATGTATCCCAGATTCTTCAAGCTTGAAGGGAGCAACCATCCCAAAAACAAGTCTGAGCTATACTATTTCTTCCTTAACTACCTGGGGGGGGGGGGGGAAACGGAAGAAAAGAAGACGAAAGAAAAACAGAGTCAGACATAAAGCCTGAGTAAGTTCAGTAACTTCTAGCATGTGAACATGGAAAAACAAAACGACATAAATTAACTGAATACAAGATTACACCATGACGATAAGGTCAACAAGATTATACAAGGTAGTCACAAGATATGCTAAGATGACTGGATACGCTCTAATACTTTCGAAGCTTCGCTATTTCCTTGTTATACTGGTTTCTATATCTCTGCACCACCTAACTAGTGTTCAACTAGTAACGATAACGTGATCCCAACCCCTGTAGTTTCCATTGTCTTCAGGCATACATTTATTATTTATTACCTAGATCTAGTCTAGGGTTTTCTATCAAGTGCTTCTTAGATTTAACTATAGTTTTACGCTATCTGCTGAACGCTTTTCGAGTTCAGGGTTTATGCCACCTAGTCCAACTAGGGATTACGCTACCTGTCGAACAATGCCCCCAAGTCTAGGACACACTACCTAGAGTGGTATATGCTCCTAGGCTTCCCCACGCATGTATCGCGAATCGTTATCGCTTGTCTAGATGCACATGTCCTGTAATGTGCGATCCGAGTCCTGTGACAGGGCAAATCAAGGAATACAGAACTCGGTCGGGAGCTTTCGGATATCTGCCGATGCAGATGCTAAGGTCTGTTTTTATTCCAGTGGCTATGGTCCCACTTGACCCCTCCCTCAACTAATGAAAGGCACACCTTGTAAAATGAGAACTATACGCCGGCCCCCGGTGCCCCACTATCCTATGGCCATCCGCAACCATAACTAGATAGCAAGTATATGGTCTTTTGGAGTTCTCCGCCTTTCCGCTTCACGTATCTCGATTGACTCAAGATGGATGGTAGACGACGAGTTGCTATCACAGGGCTACCGTCTTCTCGCTGAATCACGCTGGTCCATCCTAGTCTTTAGGTTGCCACATATATATATTGCAACCAAGGCATACCCTCGGTTCTTCTAACGCAGACCTTAACCTCTGTGAGCCCAGGATGATCATCTGCAGCCTCACAGAGGGATACCAAGAGTACCCTCACGTCCCCTCGAAGCCTCGGGCTTCGTAACCCAATTCGTTGGAGCCTTCTTAAAACCAGATGGATGTCCGCTCCTTCGTGTTATACTAAGAATTACTACTTAGTTCTACTAACTAAGGTTTACCACTTAGTTTCCAAATTCCTTGTTTTCTTAACTAAGTTTTACTACTTAGTCCCTTTTTCAACTGAGGTTTACTATTTAGTTTTCCTTCTCGCCAGGTTGGGTTGGTTAAGTGTCCTTAGTCGATTGAAGCTATCTTAACCCTCTTCCCTTATCCTATTACACTGGTTAAGTGTTCTCCCTTTATGCTTTTTACTTAACCCTATTCATTTATCATATTCTGATGGTTAAGCATTCAAGTTTACTTAACCCTATGGTCTAGTCCAGCTAACATATTAATTTGGCTAAGTGTATTACTTAACCCCAACCTATAGTCTAATTAACATGTTAAATTGGCTAAGTGTATTAACTTTACTTAACCCCACCTTCTAGTCTAGTCAACATGTTAATTTGGCTAAGTATTCCCATGGACTTAACCCTCCCATTCTAGCTTTAACTGTGCTAAGTTGGTTAAGTGTTCCTTAACCTTCCCATTCTAGCTTTAATTAATAAATTAAAGCCGCAACCTCTCACATTAGACAGATATTGCTGCGGTTACTGGATGTGCCGGTCGGTTCCGGGCAGGTTTACACCGCAACTCAGTCTAACCTCGGGTTAGGCATATTCATGTTTTCTAAGTTCAAAGGGTTTTTGATTAATTTCCAAATCTGGTTTTGAAAACAACCATCCCGTCCTTCGGATCAGTTAGGGATAGCCAGGGAGGGCAGGAAACTTGTATTTTCCAAACCCAAGCCTAGACACTATCCTCTCTGTCACCCTAGAACCTTCTGGTCTATGTGTTATAAAAAGGGGTGTTATCAAAATACTTTTCTTTTGTTTATAAATTGTTAACAATTTATTTCAAAAGCCCATTTCCCCTTTTTAGACAAATTTGGCCTATATTTATTTGTCAAGCCTACTAGTATACTTATATTCTAGGCCCAAGTCCTAACCCAACATGCAGTTTAGGCCATTTCCTATTTCATTGCCGAAACTAGATTAAATATCCTAGTTTATAATTTATGGCCCAAATTTAACCAAGTTACATATTTTGTGGTAAATGAACAATTTAACATTTATGACAAATTCTATAAGTAAATTACTCCTAATTTACTGATTTCATTACTGCTCTTTTAATGTACATTGTCACATTTATTATTATGGCCCATTCTCTCTTATTTATCATATTTATACTTTTTGGTATGTAAATTATACCAAGTTTAGTGTCGCTAATCATAATTTATTCTAAACATGACAATTGCTCACAATTATGAATAAATTCAAAATTGTGCTAATATACTTATTCCAAATCAACCTTAATTAACCCAATCTTGGTTTAACATCCTAATTCACAATTTATGGCAAAACCAGAATTATTTTTCTAGTTTACATTTTATGCCTAAAATTTAGCTTACTTACTAACGCTAAATTTGATATGTCAAAATCACATATTCCCTAATCCATGTCAAATTTCCCCGTTTTCATTTTAATATGCATGTCATAATACATATTCCAAATTATGCCAATTTCCAAGTTTACAACTACGTTCATATTCATTTCCATGTTTTTCCCCAAATCGCATTCCCACTGTTCGAATAATCGTAATTCAATCTAGATTATAAATAAATCTAGATTCGTAGATAAAAAGGGAATGAATCAAAATGACAAGAAGGAATAATTGGCATAAAAAGGTTTGGATAACAATGTAGGTTCAAGAATATGGTAGACCTAACTAAATAGGTAAATTCCCACTGTCTTAAAACCAAAGAATGGGCAAAATAGGTTCAAGAACGTGGGTAGACCTAACTTAATAGGTAAATTCCCACTGTCTTAAAACCAAAGAAAAACCAAGGAACATGTAGAATAAATAATTGGGTTTAGACCCAACTTCTCAATCACGAAACTAAAGCAATATTTTCCTAAACATAAATCATGGGTGTCAAAATCACAGTTGTCCTCATTATGTCATAAGTAATAGTTTATGTCCAAATCAAAGGTATAGGCCTAGTCAAGGAAATAATACTTGTAGTCACAGTCACAGTCATAGGAAATGTCCATAGTCATATGCGATGTTCATAGTCCAAAAGGGAAAATAATTCCCATAGTCATAAGTCATTGTCATAGGCAATGTTTATATGTCCCAAAATCAAAGGCTTATGTCATAGTCCAAAGGCATATGCTTTCAAAGGTCACAGTTCTATAGTCATAGTCACGGTTACAGTCTTATTTGTCCTCGAATCATAACAGTTCTTAATTCAGTCCAAGAGTATAAACACAGATTCGAAGAGAGAGAGAGAGAGAGAGAGATTTGGCATATTCCTTTATTCCTTTAATTTCATGTCACAAATAAAACAAAATATTCAGATCTAGAAATAACCAACTTACAGAAAATAGATCTAGAAAAGAAGGAAAGCATGGCTATGATTCGTGCGTCGTTTCTTGAAACTTGTTTGAGCTAGCCTTTGAATTCTTCACTTGAAACTTTGATTTGAATCCCTCCTTAAAAGTCTTTTAGCAGCATCTCCTCGTCTTGAATCATATTTTATTTTATTTATTTAAGAAAATTTAGAGGAGGGGAAGAAGCCATGAATCTTAGCAGCATAAGGATAGAAGAGAATTGGTGCAAAGAGAATGAAGACCAGGGCTGTTTATATAGCTGCTCAATACCTTATCGTACACGCAGCGCTGAGTCAGCATTGAACCTAGTTAAGAAAATAGTCCAGGTATGTAGATGAATCTAGCCAAACCTTATCATACACGCAGTGCTGAGTCAACATTGGGTCCCATAAGCTATTTTGGCGTAAAAGTTTGATTTTCAAACTTTTGAATTTCTGGAATTTATTTAACTGTTTTATTCACATGAAATATTCTTATATGTATACAATTCCTCTAACGACCATTTTACGCGTATATATATACGCACAACTTTCATTTTATTTTCAAAATTCAAATGATGTTGCCATATTTCATTGACTGTAGCCTTATCTTGAATTTTATCTTTCGTATACATATATTTTTGTATATATATATATATTTCTCATATGTATATATATTTTTTCTTTATTTCCTTATACGTACGTTCTTATCCTTTCAAATTTTGAATTTGTATACGTACATATATTTGCATGTTTAGTTGGCCCTCTCTAAAACAATGATAAAAATTTATGCCGCCGCCGGGGTTCGAACCCCCGACCTCCATGCTACCAATCCAATGCCTTAACCAACTGAGCTACAGAGGCTTTTGTTAATAAGTCTTAGAACAATAATAATTATTGTTCTCTCCTTACCTCTTTTTTTTCATGTTAGTTACAATACTTAAATTAAACAACTGCATGGATCTTTTTTCTTTTTAATTTTTCTTTTAAAAATTAATTATACTTTAATTTGAGAAACTTAATGTCACAGAATTACGGGGTGTTACACAAAGCCTCTTTCACCACGATCCCAACGGATCCTATTTCGTCAGTTCGTTACCGTATGAAAAGTTATCGAGTTTTCAAGCTTTGGTTTAGATTAAAACAACATAACTTTCAAATTAATTATTAATTACCTTTTAATAATTGCCACGTCAGCTATAACTAACGCGTTTTCTCTGTTCAAGGTTCCTCAAACCCGATCGCGTCATCATCCTCCTGATACCATCGTTCTTCATCACCGAACCCAAACAACCCTTCATCGTTCAACCACCACGCCCCCACCCAATCGTCTGAACGGCCTTCGACCCCTGTCCTGACACCGCGCCACCATGACCCTCCTTCTTCAGTAGCCCCGACCGCACAAGTGAACTCCGACCACCAAAATCCTGCCACGACCGAAAAGAAAACATACCCCAAATCCCACCGCCTCAGGTCGCCGCAGGTGACTGGACCACCACCTAACTCGGCGCCTCGCTCCCCTCTTCCCTTTTGCTTCAGGTACCCGCCCCCTTGATGACCGCAGCCACCAGAAATGCCCCAAATCCGACTATGACTCATAAAACACCCAAAAATGATCAACTCCGATCATCCCCAATTTCCGATCACCTCAGTAAGTATCTGACCCTCCGACCAGAAGCAAAAACGAAGCCCTCTCTCTCCTCTACAACATCACTTCAGGCCCTTCATCAATCGTCAACCCGAACTCCGCCAAATCCCTCAAAACCGAAGTCAATTTTTCGCTATTTTTGGCCAATTTCGGCCACCATACTCAACGAAACCTTCCCAAATTTTGACTGGAGCTTCCCTTATCCCTATCTACAACTTTGCCTTTGGTCGGCCTTGCGAATTCTTCACGGATTCGAAGATATAAATTATTTTGTAAAGAGGGTCTTATTTGCAAATTTGATGACGAAATTTTGGCTTGGGCTGGAAATTCTGATGTGGGAGGGCTTATATAGGTGGATTTTATTATATTTTAACCTGATGTGACAAGCGATGTTGACTAACGATTTTTATTTCGTGCTTATCGCTATTTTCAATACTATTTATTGGTTCCTGTGCTCACATACAAACTCCGTTCGTGATGGAAATGGACATCATAGTATAATTTGACTATACAGTCCTAACGAATCTTGTTTCGTCGAATTCCGTGTCTGTTTGCTCGAACAACGCTCCTTCACGTCCAATTGGTCGTTTTCATTTGCATTTTATTTTGCCATGCTCACAAAATAACCCCGATTGACGTGCAGATTGAAATCTAGCAATAGTTTACTGTTACGGTATCAATAAAATTTGTTTCATCGAAAACGGAGGTCATTTGAATAAAGTCCCTTTTAAATGGTCCAATTTCAATTAAAATAAATCAATTTTAAAATACTTCAATATAAAAATAATAAAATATTATAATTGGTAAAACACGACCAGAATTGCATATATTTTCAAAATAAAATATCTCGGGTTGAATTCCAATCCAAATTGATATTCAAAATATTTAAAAACCCTTTTATTTTATAAAATAAATCGATATAAATTGTAAAGGAATTCCATAGCGACTATTTTAAAATTTGATTTGGACATAAAATAAAATCTACGCTATGAAAACTCGATTTTCCTCTTCCATTAGAAAGATATTGTCTAATCGGTCCTGATGTTTCTTATTTCGAGAAAATCCGACTTATTTTGAATCCTGTACAGTCAATTGAAGTTCAAAACTCCATTTTATGAACTCCCGCGCCGCTACAGCTCGTTTTATAATTAAATTATAAACTATACGCTCAACTGTCGTTAAATAAACGAAATCGTCAATATATTTTTAATATATACAATATTAACCCTTATATTCTACGGAGACACATTATACATCAAATTCAACAATTTCCAAATATTGTGGAATTAAAATATTATATTATTCTCTTTAAATTATTAATTAAATGTTCAAAATAATTAAATTCAATTATTCAAATTCAAACTGACATTTTAAATAATAAAATAATTTAAATAATCAGTCAGGAAATATGGGTTGTTACATACACTAAAAGAAAGAGGATTATTAAGGGACTCCACATTTGGTTAAGGGGATAACTAATTTTTATTTAGTGTGGTGCTAAGGGCACCCCAATATGCACTTCCTAATACTGTGACTGAAAAATAAGGGATTGTTATTGACACTCCAAGTATTGTTAAGGGAGGGTCAGTTTTTTAAAATGAACGAATTTGTTAAGGGGAGTACCAATGCAGAGAGCACCCCCTTAACAAATAAAGTTTATTTTACCAAATCAGCCTTCTTTGCAATAATCTCTTTTTTAGTTGTTAATCAAAAAAAATTATACGGTATATTAGTCGAACCGCATCATATTTTTATATCAAATTACAATAATTTCATTTGTCGATATGCATTGGATCAGATTAAAAATTATCATTCATAGAAAATCGATATACACATATATCAAACAATTTTTTTTATACATTATTCCACCGTCGAATTTGTCGATACACCTCATTTTCTTCACTTTGACAATCCAACAACGAAAACAAATTTATAAATCGATGAACAATGTCGAAGAAAAATATATAATACGACACACCTACGTTGTTAATGTCGTTATGCAAGTAATTCATCTATTTCTCCCCGAACAATCGGTTTTTTTTTGTTTGCAAAAAATTAAAGTTTTTTTTTGCGTTTGAGATTAATTGAAATTTGAGATGGTAAGGGTAAAAAGAGAACGTAAATAATTAAGTACTTGACCCCCCCTAACAATTTTTTATGATTGGAGTGTTTTTAAAATTTGACCTCCCCTTAACAATACTTGGAGTGTCAATAACAACACCCAAAAAATACCATAACATTTAGTATTACACTCTTCTTAATACAAAATACTTAAAAAATAGGGGCCACCACACTGTTAACTCTATTATTTTCCAGCTGCCAATTCATGTGATATTATGATAAATAATGAATTACTTTCCAGTTGCCAATTCGTTGTATTCTTTATATTCTTCGGCGTACGTCATGGTCTAATTTAGCTTAAATTAAGTAGTGTGATTTTAATAATATAAGTACTCAGTTGACTTAACCATGTTCCTGTTAGTAATAATATAAGCACTCATTTGATTTTTCCATGGGTAAGGTGAAGAAGACAATGATACTATTGCATAAGAGAGATTAGGGTTTCTTCATTAAGGCTGAGTAAGTGATTAGTTCAGTAAATAATGGATGAATGAGAGATTAGAATGGGGAGGCAATGTGGTATTAGGAAGCATACAAAATTTAATGAGTTTTATTTTTTTATTTGCGGTATTATGAAGTGGATATTGGGGTGTCCTTAGCACCACACTTTATTTATTGTATAATTATTATGGGGAGGACAAAATAAAGGCAAATTCTATTCATACACTGAAAATTACCTAACGTACACCACTATTTTGCTAAAATAATATATTACTAAATTACCTATCTTCTTTATTGCATTCTTACTTTTTTAATTATAACTCATCTAACTTAAACATTGCAATTAACGATATTGACCAAATCTTTGTAAAAAAATTGAAGAGCTTAATGTTTTTTTAACATGAAATCTAAAATTATAATTAAGGGAAATTCTGCAAGAATGTGCTCAAATTTAAAATCATTTAATTTAGAAGTAGTTTTTTTGTTGAAATTAATAATTTTTTGTAGCATAATAAATTGGGTATCATATATTAAAAAATTGAAATTCATTTTACTAAACTTAAGCTTTTTTTAGTGCTATAAATTTCTTATCATCTGTAATTAAGTTTAAAGTTTTAAAGAAGGAAGATGATGAAGAACAAAATAAGGCTAATATTGCAAAAGAGACGGTGTATGTAAAGTATTTTTTGATGTATGATAGTTTATTTTACTTTATGGTGTATGTTAAGGGGTTCTTGGTGTATGAATATAATTAGTCCAAAATAAATTAGCCCCTCCTTAAACATAAAATTAAAATTTCGATATTAACCTCCTATAATTCTCTTTAATATAAACTATAAAAAAAATACCTTAATTAACGCTTACAATTTATTACTGCACATAAAAATAAAAATTGATGTAGTTAATGTAATAGCGCACAAGAAAATTTTATAAGTGATCAGAAGGCATCGGATCAGATAATTAATTGTAATTTCATGATTGAATTGTTATGATTAATTTAAAATAAATGCAGATATGAAAATTTTGAATTAATATGTTGTATCGAATTTGTGTAATTAGATGTTTAGTAATTCACAGGTTTGTTACTTGCGCTGAAATTAAGCCGGAGGTAGTTAGGTCTCCTTTTCTCTTTCTTAAAAAATAACCCAAACCCCCCTTAAAAAAAATAAGTTGAAGTCCCCTTAAAATTATCCTCCTCTTAACCAAATGTGGAGTCCCTTTAACAATCCCCAAAAGAAAAGAAGAAGATACTCATGTACTACTCTAAATATAAATAGTATATAACATATTACTAGCAAGCATGTAAAATTCCATCAAATCCTTGACATCTCATACTATGTCGAAATATGTTTACAAATTGGACAATATAACTTGTCAACTTTTAAAATTGGGCCGGCTATTTGGACACAAAATTAAACACAAAAAGAAAGACACAAATCCTCGGTCATTGGATCATTTTGTCTTTATATGGAGTAGTGGACTTCATGGGTGATCCAACGGTTGCAAATCAATTATATCACCGATTGTGGCAATGTTTTGTGCCTAAATAAACTTTCCCTTTAAAATTATTTTATGTTTGTCTTTATATAACTTTTCAAATTATAGTTTAACTATTTACATCAAAACAGACATAAGATCCAATTTAATATGAGAGTATCCGTCTTTTGGAGACAACTCAGATATGATGTACGCATATTCAGTAATAGGTAAGTAAAAATAAATGAAAGACCAAAAAATAGAGAGATAGAGGCAAATTTATAGTAATTTGATTAGGAATGACAATTTGATGGGTTTTTTATGCTCCAGACTCATTGTGGGTTTTTTGGATCCCACCCCAGAACCGTCCCGTACACCTGGTCAACCGTCCCGTATACCCGGTGCGACTTTTGGAACTCTGCCCTAAATCTGAAACCCTTACGGGTCAAGTTAGACTCATCCCGCCTCAAGACCCGATGAAATTGTGTGTTAATATATAAAAAATTATTTATGTTTTGTCACTAAATGATGAATTAAATACAAATAATAATGTGTTTACAACGATGAGAGAATATAATAAAAATAAGTTATACGATAGCAACTCAAAAGATATGCATTCGTTATTGTGTAATTATGTTTGATACAACATAATATTATGAAAATTTTATAGCTTATTGACTAAAAGTACATAATATTCATACCATAACCACTTATATCCATAAGAATTAACAAATAATAATTATAGTAAAAAAATGGTGCCATAATGTTTTAATAATACGGGTCGGGTTGGAATGGGACGGTCTGTTGTGCTCCGACCTGACCCTAGATTCGGGCCTCTCAAAAGCGGGTCGTAGATCTACCCACTCACAAATACCCAATAGGGCAGGCCCGAATGACCCAAAACATGAGTGAGTCAATCGGGTTTGGATCCTAAACCTGCCCTAATGTCATCCCTAAGTTCGATTGTTAACTAAGCCTATGTTTACTTTATAAGTTTGATTTTATTCTTCTTTAAAAATTATTAGTGGTCTTAATACAATAGATCGAATGTATATGAAACCCAAGTACAAAGGCTGATTGAAGTAGATCATAATATCCTCTTTGGTGATTGTTTTGTGGTAAGAGAAAGTTGAAGAATTGTTCTAATAGCATAAAGGCAAGGAAAATCCATATCCTTTTCATGTTGGAGATAGTCCGGTATTTATTAGAGTTTGAAGGCGAGTCGGGCCAAGCCACTACATCAAGAAGCTTGTATTGAAGGTAGAAAGGCACGCATAGAAGCTCAAGTCATAATGACTAATATCTATTAATTGGTACCGACTCATATTCATGGGTTTCAGGGAGTTTTGATTTGTTTTATTGGCTTTCTTTCCTTCGTGTGATGTCTTCTGCTAAATTTTGGAGTGGACTTCATTTGATTATACTTCATGCTCAAGCTACATTGAAATGTATTTGAAGTTAGATGAACCATCAATAACTTGAGCTTGAAAACATCAGAATGCTACCAAAATTGGAGGATGAACTGAACGGGTGACGAGGACCAAGATGTCGTGCACCATGCTGGGTCGCACCCAATATCCATGGGTTGGTATGGATCACTAATCCTTTAAAGGGTGGATCATTATCGATCCATTTATTTAAATTATTTCTATTTGGTTTTTCTTGACCTCAAACTTTGCAATCTTCGATCATTTTGGCCAAGTTTTGAGTTATTTTGATTCTATCTCGATGGTCTAATTCTTACAGACTACTACTCAAAAAAAAAAGGGTTAATTTTTGCCCCTTAAGGTACGACTTTGTTGGAAACATGCTATGATCTAAAACAGATCGTCTTCTGAGTTCCTAACTTAGCGGATTCGATTGATTATTCGGAGTAGTTTTGTAACACCTCGTAAAATATATCCTAATTTGATGTAGAAAACTGAAATAATAAAAATTTATTGTAAATAATAATAGATTAAAAACACAGATATTTAATATATATGAATTTGGCTACAAAAGTATCACTATTGCGTTCGTGACAAGATTCTAGTCCGTTTCCATATTTTATTTATTGAAAACGGAGTCCATATGAAAAAGAGATGCATATAACAAGGATTGAATATAAAATAGTAATAAATAATGAACATGCAGATTTGAATTTGAAATTAATTGGGTAAGTATGAAATTGAATAAATAAAATTGTCATAAAGGAATATTTTATGTTCAAATTCAAACTTTTATGTGAATACGTACACGTTGAAAGGGAACACGATTTAAAAGATATTAAAATTTTAATTACTATTTATTAATAAATCAAAGACGGGTGAATTAAATTCACAAGCGCCCAGAATAAAAGGAAGGCCAACCGGTTCTCCGAAAAAAGAGTCAACCGCCATCAAGGGGGAAAGTCGACCGCTATGTGGTTGAAATTGAAGGCGATGGCTAGGTTTTTGTTAGATTCTTTTAGATATTGTGTCAAGGATGGTTCAAATTTTATAATTTTGATCTGAGGACTACAACACATTTTGACATCTATAAATAGATTTTTAGTCCCACTTTCACAGTTAATTACATATTCTGAGGCTTTCTACCTTCATTTATTCTTCTTCGTCTCTATCAATGTTAGGATCCAATCTAGAAGAGGGTTGGTTCTTCCTCTGTTCCTTCTTCAATTCTATTCTATTCTAATAACTAATGGATCTAGCATATGCAATTTTAAGGAAGAAAAAATTAGAAATGTTTGTACGTGACTACAACCCAGATCTAGAAATTTACGTAGTTTTCTCTCTCTATAGTGCTATGATTGGGATTTTTAAGTGTGCCTTTTTCTATGACTTGTTAGTATATAAACCTGGATTGATTATGCCTATGAGGTTTGCGATTCACAAAAATAAAATCCCCAAAATCTGTAATTTTACGGAGTTGTTAATCTGAGTTTATTATTGGGGTTTTGATTGCGAATATAAATGAAAATAGAATTTCTTGTTGTTGTTTTTATGTAAATTTAGAATATAATCTATTTTACTTCACTACACCAAAATATCAGATTGGAAACACATGGTTTTTCTGATTTTAAACACTATAATAGTGTTGCTAGGGTTAATACAGCGATAAAGCATTTCTGAATATAATTAAGTGTTCCCATAAATTTTTAATTTTTTTAGAAGAACCTTTTCGTACTAGTAATGTGACCGTCCTTCCTAAAGAACTATTCATATAGCCATAAAAAATAAAATTAGGGTTTTCCCGTTCTCGAAGTCTTAAGTGATCATTTCTCTAAATCAATTGCCTCTTCAAATTCCTTCTTCAATATCGAGCATCCGTTGTTTAGGTAATTTTATTTAAACCCATAAATTTGTTGAGTTCACCTATGAAATTAAAAATAATAATGAAACCCGTTGTGTTCACCTGCTTACAACTAAAAAAAACAATTTTACTCTGACTCGTAGGAACCCTAAGTGGTTCTCTAAAGACACCTCGTAGAGCCACTATGTGATGCTTATAGCGCACCACATAGATCCATTACGTGGTGACTTAATGGTACCACATAGTGGTTCTACGTGGTTCCCCATAGGCACACATAGAGGTTGTATGAGGTATGCTGAAAATGAAAATATAGCAAAATAAGTGCAGTTTGGTTATTAATTTTTCTGTAGAAATATGGGTGAACTCAAGAACTTTATTTACGTCCGTTATTCAAATCTGAAAAGCAAGGTAATATCTGTATACCTTCCGGTAAACTTTGATTTGTTCCACTATTTAGATTTAAATGTTGATTTCTTCTATGATGGTTCATATTCGATGAATTTATTTAGTCATTGGTCATATTAGTCTTAATTAGAAAAGTGTACTGCTATTGTTTACCCGGTTTCCACTTTGCGCCACCATCCTCGTTTGGCCCTTCGCCGCCGGAAGGTATATTTGCACAAATTTACACTGTGCGGTAGCCATTCACTGCCGAAGGTGTGAAGGTTGATCGATCCTTCATCACCAATCAAAATTATGTGGTGGCTAGAAGTTTATTTTGAAGTTCCAATAGAAACACACTTAAAAAATGGATAAAATAGAGAAAAAAGAGAGTAACCAAATGGTATAAAATATTTGAATTCGTCTATTTTGACGGTTCCAACCATTGGGTTCTCATTTGGATCAAAGGCAGAATAATCAATAAATAGTTGAATAAAGTATTTGAATCAAATGGACCAAAACGGGAGTAACTATGACTTCGTCTTCACCTTCGAGTTGTAGATGACACGTTCTGACCTGCTATCCGTTGAAACGCGTTCGCATTGTTTTATCGCTTTATATTCACACTGCGGTTTCCTTCCCAATACAAAAATACTATTAGAACGTGTTACCATTAAATCATGTAGAAATCATGGTACGTTGTTGGTACAAATTGGGCAACTTATATATTAATTTGACCACGAGCCATATCAGTCGCATTGCATATAAGTGTTGGTTTGCAAACGATGGCTACCTTTGTCCTGCAAGTAAACCGTAAAACTAGTAACATGTGTACAGTTTTTTGATTGGGATCTACATCTACAGAATTCTAATCATAAGGAGGTGAGCGTACGTCTCTTTCGCTATTATATATAATGTTATAGACTACTAGAATAACCGCACAACGGTGGGAAAAACCGATCATTAAGCTGTCTAATATCAAAAAAAAAAATCTATTAACTAATATTTTTAAACAAAAAGTTAATTAAAAATATAACGTGTAAGTTAAAAAATGATAATTAGTGCAAATATGTAAAATCTATTAATTAATATGTTCTGAATCATTACCAATTTTATATAATGAAGTGAGAAATCAAACAAATATTTGCTTACAACGCATCATTATATTTGTGAATTGTCAATTAAAGAAGATAAATAATGCAATAGTAAGTAATAAATAAATCACATATCAGTGAAGTATATTATTAAAATAAATATATAAAAGTAGCATTGTTAATTACAGAAACTAAAATTATGAGATGACTTAACTAACATTGCAGAAATTAATAAGTAATTAAACTGAAAAATCTATCATTCTTGATATTTCTTCGAACAAAAATTTTGTTTTAGCCGAGTAATCAACAATGGACTGCAACATAGCCGTGATTTTTTGCTTTTTCTCATTCATATAATCAATTTGAGCAATGCCAAGCCTGAAAAGACGAGGTATTCATAGCAACTCCTTCAGCTTTTATTCATATAAATCCTCGCCTTCTTCATTCTTAATGTAACATCCTGCCTTTTCGACCGCTTCAAGTCGATAATTAAATCAACTTAAACAGCTCGAAACGACAGATTGTTATTTAACTTACAAGGTTTAAATAGAATCATACACAGAATCACAGAGTACAAATATTTGCAGCGGAATAAATTTTAATACATATCAGAGTTTTACAAATTTTCCATACAGCGGAAGAATAGATTATATACAAGAAATTTAAAAGAATAAAAGTTTTACGGTTTTGCTGTAGGCTTTGCGTGCGCATACGCGTCTTCACGTTCCTCTCCAGTTTGCGAGCTGAAATCTTTAAATCTGGAACACATAGGACCTAACCCGAGCGTTCCATGCAAAACACAAAACACCCGTGTCAGGATAATACTTATTTCAAGTAAGTCACTTCGTAATAAAAACATAAATATAATTGTTTAATCCCAACCATTTACTTAAATAATACGAGCACAATAACCCATGAGAAATGCCAAACAATAGGTTAGCAAAGACGACAATAGTGAGTAAGGTAATAACCGTGTGAACATTTCAGTGCGGCATGTATGCATTAACTGGGAGTAGCATGCATAACAAGGTGGCCTCTAATTATATGTATACTGTTATGTAACTAAAAGAGCAAAAAGGCCCAGTCAATTTATGCTACAAGCACATGGAATGTGCACACAAAATGAAATAAAATGTAGCACTTAAGCCCAACTCATGAATCATGTTACTAGCAGGATGTCAGGGAATAGAATACATGTAAATATCCAGTACCAAGATGAGTAACAAAATTTTATGACAACAGTTTAAAGCATACTAACAGGGCATATCTAGTTTAAGGCATGATAACATAAATAAACAACTTATTTGTAGTGATAATATGGCAACCCCTTTCTCTAATAAAATGATATAAGTTTTCCTAACAATGCTTAAATGGAAAAAAAAAACATGGTTCCACAGTCAAGGTTTCGGTGTAATACATAACAGCAGCATACAGGAAAGAGATTGAAGCATACAAACAATAACATAGCTAAAACAAATGTAAATACCTATACCTAAAGGTAGAAAGGCATTTTAAAAATGTGCGGATAATAGAACATACTATCCCTACATGTGAATGGTCACTATGTCTAAATTCCCCTTTCTACATGGACAAACTGAAAATCCCAAAGTATGGCAAAGGTGGTCAAAACTTCTCCAATTTACAAGAAAAAGGCCATATGAAAATCAGTAAGTGCTACGACAAATACAAAATGGTGTTTAAGGGTGCAGCTAACGGTGCCTTGTACTTCTGGCATTAAGACAGTAAAGGATGGGAGCCTATACGTATATAATGTGACCCCAAAAATGTATACAATCCTTTCATGTTTAAATTAACAGAGGATATATATATGAGCTTCATTCAAACCAACGCGATCAATGAATATGATAGCAAACACAAATGTAAACAAGGAGAACAAACATGCAATATAATGGAACTTTCAGCCTTCCAATTATAATCAGTGAAAGGGCGACCTTGCAAACCGGAAATACGTATAATCGTAAGTTAAACTTACATTCGGTCGATGAAGCAAGAGCAGAAACAGCGAGAAAGGCGCTAGGTTGGAGCTGTATCACTGATGTCGGGATTGATATAGATGGTGGACGTGTTAGGGCTTTCGGCGGGGAGCAACAACTTGTGGCGCGACAGCTTGGTTAGGGGGGAAAGCCTTGCGACGGTGAACGAAAGCGTTGGGTCTCGATCCGTGTATAAGGAGGCTAAGGAAGCAACGGTGGCTGGCTGATTTGGTAGATAAGGTGAGAGATCGGTAGCTTTCAGGAGATGTCTTTCTTTCTTTTTTTTTCTTTTTTTTTCTTTTTTTATTCTTTTAAAAGGAATGGTTTGCGTTGAATAGAAAGAAGGGATGAGCGATGTGTGAGCAGATACGAGGAGAAGAATGGCAAGAGTTAAATAAAGAAGGGGAGAGAGAAGTGGTCAAAAGGGTAAATAAACCAAAATGACGCAATTTTCTTTTATTTGTTTATTTAAAATGACCGAACGTAGCCAGATTCACAAGAAGGAACAACACAAATTTTGAAGAAACGGTAGACTTTAAAAATGTATTTAAATGAGGTCCCACGTTTCCAAATCCTAATGTTTACCGTTTCAATTGCTATATTAAATTCAATTTATTGGTAACGGTCTAATTTATTTAAAATTTTCTCTATATTACAAACTGTAACGACCACGAACTTTCCGTCCCAGAAAATCAACATAAACACAACGTTGACTATTCAAGTATCGAAAATACCAGGTCATTAATAGAAAGAAATTAGAGGATGAGAAAGATAAGATAGAACTAATAGAATAGAAGAAGAAGAACACAACTGAATAGAATCAGAGTAAGCATGAATCTCACAGTAGAATGAACAAAATATAATATATAACATAACTTTGGAATACAAAACTGAATTTGTATATACATACCATTATCACATAATATCACAGCGGAAATAAACTCTATATATAACTAATGTTGAAGCCTCCCGCTCCGAGCTCCTTCAAGTATCTGTAAAATCCTAAATACTTGACTGCTCATATAAATTTGGGCACCCAAGAGTTTAGGGAAAACAAAACAAAATAAACTCTGGGTCAGTCATGGGACTGGTGTGAGTAAACTCCAACCATTCGGTTTAACTTTGAAAAATCCTTTTGAAAGAAAAAGATAATAGTAAGACCAGCCCACACATAAACATGGACGATTTTTACCTTACTATAACCCAAAACGTTTTCAAAATCAATACTTTTATGATATTATATTAGTGTCTAATCACAAGTAAATAAAATCTAGCAGAACGCTTGCATCTCACGCTCCACATATATAATATACAATCAAAACCGCGAGCGCTTATTGAAGATTGGATTCTGACTGACAAGGTATGGAACCACCTGCCGAGAGTGTATCTCTAGAGAGGGATACACTGGGTTTAACAAGAACGTCTTGCAACCCGGCCGCACATGAACGACCACTCATTTCACTTGAGTGTATCGAATATGTTGCCACATACGGTTGCTAGAAATATAACTGTTCCCGGGAGATACAGAAGTGAAAAGAAGTAACAAATATGAATATTCTCTAGATGGTGACAATACATCCTAATGGGGGCGACCCATATAGCCATGTTGCCTGCCCGATTTTTGTCATTTCCCGATTGATGAGGCTTGAGGCTATAACGTACTTCTTGATAGATCACACCTTCACTTTCTTTGAATGCCACATCGTCATACCCGCCAAATCACAAATTGATTTCCAAAAATATCACGGGTATAAAAAGCTAAGGGGAACGAATTCCTCCGCCACCAGACGTAATACTTTTAAGAGATCATCCGTTCATGATTTGTTAGGTATACTCTGTCTAACACTCGTCCATACAAGTTGTCCTGGGGCTGGACAAACAGAAAACACCATTCTTAAACAGAAGGACCCTGGCATTTCACTCCATCTTCAATTGTCTGCAACATAATCAAATTCGCAACACTTATGCCTATACGGAGTGGTTTTCGGATAATATATCCAACCGGTCTCCCCGTATTGACAACGATGGTCAAAATCCTTCGATAGTTGGTTATTTAACTATCGAAGTAAAAACAAACATCCATTCAAATGTATAACTAAACATCACACAACCATAGGCACTTTTATTTAACATTCAATTTTATTATTCAAATTCTCATATCTTACCAGATATTTCTCAAAACCCGTTTAGCCCTTCACATCTCTTGGAACACATTTCTAGTTATTATAAACTCTTATTCTCCCATGTTCCAGAAAATATACGTTATTTACGTTCGAAAACATTTCCATTCTTTATTTTTTATACTTGGATAATATACCCTATCTACATTGGAAAAATATTCCAATTTCATTATAAACATTTTAATCTGCCTAGCGTTCATTTATAAAACATTATTCACTTTAAAATGTGAATATCATATCTGTTATAGAAATCTGAACACCTTTATCAACTAACTCTTTATTCGAGTAATAAATACCCTTATCTCTTCATAATTTTATATTTCCATTTCTCTTTCTAAACTTATTCTAAGTCAACTTCTTATGAAAATCAAGTTTATAACTAAATGTTGATTACATATCCTTATTCTAATCTATTGCTTTAAACTAAAAATTAACTATCCTATCAGATTATAATTCCTAAAACTAATTCACTTTAATACATTCAACATCATCGAATTATAGTTCCAATTCCTAATAGTGTTATTTAGTTCTAATCATATTCCGAACATCGAAATGATGTCATCGTTTTCTGAAACAATTCTCCAATTTCTCTTTCTAAACTTATTCTTATATTCTTTTGGACAAACATCGTTACTTATTGCTTTCGAATCAGTGGATTTCAACCAAACTGCTTACATTCCCTAGAGAGAGTGTTGTATATAAATATCACACTTAAGTTTGCTTAACAACGTTACTTTATCGTTATAGTTCAAAAACTTTCAATACGCTGTCATATTCCCTTTATAACTAATCTCGACATAACGGACGCGCTTAAGCCTAGTCAACAACGTTATTATCGTTATAGTTCAAAGACTTGTAATATGCTACTATATTCCCCTCTATAACTAATCTCGACATCTCTTTCCGTTACAACTAATATCATCCCTCAATAATAGTGAAGCCGTTCAAGTCGGGTATTTTAATTACCTCTCAGACCTTAATCAACAACATTCTTATCTTAGAATAGATATAAGTTCATAACTCTAACCTCTTATACTTTATAATCCGTCAAATCGTACTTCTGGTTTAAATTAAATATGGTTTTATAATGGCATATCCTTAATTTGAAAACTCAGTTGTTTACAACTATTTATTTAAATATTAACTCTTTGCTGCATCTTTGTTATACAGTTCTATTTATAACTTCTTTTAACAAAATACATTTACGTTCTTTGTCTCTTGAAATTTTACCTTTATTTGAGTAGTTTTACTTAATGCAAGTACATCTCATTACCAATTCAATAACATCTTAAATGAGGTCCATTTAAGAAACAATTTTTTAATTAAAAATAATCAAATAATATTTTACTTCATCATTTCTAAAGTTAAACGGTTTACTTCATCTAGATGAACTAATTATATTAGTTCAATAATCCTTCATTATTTAATAATAATTTATAAGAAATCTTATTAATTTTGATCGATTTATTTCTAAGCTATTTTCATTAGATGAATTTAAGGCCAATTAATCTAATAATCAATTTCTAATAAAATAGTTGATTTAATCAACTTCAACCCATCAGGTAATTCGTTAACTGATTTTTATTACTTCTCTTCATTTGATTAATATAATTAATCTAATAATATTCTTTAACCGATTGTCTTAAAATAATTATCCAATATTTTACTTGTAGGATAATTGCAGCTTTATAACTTATTTAAATGTCAAACAATCATTTATATTTACTTTATAAAAACTAATTACAGAATGTTTATAATAGAACTTCTATTATAATTTAAACTTCGTTTACATTATAAGGATATAATTTTTTTATAACTTAACATCGTTGGTTTGCATGATGGCAGGTCAACGTCTTAGTAAAAAGATGTATTTATGGTCGTCTGCTGCCACCTTCTAATCGATATCATCTGTTGATTAAATCTAAACGAATGTCGAATTTCTATTCAACATCAATATTCACACGGGGTTTTAATGTTTTTTAGGTTCAAACAGTGCATATATAAAACAAACAGTACATATAAATATTGAGGAATCCGGTTGAATTCCTCCAACCGATTTCCTGCATCTACCGATGTTAGTCAACACAATTAACACTGATTCCATATTGGGAAATTTGTAATCGATGGAATCAGTATCCAACCAACTGATGTATACATATGCAATGATATATATTTTCAACAATATACCTAGACGACCATCACACAGCATTCAACCAATATTTAAAACATAATTATAATATTTTAAAATAGATCAGAGTTAGTGAATTTACTCACCTTCGCGCATTAACCGTTAAATAACGATTTCGTTCATGATTTGAATCGGTCGTTTAATTTCGTCCAAAATTCAAACAAGCTCCAAGCCGTTCCAGACTGGTTTCATTGAATAACCTGTGATCCCAACGGATCAGACCTTTTGTGATTCTGATAGCGTATGCACAAGGTACTACATCTAGTAGTTTGTATATGTATTTAAATAAATTAAAACTTAAGTTATTTAATGTTTGGGCCTTACCTATCTTGTACAACCCATTATCCACCAAACATGAAATTGTGCTTCCCGAATGTAATTAACCCAGCTCCAGTATAAATTCCACCATCACCGCTTGTTATATTTATTTCCTTTCTTTTTCCTATGGGCTTCGTGCCTTAACCCAACCCACCCACTACCAACCCCACGCCCACTCACGCCTTCTTCCCTCTCCTGCAATCAACTACTCAGTGCCCTGCTTTATATATTTCCGCCAGTAAATTCAACCCTTCCGATTCTCTCAAACAAAATTGTCCCTTTTGCCTCTTTTTTAATTGGGCTCTCACCATAACGACTTCAGTCCAAATGCCCTAGGACTAGACCTACCTCAAAACTTCTTCTTCCCTCCTGATAATTTAAACTGCAAGTTCCTGTAAAAACTCACCATCAAACTCCACTTCAATGCCCTTAACAACTCCCTTAAACAATCAGCAGTCACCATCGAAATGCTCCTCTTCCTTACCTTACCTGCTTGTCCACTCCAATCCTGCAGTTTCCGTAAGTCTTCTCCCTCATCACTTCAGTCATCCACTTCCTATAACTGATCAGTCACACACCCATCATTCAAAAACTCGCACCACCTCCCTCTCTAGGCATCCCGCAACTTACAAAACTTCCCCTAGACATCACCAGTTCAAGCAGCAGTCCCCTAGCTCGTCTGTAAGATTCTCGAATATCCCAAATAGTGGCCGCAAAAATAACTAACGGTATCAAAATGGAACACTCTGTTCAAGGTTGGTGAAGATATATATTTTGAGATTTTCAGATGGAGATGGAATATGATTTAATTATTTTTATTTTTCTTAAGCCATTTAAAAGCTTTGGCTTATTTTGAATCCTGGAGAAGAACGCAATGGAAGGAAGTGTGTATTTATAATATTAGAATTCGTGGATGCCAAGTTTTAGGTTACTGTGTAATACACGTAGGTAGACGTTGAAATTTGGCTTCCTTTGTCTCCACGGTTTGAAATACAGGGGACACCGTACCCATTTCTTATTTGCCTGGGTTTTTAGGTTAAGGCTGCGCACATGCTTTTAGTATAAGTTTGTACAAATTCTTTTACTGCTTGAGTGCATACCCTCACGTTTCAGCTGATGTAAGTTGTAGCTTTAGGGTACCAAGATGTGCATAACATAACGTAGCTGGAGTTAAAAGGATGGGTTACTGATTTGAAAACTCATTGTACGTCCTCTGCGTGATGGACTGTGTAGCTTGGGTTAGGTGACTTTGTATGCTATAGCTTTGTAGGGTGCCTGCAAGCATGAGTTGTTATGTCCGAAATAGGGTAGTACGTGAAAGATGAGATGGGAAGAGATGTATGATAGTGTAGGGAACATCGAATTGACAATAACACACTGAATCCTATGATCTACATATATGCGTAATTAGATTAGGGTAGCTCGAGGGTCTGCATACTTTTTGGTTTATGTGTACTTGCATAGTAGCATATACTGTATGCAGCGAGGTTGCTTTTAAATCACATGGAACGGTTTCCTTCAACATGAATCTTTAAAACATATATTATCATATTTGATTTGATTTTAATGTGCATGTAGGCATAGGGATGTAGACTGTGTTTTTCATATACGTTAGATGTTGAAAAATGAGGAGAAAATGGTAAGCCATTTTGTTCTTTGAATGAGATCTAACGTCAAAATTAGAGTACAATTATATACGGTAGTCACATAACGGCACTGAGGAGTTTGAGCTCTTAAATCTTTTGGGCAGAAATAACATTACCATCGTGTCAAGCAATGCGTCACGGTCTCGAAAATATAATAATATCCGTAGGTTAACTCATATTGTGAAACCCTAAAATATTGATATAGGGTGCAAAATACTCCAAATAAAAAGTTGCGTAATTAATTAATTAAATTTTTTAGTAAAATCCTAAAAATTCAATTATCACTAGTCCCAAAAGAATCTTGTCTGAATTCGAATACATTATGCAGTTATATCAAATAAATCGTTATGGTCGATAAATGATTTCATAGTGACCTTCTGCATATTTGATTTGGACATATCTTGCCATCCATAACACAAAATCTCGGTTTTTCCCTTCCATTAGAAAAATACTGTTTTATAGATTCCAACGTTTCTTGTTTCGCAGAAAACGTTAAATTACGAACCGCCGTGATGTTAGGGGCTCAATTATATTAATATATATTTTTATATGTTCAACTCCGTTTATATAAATCCATTTATATTAGAAATTCAATATTTAAACTGATTTAAATATTCACAAACCAATAAAAATGCGGGACGTTACACAAACGAAACGAACTTTTGTACATTACTACAAAATTCCTTTATTGCTATATTAAATTATACGTACTCCTAATATCAAATTTTCGTAATTACATTTGACTGCAAAATTTTACATAATATTTCGTGTAACTGCACCATTTAAATCGTACATTATTAAAATCGTTGAAACTTTCATTATTAGTGTTTAATTTAAATTTACTTAAATTAAACAAGCATATGTATTTTCATGTACAGAATTAATGTTTGAATTTAAATTCTAACGCCAACCATTAATATTATTATGGTTATTATTTCACGATTGACAACTGTCTTTCCTTTTATATATATGAACGCCGTGGATAATAAAGGGGAAAATGTTGCATTGTTCTTTCATCCATTCGAAACCATAAGTTTCAAGTTTTTATGGTTCTTTTTATTTTTATTTTTAGTATACGAAGAATTCAAAATAAGGGAGCATTTACATACATTGAAAATAATGAAGAAATATAAAGAGCATGACCACACGTTTTAAGAAACGCATGCATGTCTCCAACATGACAATTTAATGAAAAGAAGGAAAAAAAATTAATGTGCATAGAATTAAATTGCATGCATACGAAGATATAACATATTGTGGAAAGTTTTAAATGTGCACAATGCATGAAATTTATTGTTGTGTCGCTTTCTTTATTTAATGCGCATATATGGTGCATTGATTAGATAATTATTTATTTCTTTTCAAAATTCAAGGGAACAATTTACATTTGGGAATTTATTAATTAATGAATGATACAATTAGAATAGATAAGGGAAAGCATTACAGAGAATGAACCAAATATAAATACAAGAATGTTGTCAAAAAAAAAATCATCTACAACATACGCATTATTTTCAATGAATCTTTCAGCAAAAATTAATAAATTTCATTAATAACATCATAAAAAAAAATTTGAAAACAATTTTAAATTCAGTAATTAATTTGACTTAATAACTTAAATGATTAAAATATACTGGATGTTACAATCTTCCCTACTTGAAAACTTTTCGTCCCCGAAAAGGAGAAGAAAAAAATGCTTAAAGGAATGGTAACAGAGAATTTATATTGTAATAACAAAAACAAAATAGTAGCACTCATTGTCACACATCAATGAAACAAATCAAACCACAAATTGAAAAGAAAAAAAATTCTTTTTTTTTTGATGTACTCGAATAAAGTAATCATGAGGGGCAAACTCACCTTAAACACAACAGTGGTGAAGGAACAACAAAAAATAGGCGCAGGTGATGGTAAAATAACGGTGAAGGTTGTTGATAGTGAACGATTGGTAAAGACTATGAAGTGGCGGTGGCGTTGGATTCGATCGGAGTTGGTGGCAAAGGCTAAGTTTGAGAGGCGCGGCAGTTGCTTCAAAGGTGGCAGGTGTTCGCAATTTTTTTTTTTTGCTTGATTCTCTACGACGGACACTGAGAAGAGTTTTTGATGTGAATCTATAATTTTCTGTCTTAGTTTATGGCTATGCAAGGAGAATAAAAGTTTCTAATCAAGAAGTCAAATCAGAAGCTCATGCTAGAGTGATCGGGTTAACAATACTAATTAGAAGCAACATTTTATATTCAAACTAAATCAAAATCGTTATGCGAATAGAATGATTTAGGTTTAACTACATATTCATTCCGTTAGTTCTTTCCCTTTTTGGAGACAAAAATTAGTATTTTGATTTATTTCAAAGCCGTGAACTTGCAAAACATTTAAAAACTCTTTCTTATTTTATGTTGAAGTGATACAATGTTAAATTTTCACGTCATTAGTTTGTTAGTTAACGTCAAAATACTTTATAAATCGAAGACTTAAGAAGTGTATTTTCGTTCTTAAAAGTTTTAGACATACGTTGATCAGACACATGACTAAAATCTTCAATTGCTCAATATACATGTTTCAACTTCTAGTGAAAATACTTAAAAACTTTTAAAAATAGATATGGAAAATACATTCTCCCATGGATCGCGTACACGCGGCGGTTACGCTACTATCCCAGTAGAATCGCTTGTGCGCGTAGGTATGACACCCCATCGAATTTCGCAATGGTTGTTGCCATAGATCGCAGTTACGCGGCGTTTACGCCATTATCCCAGTGGAATCGCTTGTAACTGTAGGCATCTCACCCCTCGAGTTTCGCTATGGTTATAGATCGCAGTTACGGAGCAGTTACACCACTATCCCAATGGAATCGCTTGTAACTATAGGAATCTCGCCCCTCAAATTACGCTATGAAACATCAAGTGAATATAAATAAATCAAAGTGACCCCACCAAGTGGGATTCCAGTATGTGTTCCTACCAAGTAGGACCCCGATTTCCGGTGGACACTCCCATCAAGTGGAGTTCGAACGCAGCCCCTACCGAGTAGGTTTGCGATTTCCGATGGACACCCCGTGCGGAGTTCCAACGCAACCCTATTGAGTAGGATCATGATTTTTGATAGAAAGTAATTTCTATATCTTCGATTTATAAACAAATAATACTACATATAGTATTTTTCATTTTGTACATTGCATATATCATGCTTATATAAAATTCCATTTACATAAGTTTTTCGTCCTTTCCAACTGAGATTCGTTCAAATCGGTAATATCAAATTCACTACATACTAACTTCCAGTTTTATATATAAGAATCAAATTATTCAATTTCGAATCTTTGCCGAATTCAAATATTTTAATAGTCATAGCTTTCAAAACTATTTCATTTCCACACTTATATAAATATAAGATTATCAATTTCCAAATTCTAACATTTTAGAATTTACCGTTTGGATTTGTTTCGTGTTCGAATAACATTCGTTCTTGATATTTTCAAATCTCTCATAAATCATTTTCCATATAACTTAACAAATAAATTTCAACATAACTCGTACGAATTCCGTTTTATCAAGTTGCAATTTCGAGTTCAACGTACTTACATAATTATCCGTAAGATATCTCAATTCCATGGAGTAAATTTCATTTATAAATGATATTTCCATATCTTCATTTCAAACATACATACTATATATATAATACTTATTTCACGTTTCACATATAGCGCACTTACATAAATATCAATTTTCATAAGATTTTCTGTCCAAATCACGTTTCAACATATCATTTTTATACTAATTCCATTATATAAGATTTCATGAAATTCCATTTCAATAGCAATTTAGTTTTGATTTCACAATTGATTCAAATATTCAATTTCATTTCAAATCTAGTTCATATTCACAAATTAATCAAATTTCAAAATTCACAGTTGATTTAGGTTACATATCACAAATTATCATTATTCAATTGAATCTTTACATTCAATTACTTCAGACTAAATTGCTCAGATCGGGAATAAATAGTTTATCTCAAATTAGTTTTAAAACAGTAAGCTTGAAATAAAATAGGTTCGAATAAATAAGTCTTTAGAAAAACAGAGTTTGGATAAATTAGATAAGTTATGATATAAAATAGTTTAAGTAAATTAAATAGGTTTGACAAATAGGTTTGAATAAATTAAATATATTTTAATATAAAATAGTTTGCAAAATAGTTCGAAAATCAAAATAGATTTGGTAGAGAAAATTAAATAAGATAGATAAAAGTTATACTTTAGTTCACATAAAACAATAATAAAACATATAATAGTTATAGAATAAATACTATTTCTAGGAAATATTCTAGTTTGAACTAAATTTCCCGAACTTTACAAAATTTAGCTAACATCGATTTCAATGTCGTAATCAAACTCAAATTTAACTAAAAGTTCAATTGGAAACCTTTCAGTTTGAACTAAGTGTTCAAGTTAGATCACAACCCAAATTTCTTATTTTAAATTTTCATTTGAAGTTTGATTTTTTTCATTCATTCCATGTTCTTTGTTTCAAACCAATTTTCAAATTTCAACTTGTCCATAGACTTTGTTAAAGCAATTCAAAGGATCGGGATAAGATTTGGACAGTTTCAAAATTTTAAGCACGAATGGTTCGAACGATCGGCGAACGATAACTGCAGGTCGAGGCCAACAAACACAACAAATGAAATGGCATAATTATATTTTTAAACATTTATTTCTATTTGAATCTTTATTCAAATTATTCCCAATTTCATCGCAATTCATTTGCAATTTTAATTTATATTTTACAGAATATTTAATATGTCGCTTATTTAAATTTCGCTTATCTATTTCAGTCTATATTAATTTATCAAAACATTTTATTAAATTTTATCCAAACATGCTTATCTAATTGGTTTCAAGTATTTCTCGACGTTTAAATCAGAACCATACAGTCATCTCATTTTTTAGACTCAAAAATGAATACTTGTGATGTCACGATTGTACCTAGAATTATTTCCAAGCGACTAGAATGTGATTTTATATCAGTCTCGTATTTATTGGACTTTGTACATACGTTCGTTAGACGTATATTCAAAATTCGTACATACTTAACAGTCCAACTTCGACGTCGATAAAATACGCAAAAACTCTAGTCAAAGATTATATTTCAAAATACGCTCTCTCAAAATGATTCTTATGATAATTCCACTCATTCTAGAGTATTGCTACTCTATCTCTAATGATATTTTAAACCCGATAAGCTAAGCTTTGTCAAACCAAAGCTTTGATACCACATGTAACATCCTGCCTTTTCGACCGCTTCAAGTCGATAATTAAATCAATTTAAACCGCTCAAAATGACTGATTGTTATTTAACTTACGGGGTTTAAATAGAATCATACACAGAATCACAAAGTACAAATATTTGTAGCGGAATAATTTTTAATACATATCAGAGTTTTGCAAATTTTCCATACAGCGGAAGAATAGATTATATACAAGAAATTTAAAAGAATAAAAGTTTTATGGTTTCGCTATCGGCTTTGCGTGCGCATACACGTCTTCACGTTCCTCTCCAGTTTGCGAGCTGAAATCTTTAAATCTAGAACACTTAGGAGCTGACCCGAGCATTCCATGCAAAACACAAAACACCCGTGTCAGGATTATACTTATTTCAAGTAAGTCACTTCGTAATAAACACATAAATATAATTGTATAATCCTAACCATTTATTTAAATAATACGAGCAAAATAACCCATGAGAAATGCCAAATAATAGGTTAACAAAGACGACAACAGTGAGTAAACAAGGTAGTAATAGTGTGAACATTTCAGTGCGGCATGTATGCATTAACTGGGAGTAGCATGCATAACAAGGTGGCCTCTAATTATATGTATATCGTTATGTAACTAAAAGAGAAAAAAGGCCCAGTCAATTTATGCTACAAGCACATGGAATGTGCAAACAAAATGAAATAAAATGTTGCACTTAATCCTAACTCATGAATCATATTACTAGCAGGATGTCAGGGAATAGAATACATGTAAATATCCAGTACCAAGATGAGTAACAAAATTTTATGACAACAATTTAAAGCATACTAATAGGGTATTTCTAGTTTAAGACAGGATAACATATATGACCAACTTATTTGTAGTGATAATATGGCAACCCCTTTCTCTAATACAATGACATAAGTTTTCCTAACAATGCTTAAATGAAAAAAAAAACAAAAAAAACAAAGCATGGTTCCACAGTCAAGGTTTCAGTGTAATACATAACAGCAGCATACAGGAAAGAGATCGAAGCATACAAACAGTAACACAACTAAAACAAATGTAAACAGTAACAAAATTCACTACATACTATCCCTTCATGTGAATGGTCAATATGTCTAAATTCCCCTTTCTACATGGACAAACTGAAAATCCCCAAGTATGGCAAAGGTGGTCAAAACTTCTCCAGTTTACAACAAAAAGGCCATACGAAAATCAGTAAGAGCTACGGCAAACATAAAATGGTGTTTAAGGGTGCAACTAACGGTGCCTTGTACTTCTGGCATTGAGGCAGTAAAGGATGGGAGCCTATACCTATGTAATGTGACCCCAAAAATGTATACAATCCTTTCATGTTTAAATTAACAGAGGATATATATGAGTTGCATTCAAACCAACGCGATCAATGAATATGATAACAAAGACAAATGTAAACAAGGAGAATAAACATGCAATACAATGAAACTTTCAGCCTTCTAATTATAATCAGTGAAAGGACGAACTAGCGAATCGGAAATACGTATAATCGTAAGTTAAACTTACATTCGGTCGATGAAGCGAGAGCAGAAACAGCGAGAAAGGCGCTCGGTCGGAGCTGTAGCACTGATGTCGGGATTGATATAGATGGTGGACGCGTTAGGGCTTTCGACGGGGAGCAGCAACTTGTGGCGCGACAGCTTGGTTAGGGGGGAAAGCCTTGCGATGGTGAATGATAACATTGGGTCTTGATCCGTGTATAAGGAGGCGAGGGAAGCGACAGTGGCGGGCTGATGTGGTAGATAAGGTGAGAGATCGGTAGTTTTCAGGAGTTGTCTTTCTTTCTTTTTCTTCTTTTCTTTTCTTTTTTTATTCTTTTAAGAGGAATGGTTTGCGTTGAATAGAAAGAAGGGAGGAGCGATGCATGAGCAGATATGAGGAGAAGAATGGCGAGAGTTAAATAAATAAGGGGAGAGAGAAGCGGTCAAAAGGGTAAATAAACCAAAATGATGCAATTTCCTTTTATTTGTTTATTTAAAATGTCTGAACGTAGCCAGATTCACAAGAAGGAACAACACAAATTTTAAAGAAACAGTAGACTTTAAATATGTATTTAAACGAGGTCCCACGTTTCTAAATCCTAATGTTTACCGTTTCAATTGCTATATTAAATTCAATTTATTAGTAACGGTCTAATTTATTTAAAATTTTCTCTATATTACAATTGAAATGAACTTTTGTACATTACTACTGGTAGACCAAAAAATGGCACTAACACCCAAATATTGTGTGAAAACCTCACAATCACAGATCAATGCAGAAAAAGCAGTAAAAATAAGAGGAGACACACGAGATTTTTATAGTGGTTCGGCTCAAACCAAGCCTACGTCCACTTTATAGTTTCTTAAATCTTAAGAAGCTATTACAATACGGTTTGCTTGTTGTTTATACATGAAATCCTCGTGTTTACACTAAAGAAGAGGAGACTAAAGGGAAGATTATACACGATAGCCTTGTGTTGTAATGTGGAACTTGGCTCCCTTATTGAGTAATGGCCTTGCGTGAAGTAATGGTGGATGCCATGATGAGTGAGCCAAAAGATCCCCCCAAATTGCCATATGATGGTGTATTTATAGACGCAGAGAAGCCCTAAGGAGATCCGGATGAATGACAAGTGTCTCCAATGCGATGCCTTGTTAAAACGTGGTGAGCAAGTGGAAGAAGTCCTCTCTGTCCGTGTACAACCATGTGGAAGGCGGTCCATGAAAGTAGGAGGAAATGGTGCCACAAGAATAGATCAAATTCAAGTAGTGCAGAAGCAGGTCAGGTCGGTTCGGATCCGATCCGAACCGAACCAGTTCCCCGGGCTGAATGCGTTGCGCACTTCTGTGCAGATGTCCAAATCGGATCGGGTCCTCCTATCCCGATCCGAACTGAGGTGTGCCAAGTTTCCAATGCCAATTGTCTCATCTGAACCGACCCTTTCAGGGGTGATCCGATCTGAACCGATGTATGGTGATGGTAACTCCAAAATCCATGTCTCCGGTTCTGCATGTGTTCACGGAAACGGGCATAACTTTCAAACCATAAGTCCGTTTTAGCCAAATGAAAGCCTCGTAATCGCTGTTTTCGGGCCCAAAAAAGGTCATCTGATAGGAGTTTCGGGCCTTTCCTTGTTCGTGATACGACTTCAACCAAATCGCTTCCTGTCTTCTGACCATGCTTCCAATACTTTAGTGTGTTGTTGATCTGAGATTCCACGTGTGACAGCTTTGACTAAAAAGCAGGTCAACAACTACAAAATTCCTTCATTGCTATATTAAATTACACGTATTCCTAATATCAAATTTTCATAATTAAATTTGACTGCAATATTTTTCATAATATTTCGAGTAACTGCACCATTTAATCGTACATTATTAAAATCATTGAAACTTCCATTATTATTGTTTAATTTAAATTTACTTGAATTAAATAAACATATGTATTTTCTTGTACAGAATTAATGTTTGAATTTAAATTCTAACGCCAACCATTAATATTATTACGGTTGTTATTTCACGATTAACAAATATCTTTCCTTTTATATTTATGAAAGCTATGGATAATAAAGGGGCAAACGTTGCATGGTTCTTTCATCCATTTGAAACCAAAAGTTTCAAGTTTTTATGGTTCTTTTATTTTTATTTTAGTATATGAATAATTCAAAATAAAGGAGCATTTACATACTTTGAAAATAATGAAAGAATATAGAGAGCATGACCACACGTTTTAAGAAACACATGCATGTCTCCAACATGACAATTTAATGAAAAGAAGGAAAGAAATTAATGTGCATAGAATTAAATTGCATGCATACGAAGATATAACATATTGTGGCAAGTTTTAAATGTGCACAATGCATGAAATTTATTGTTGTATGTCTTTCTTTATTTAATGCGCATATATGGTGCGTTGATTAGATAATTATTTATTTCTTTTAAAAATCCAAGGGAACAATTCACATTTGGGAATTTATTAATTAGTGAATGGTACAATTAGAATAGATAGGGGAAAGCATTAAAGAGAATGACCAAATATAAATACAAGAATGTTGTCAAAAAAAAAATCATCTACAACATATACATTATTTTCAATGAATCTTTCAGCAAAAATTAATAAATTTCATTAATAACATCATAATTTTTTTTTGAAAACAATTTAAAATTCAATAATTAATTTAATTTAATAACTTAAATGATTAAAAATATACTGGATGTTACACTTAATGTAATAACCCGGAAAATGTGAACCAGTTTAAAATTTTTAATTTTGGTTATTAACAAGGAATTTGAATGATTGAAATAGTATATTTCAATAAAATATAGAATTGTGTATAATATGGCAGTTTGAAATTTTGAATACAAACTTTGTCTGACTGTACCGGGTGGAAAATATAATGGATTTTGACGAAACTGAAAATATTTAAATCTGTTTATCAATACCTTTCTAACGAATCTGAAAAATCGAAATTTCATAACGGAAATCAAAAGTTATGGCCAAATGAATTTTCAGAAAGGTCGCTATATAGTATATATAGCCCTTGAAAATTGAGATTTTGCATACGACCTCGGAATTCGACGAAACCACTTTTGTTGGGTCCGGGATGTCAAATTATTGCTAAGTTTCAAATTTCGTAATTTTTGAAGCTAGTATGTGAGCGGGGCAAAAGATAACGTGTTTGGTCAAATTTTTTTAAATGGGTCGACCTGAAAATGGCCGTTTTTCAAACGAGCTCAGAATTCGACGAAACTGGTTTTGTTAGGACCGTATCGTCAAAACAAAGCTAGATTTATTTTTCTGGAATTTTTCGATTCAGTTTGTGGCCCTGGCAAATTGAAATGTACGTTTAAATTAAATATCGAATGTTTTATATTTTAATTTGAAAAATAACTGACTGTAACAGTCGAAATGGCCAACGAAACATATCCCATTGTGTCCGTAATGGGGGTATTTAGCTAGGGGCGACAGTCGTTGGGTTTAAAAAGGAGTCCGTTTGCAAAAACACTACTTAAAAATTTTCTATAAATTCTGGCCAATAGGAAATTTTCTTTAAAAAAATAAAATAAAAAAACCCTAAAAACCCTAGCCGCCAGGACGAAACGGACGATCCCCGTTGCTCCATGCTTCCCCTCCCGTTTCCGATCGCCACAGGCGATGCTAGGCGGCGCCACCACCACCAGTCGACAGCCCTTCGCCTCCTCTCCACATCCGACCCAACACCGCCCCCTCTCGTCAGCCCCTTCGCCTGAACGACGTCGAGGAAGTCGTCGTCTTCCTGGAGCCGCCGCCGCCTCGATTCGCCATCGCACCACCTCAGACTACCAGCGCCGGAAAGCTCTTCCCTCCCTCGACGACGTCCAACAGTCCGATCATCCTATAGAGCTACGAATCAGGAGAAAAATCCAAACCTAGAATTGAGCAGGTTTGAAAACTAACGGCTTAAATAATTTTAAACTGTTTTAACACTATAAAGCGTTGCAAAGCTTTGAAAAATAATATCTTTTTCGTTCTTTAACGAAATTCGATGAAACAGGAGACACCGTGACCGCAAGGAGGCTCTCTACATTCTAGAAGAAGCCGCGGATTTTTCTGACCTTCCTACGATTTTTAGCACCGCAATAACCAATGTGAGGAATCTAAATTATCTGTGTGAATGAAATCGTGTTGTATAAATTATATAAGCGAAGTGTAAATTATATACGCATTGTATACCTCATGTACATGTGTTGTATAAGTTATATTAGCGATGTATAAATTATACAAGCGTTGTTTGAAACATATATGCTTTGAACTGTGATGAAATGCAAGTGAATTATTATAATATATATATATATATATATATATATATATATATACTCCCCTCGTCCACAGACCATGGACGATATTTATTGCTTGTGATTGACGTGATATTATATGGTTTGACGAATGGTTGGAAATAATTGTTTGTGGTTGATATAATGGTTGAAAAATACCTTTGTGATTGGAAAATACCCTCTTGTGGTTGAAACAAAAATAGAATAGGATTGTGGAATTGAAAATAAAACATGCCGCCTGCGTGCGAACTAGATGCATGATCCCCATTGTCAAAAACCGCGAGGTTTTAAGGTAGAGCGATGAGCCGTACTAGGGACGGTCCCGGTTTTAACTACCCTGCCGTTATGCCGCCGAAATTTTCTGAAATATTTATGTGTTAGAATAATTCTCATTCATTGAAATTATTTATACAAACTATTGAATATTCATGTGTTGAGTTGCAATTCACTCGTTGAGTTGAAATTCATGTGTTGAATATTATTTGAATTTAAACAAATGGCTTTAGCAATAAAAATCACATTTTTATATATATACAAACTATATCGAATATTCATGTGTTGAGTTGCAATTCATTCGTTGAGTTGAAATTCATGTGTTGAATATTATTTGAATTTAAACAAATGGCTTTAGCAATAAAAATCACATTTTTATATATATATATACAAACTATATCGAATATTCATGTGTTGAGTTGCAATTCATTCGTTGAGTTGAAATTCATGTGTTGAATATTATTTGAATTTAAACAAATGGCTTTAGCAATAAAAAACACATTTTTATATATATACAAACTATATCGAATATTCATGTGTTGAGTTGCAATTCATTCGTTGAGTTGAAATTCATGTGTTGAATATTATTTGAATTTAAACAAATGGCTTTAGCAATAAAAATCACATTTTTATATATATACAAACTATATCGAATATTCATGTGTTGAGTTGCAATTCATTCGTTGAGTTGAAATTCATGTGTTGAATATTATTTGAATGTAAACAAATGGCTTTAGCGATAAAAATCACATTTTTATATATATACAAACGATATAGAATATTCATGTGTTGAATTGCAATTCATTCGTTGAGTTGAAGTTCCTGTGTTGAATGTTATCATCTTTTAAAAATAAAATGAATCGACAATGAAAACTATATATTTTTTTTATAGTGTATATGAAGTGTTAAAAATACACACGTGTCGAATAAATATTTTTGATGATAAAAATATTTCTTTTATCATGTATACGCTTAGTTAAAAATACACATGGGTTGAAATAAATAACAGTTTATTAGAAACATTATTATTAGCTTGGTTCTGCATATATATATACATGTGTTGAACAGGAAAAATGGATTAGCTGTAGAGTAAAGAAATTATTTGCGTGCCCGACAAATAGGTAAACCTTGATGAGTTGGCTGCGCAATTTTATTTATATATCAACTCCTGTGAATGCCATTGGATGCGGAGTGCTGGTTATTCTGTGTGAAATAATAAATAACGCCATAGGATAGTAACAATTAATTTTGAACTACACTACATGGCATACTTCTTGACGATAGGCATACTTCATCATATTCCACATAAGCAATTGGAGCTTGTGTGACGAGGTGGAAGATTTACCATACAAGAAGGAGGCTTGTATGGCGATGACTATGTACTACAGGTTGAACTGATGACTGATATGGACTATATAAATTATAACGATAAATTGCCGGATTAATAAAAACCCCACACGGGTCTGGAGTTGACAATAATCACGTCGCTCTAGTTATTAGATACGGCACATGGACTATTTATTTCCACACGGAAACGGGGTGACGGGAATTTATTCTCTGGAGTGATTATCAGTACATGCTCCCCCGTAAACACCAAAATATATCACTAAAAATATGTGAATGCTTTTTAGGATTTATTGGGTACCTAATACGGCCCAATAAATTTCCAAACCCCTCCCCGTACAAAGGAGGTTATGGCGAAATTTTTCGAAATATTAAGGCATTAGTGAAATATTTGAAGTGAAAACGAAGTTGAAATTATAAAATGAACTATAGTTGAAATAGTGGAATGAACTATATATATATATATATATATATATATATATATATATATAATTAAAAGGAATAGAAGCCGTGCAGTTCGCGTTTCGGAATCGTAATTTGAAATGATTAGTACAAGAAATCCGACCATCGGATTTTACCGAAACCGCAACCGCTGGGTTCGCCTTGGAAATATCTTTCCAACGACACCAACCTTGTAAAAATCCAACGGTTGGATTGTCCGGAATGTTGAATTCAAATCTGAAGAAAAACAGCGCCAGAATCGTTTATATTTATATATAAATATAAATATAATTAAATTTAATCGAATAACGACGCTGCAGTTCGAATTTTGAAACCGTAACTTCAAACGACTAGTGTGGAAGATCCGACCGTCGGATTCTCACGAAACTGAAACCGTTGGGTTCGCTTTGGGAATATCTTCCCACTGATATAGACTTTGTAAAAATCCAACGGTTAGATTTTCCGATATGTGTAAAACAAATTAGGAGAAAAACAGCGCCAGTACCACGGCACGACCTGAAACGTCGTTTAATTGAATTCGGCCATTTTTAAATAAATAAAAATGGCGAAAAATCGTTATAAAATATTATAAGCAACATAGGTTGCAAATAAACCAATTGGGCTTGAATTGTTTGATATTTGATGGTTGTATGTGTATGACATGAAAATAACACTAAAGAACCGAAAGATGGATGTCGAACAATACAACCATAAAATGAATCGATTTAAATTCTAATGACGTGAGTTATTTGAAAAGGCCGAGCTAACCCTCATTTCAAGTAATTTATCGAGCGATTCGAATTGGAAAATGCAAAGACGATTCAAGACCGACGATCTTCGTATCGGTTGGATGGGCGCTACTGAGGTTCCTGACCGGAGTAGCTACCGGAAGGGGACGGAAGTAGTAGCTGTCTGAACGTATGTGTTGGTTGTACGGATTTGCGAGGAATTTGACGCCTCCGGTTTCGTTCAGACCCAGGACAGACTTGTAAATGGACTGTGTGTCTGACATTGGATTTTGTTCTGTACTGATTGATCTCTGTTAAATATATATCTGTTTGGCGGCGGAGAATTTATTCTTTTGCTTAACGCCCTTCTCTGAGACGTATGAGCTCAGAGGTTATATATCGATGGAAATCAATCGTATGGAGTGGACTGCCTATGTGGCATGCCAAGATGCTGTGATCAAGGCTTATGTTGCAAAGGAAAGTCTTGTGGATGATGATCAAAGCAAGGTCTACGTGGCCTAGCTTTGTGTATTTCGTAGATTCGCGAACCTCACACCCCGGTATGAGTTAAAAACGGGATACGGGCCGCTGGGAGAGCACGACGTTTCTTTCTAGCTATGGTGGTGTCAGTGACTTACCAGCCCTGACATATATATCTACTTTTCACCTTTGTGGTTGTTGGAATGTGAGGCGCCTCGATTATAGGTCTGTAAGGACCGGGAAACGTGTGTTTAGGAATTGCCAATCCTCAAACGTAAGAGAGGACCGGCCCAGCCGATCCAAGGGTTACCCAGAGTGTGTAGTCCTGAGGCATTTGCTAGAGTGTCTCGAAGTGGAGAGGAGCTTGCCCCTTGCCTCGACTCATGACGGAAATCCAATTTCCAATACGAGATAACAGATTTGATTGTAGAACTAGTATGGAGACATAGTAGATGGTAGCTATGCCGCCTATGATTGATATTTATGATGCTATTCGTTTTTGAAACATATATGCACTAGTAATAATATCAAATGATTTTGCTTTATACGTATCAAGCATATTTGGCTATTATAAGGTAAAACTCTATCCTCCGGCTTGCGTTGCATTGTGTGATGGGACCTGAGTCTTATAATGGCTTCATTCTTTCTAAAAGCATTGCGTTGTTTTAAAAGAATTTACTTTGTTTTAAATGCACTAGCAATCACTGGAGTAAACCCGTTCCGCGAAAGTGGCGTGGTCCTATGATTTGCTATTTACTGTTGTTTAACTGTTAAGTAGATTCCTCATACCAGTCCCCATGACTGACTCGTTGTTTGTTTCACTTTGCAAACGCGGGTGCCCTTATTTTCACACGGGCAGCCTAGTACACAGGTGACAGGTGGTTTTTGGTTCTGCACTGCTGCATAGAGTGCACTTTTGGCTCATGGCGAGGCTAACTTCATAGAGATGACTTTGATATTTTCCGCCATTACTGTATACATATTATGATTCCGCCACTTGCGATGCAGACCGATTTACTTTCCGTATTTCTCACTATATGTATATGTATTCCGCCTTCGGCGATGTAGACTGATACCCTTATTATGTCTCACTGCATGTATGTATTCCGCCTCTGGCGATGATGACTGATCACTTTCCTTTTATTTACTAAGTATATCCCACGTTATGCTATTCTGATATTCCTACATGTTGTGATTCCGCTGTCATATCCATGTAAAATTTATTTTATTTATTGTTTCTGCTATTATCTGTACTCTGCTATGATGATTAATGTGTTATTTCCTAATGATTATCCTTAATACCGCCCCTCGGATTTTGGGATCGTCACAGTTGGTATCAGAGCTTTGGTTAACCTTAGTTCCGGGATCTAACACATTAAACACCTCGTCAGAATAGAATCAGTAGTGTTCTAATGCGAGTAGCTCATTAGAGATAGGATTAGCAATGTCCTAGAATGAGCTAAGCAGATTAGCAAACAATTTGATCAGTACATCATCATTATCTTTCCTTGTATTCCCTTGCTTTATCATTTATGAAAACTATCAAATCTGTGTGCTTGACTCTTTTCTTGCTTATACAGTACTCTTAGATGGCTACACGTGGAGCAGCAGCTAGAGGAGGCCGTGGAGGCCGAGGAGACGTAGCAGGAGGACGGGGGAATATCCCCGTAGTAGTGGAAGGTCCTATTATTCTGCCACCAGCACCAGAAGACTTTGAGCTCGACAAAGTAGCAAAGAGGTACAGAAATCTTGGGGGAAAACCTTTTACTGGCACTGGCACAGTGACCGAAGCTATAGCTTGGCTGAAAACCTGTGAGAAAATCTTCGAAGGCATGGGTATGGGAACCAACAATAAAGCCCGACTTGGCATTTGGCTCCTTCAGGAAGAAGCAGAGCTGTGGTGGGATGCCATTACCTCTGGGGATGCAGCTGGTACTATCCGGACATGGGAGCAGTTCAAGACTTTGTTCAATGAGAAGTTTGTACCGGAACAGGCTCTAGAGAGGATGAGAGAGCAGTTTGCTAATCTCCAGCAAGGAGACCTCTCTATTCAGGATTATCTAAATAAGTTCACCCAGTTATCGCGCTATGCTCCAGAACTGATTTTAACCAACAAAGCCAAGAACAAGAGGTTCATATTTGGGCTGAAGCGCAAGTACCACGATAGAGCTATGAGCAACATCAAACTCTCCTTTACAGAACTAGTAGAGATGGCTTGCAACTACGAAGACATGGATGAGAGACATGCTAGCCAAGACCGCGCTAAAAGCCAAGCAGGGAATAAGCGCAAGGCTTCAACAGACCAACCCGAATCTAGCATTACCGCGGCTGCTACTCAAAAACCCGCAAAGATCCCGAAAGGAAACTGCTACAATTGCGGGAAGCCCGGTCATTTCTCTAATGTATGCAAGGCCCCAAAGAAGCCAAAGGCAAATGACTCAGCCGAATGCTACAACTGCCACAAGAAGGGGCACTACAGCAGGAACTGCCCTCTGAAGCAGAATGCACAGGTGGCCCATGTCTATGACGGGAAGACCCCGCCAGCTATCACAGATGGATCAGGTAAACCCGATGTCTTGGGAGGTACCCTTACTATTAAAAATATTCCTGTTTCTGTACTTTTTGATATTGGTGCATCACGTAGCTTCATATCTGGTATCCTTGTTCACAAACTAAAATTGAAACGAAGAAAACTTAGAGAACCAATTAAAGTTCAAAACCCGATAGGAGGTTCTGTTAGCCTCGGTATATATTGTAAAGTACCTATTTCCTTTTCTCGATACCGATTTCCTTTTGATTCGATCGTCATGGACCTTTTCGAATTTAATATTATTCTGGGACTCGATTGGTTGACAAACTTTAAGGCCGAAGTTAGATGTGCCGAAAGGATCGTGAAAGTTGAAACAAAATCGGGGCATATCACTATACCATGTCATGGCTCAGAAATTAATAGAACGGAATTTTGGTCTTCTTTAGAAGTTATTCCCCCTTCGATAGAAAAGATTCCGGTTGTGAAAAACTATGCGGATGTGTTTGAAGAAGTAGAAAACTTACCGCCGCAAAGAGAAATTGAATTTAGGATAGATCTAATTCCTAACGCCCGACCAGTAGTACATCCAATACGAAGAATGGCCCCGAAAGAAAAAGAAGAGCTAAGTAGTCAAACCCGAGAATTGCTTTGGAAAGGTCTGATCAGACCAAGCTTTTCAGCATGGGGAGCCGCAGTAGTATTTGTCCCGAAATCAGACGGTACTCTAAGACTTTGCGTCGATTACAGGGATCTCAATAAACAGACACTGAAGAACAAATATCCTTTGCCCCGAATAGACGATCTGTTAGATCAATTAAATGGAGCAATCGTATTCTCCAGAATGGACCTAGCTACAGGTTTCCACCAATTGCGTATAGCCGAAGACTGTGTTCCTTTGACAGCCTTCAGGGGTCCCGATTTATTCTACGAATGGTTAGTAATGTCGTTCGGTTTGTGCAACGCTCCGGCATACTTCGTTGATCTTATGAACAGAGTGTTCCGAGGGGTGTTGAATAAATTTGTTCTAGTCTTCATCGATGACATTCTAATTTACTCTAAGTCGGAAGAAGAGCATGCAAAACATTTAGAACAAGTGTTAAAAATTCTAAGGAGAAATGTCTTAAAAGCTAAATTTTCTAAGTGTGTCTTCTGGCAGAATGAAGTTAAATTCCTAGGCCATGTCGTATCAAAAGAAGGAATTGCTGTAGACCCAAGCAAAGTTACAGCGATTCAGAACTGGAAACAACCTACTACTCCCACAGAAGTTCGAAGTTTCCTTGGATTGGCTAGTTACTATCGGAAATTCGTTCAGGATTTTTCAAAGATATCAGGAGTATTGACAAAGCTTACAAAGAAGCATGAGAAATTCAAATGGACTCCCGAATGTGAAGAAGCTTTCCAAGAGCTAAAACTGAAGTTGACAACTGCTCCGGTATTGACAATAATAGAAGGTAACCAAGACTTTACTGTATGGACAGATGCTTCTATTAGAGGGCTAGGCGCAGTGTTAATGCAAAAAGGCCAAGTGATCGCTTATGCCAGCCGTTAACTAAAGCCGCATGAAAGAAACTATGCTACTCATGATCTTGAGTTATTAGCTATCGTGTTTGCTTTAAGAATCTGGAGGCATTATTTACTGGGCAAGAAATTCGAACTATTTACCGATCATCAATCCTTGAAATATCTTTTCACCCAGAAAGATTTAAACCTGAGGCAACAGCGTTGGTTAGAATTCCTTGCAGCATACGATTTTGAAATTATATACACTCCAGGGAAAGCCAATGTTGTAGCAGATGCGCTCAGCAGAAAGAATGAAATCATCGCCAGTTTTGTCATCACGTCTTCACTAATAGACAGGATCTCGACTCTTCAGAAAGATGATGAATTTATTCAGAGAATCAGTCAAAGAATCAAAGGAGGTGAATCCACAAGTTTTCGACTCGATGACAAAGGGGTTCTAAGATTAAAGGGTAGAATCTGCATCCCAAACCTTCCCGAGCTCAGAAGAGAAATACTTGATGAGTGCCACAAATCCAAATTAAGTATCCATCCCGGTGTGAGTAAAATGTATAACGATATCAAACGCACATTCTGGTGGAGAGCTATGAAAAGAGATATCTCATTATATGTTAGCAGATGCCCCACTTGTCAGCTAGTTAAGAGTGATCAGCAGAAATTGGCTGGATTATTACAACCATTAGAAGTTCCAGGATGGAAGTGGGAACAAATTTCGATGGACTTCATCGATGGCTTGCCTCGAACTAGAAAAGGAAACGACAGTATATGGGTAATCGTAGATCGCGTCACGAAGACTGCCCATTTCATCCCTGTCCGATCCAACAGAACGACACAAAATCTAGCACAGATTTACTTCAGAGAAATAGTTAAACTACATGGAGTGCCACTCAATATAGTCAGCGATAGAGATCCCTTATTTACTAGCAAATTTTGGGAAGCATTCCAGGAAGAATTGGGGACCAAATTGAATCTAAGCACCGCTTATCACCCTCAGACAGACGGCCAAACTGAGCGGGTGAATAGAATTTTAGAAGATCTATTGCGGGCTTGCGTTATTGATTTTGGAGGCTCATGGGAAGATCATTTGCATTTAGCCGAATTTTCTTACAACAATAGCTATCAAGCAAGTTTGGGAATGTCTCCATTTGAAGCATTATACGGTAGACCGTGCAGATCTCCCGCATGTTGGGTAGAACCTGGCAACAGACTTGTGTTAGGGCCCGATATGATTCGAGAAGCATCGGATAAAGTCGATTTCATTAGGAAGCGATTAAAAACCGCACAGAGCCGACAGAAAAGTTATGCTGATGCGAGAAGAAGGGATATATCGTTTGCCGTTGGCGATTATGTTTATTTAAGAGTTTCTCCAATGCGAGGAGTAATCAGATTTGGCAAGACTGGGAAGTTGGCACCGAGATTTATTGGTCCCTTTCCTATACTTGAACGGACTGGAACTCTTGCATATAGGGTTTCATTACCTAATTGGTTGCCTGGTGTACATGATGTGTTCCACGTGTCTCAACTCAGAAAACATGTTCATGATCCCGACCTTATTGTGGAAGAAGCAGCGCAACAGGATATTGACATAACTCCAGAATTAGCACTCAAGAGGGAGCCATTAAAGATAGTTGGCAAAGAAACTAGAGAGCTAAGAAGGAAAAAGATTCATTTAGTCAAAGTGCAGTGGAGTAGTGATCCTAGAGATTGTACTTGGGAAACTGAGGAAAGCATTAAACAAGCCTATCCCAAATGCAGAGTGGACATCTCTGACTAACTCTGGTGCAAGGTACCTTTACAATACTTTGCATTTACATTTTATTTCCTGCCTAGCTGTTATTTCCTTTTCGAGGACGAAAAGTCTTAAGTGGGGGAGATTGTAATAACCCGGAAAATGTGAACCAGTTTAAAATTTTTAAATTTGGTTATTAACAAGGAATTTGAATGATTGAAATAGTATATTTCAATAAAATATAGAATTGTGTATAATATGGCAGTTTGAAATTTTGAATACAAACTTTGTCTGATTGTACCGAGTGGAAAATATAACGGATTTTGACGAAACTAAAAATATTTAAATCTGTTTATCAATACCTTTCTAACGAATCTGAAAAATCGAAATTTCATAACGGAAATCAAAAGTTATGGCCAAATGAATTTTCAGAAAGGTCGCTATATAGTATATATAGCCCTTGAAAATTGAGATTTTGCATACGATCTCGGAATTCGACGAAACCACTTTTGTTGGGTCCGGGATGTCAAATTATTGTTAAGTTTCAAATTTCGTAATTTTTGAAGCTAGTATGTGAGCGGGGCAAAAGATAACGTGTTTGGTCAAATTCTGTTAAAATGGGTCGACCTGAAAATGGTCGTTTTTCAAACGAGCTCAGAATTCGACGAAACTGGTTTTTTTAGGACCGTATCTTCAAAACAAAGCTAGATTTATTTTTCTGGAATTTTTCGATTTAGTTTGTGGCCCTGGCAAATTGAAATGTACGTTTAAATTAAATATCGAATGTTTTATATTTTAATTTGAAAAATAACTGACTGTAACAGTCGAAATGACCAACGAAACATATCCCATTGTGTCCCGAATGGGGCTATTTAGCTAGGGGCGACAGTCGTTGGGTTTAAAAAGGAGTCCGTTTGCAAAAACACTATTTAAAAATTTTCTATAAATTCTGGCCAATAGGAAATTTTCTTTAAAATAAATAAATAAAAAAACCCTAAAAACCCTAGCCGCCAGGACGAAACGGACGATCCCCGTTGCTCCACGCTTCCCCTCCCTTTTCTGATCGCCACAGGCGACGCTAGGCGGCGCCACCACCACCAGTCGACAGCCCTTCGCCTCCTCTCCACATCCGACCCAACGCCGCCCCCTCTCGTCAGCCCCTTCGCCTGAACGACGTCGAGGAAGTCGTCGTCTTCCTGGAGCCGCCGCCGCCTCGATTCGCCATCGCACCACCTCAGACTACCAGCGCCGGAAAGCTCTTCCCTCCCTCGACGACGTCCAACAGTCCGATCATCCTATAGAGCTACGAATCAGGAGAAAAATCCAAACCTAGAATTGAGCAGGTTTGAAAACTAACGGCTTAAATAATTTTAAACTGTTTTAACACTATAAAGCGTTGCAAAGCTTTGAAAAATAATATCTTTTTCGTTCTTTTACGAAATTCGATGAAACAGGAGACACCGTGACCGCAAGGAGGCTCTCTACATTCTAGAAGAAGCCGCGGATTTTTCTGACCTTCCTACGATTTTTAGCACCGCAATAACCAATGTGAGGAATCTAAATTATCTGTGTGAATGAAATCGTGTTGTATAAATTATATAAGCGAAGTGTAAATTATATACGCATTGTATACCTCATGTACATGTGTTGTATAAGTTATATTAGCGATGTATAAATTATACAAGCGTTGTTTGAAACATATATGCTTTGAACTGTGATGAAATGCAAGTGAATTATTATAATATATATATATATATATATATATATATATACTCCCCTCGTCCACAGACCATGGACGATATTTATTGCTTGTGATTGACGTGATATTATATGGTTTGACGAATGGTTGGAAATAATTGTTTGTGGTTGATATTATGGTTGAAAAATACCTTTGTGATTGGAAAATACCCTCTTGTGGTTGAAACAAAAATAGAATAGGATTGTGGAATTGAAAATAAAACATGTCGCCTGTGTGCGAACTAGATGCATGATCCCCATTGTCAAAAACCGCGAGGTTTTAAGGTAGAGCGAGGAGCCGTACTAGGAACGGTCCCGGTTTTAACTACCCTGCCGTTATGCCGCCGAAATTTTCTGAAATATTTATGTGTTAGAATAATTCTCATTCATTGAAATTATTTATACAAACTATCGAATATTCATGTGTTGAGTTGCAATTCACTCGTTGAGTTGAAATTCATGTGTTGAATATTATTTGAATTTAAACAAATGGCTTTAGCAATAAAAATCACATTTTTATATATATATATACAAACTATATCGAATATTCATGTGTTGAGTTGCAATTCATTCGTTGAGTTGAAATTCATGTGTTGAATATTATTTGAATTTAAACAAATGGCTTTAGCAATAAAAATCACATTTATATATATATACAAACTATATCGAATATTCATGTGTTGAGTTGCAATTCATTCGTTGAGTTGAAATTCATGTGTTGAATATTATTTGAATTTAAACAAATGGCTTTAGCGATAAAAATCACATTTTTATATATATATACAAACTATATCGAATATTCATGTGTTGAGTTGCAATTCATTCGTTGAGTTGAAATTCATGTGTTGAATATTATTTGAATTTAAACAAATGGCTTTAGCGATAAAAATCACATTTTTATATATATACAAACTATATCGAATATTCATGTGTTGAGTTGCAATTCATTCGTTGAGTTGAAATTCATGTGTTGAATATTATTTGAATTTAAACAAATGGCTTTAGCAATAAAAATCACATTTTTATATATATACAAACTATATCGAATATTCATGTGTTGAGTTGCAATTCATTCGTTGAGTTGAAATTCATGTGTTGAATATTATTTGAATTTAAACAAATGGCTTTAGCGATAAAAATCACATTTTTATATATATACAAACGATATAGAATATTCATGTGTTGAAATGTAATTCATTCGTTGAGTTGAAGTTCCTGTGTTGAATGTTATCATCTTTTAAAAATAAAATGAATCGACAATGAAAACTATATTTTTTTATAGTGTATATGAAGTGTTAAAAATACACACGTGTCGAATAAATATTTTTGATGATAAAAATATTTCTTTTATCATGTATACGCTTAGTTAAAAATACACATGGGTTGAAATAAATAACAGTTTATTAGAAACATTATTATTAGCTTGGTTCTGCATATATATATACATGTGTTGAACAGGAAAAATGGATTAGCTGTAGAGTAAAGAAATTATTTGCGTGCCCGACAAATAGGTAAACCTTGATGAGTTGGCTGCGCAATTTTATTTATATATCAACTCCTGTGAATGCCATTGGATGCGGAGTGCTGGTTATTCTGTGTGAAATAATAAATAACGCCATAGGATAGTAACAATTAATTTTGAACTACACTACATGGCATACTTCTTGACGATAGGCATACTTCGTCATATTCCACATAAGCAATTGGAGCTTGTGTGACGAGGTGGAAGATTTACCATACAAGAAGGAGGCTTGTATGGCGATGACTATGTACTACAGGTTGAACTGATGACTGATATGGACTATATAAATTATAACGATAAATTGCCAGATTAATAAAAACCCCACACGGGTCTGGAGTTGACAATAATCACGTCGCTCAAGTTATTAGATAAGGCACATGGACTATTTATTTCCACACGGAAACGGGGTGACGGGAATTTATTCTCTGGAGTGATTATCAGTACATGCTCCCCCGTAAACACCAAAATATATCACTAAAAATATGTGAATGCTTTTTAGGATTTATTGGGTACCTAATACGGCCCAATAAATTTCCAAACCCCTCCCCGTACAAAGGAGGTTATGGCGAAATTTTTCGAAATATTAAGGCGTTAGTGAAATATTTGAAGTGAAAACGAAGTTGAAATTATAAAATGAACTATAGTTGAAATAGTGGAATGAACTATATTTATATATATATATATATATATATATATATATAAATATAATTAAAAGGAATAGAGGCCGTGCAGTTCGCGTTTCGGAATTGTAATTTGAAATGATTAGTACAAGAAATCCGACCATCGGATTTTCCCGAAACCGCAACCGCTGGGTTCGCCTTGGAAATATCTTTCCAACGGCACCAACCTTGTAAAAATCCAACGGTTTGATTGTCCGGAATGTTGAATTCAAATCTGAAGAAAAACAGCGCCAGAATCGTTTATATTTATATATAAATATAAATATAATTAAATTTAATCGAATAACAACGCTGCAGTTCGAATTTTGAAACCGTAACTTCAAACGACTAGTGTGGAAGATCCGACCGTCGGATTCTCACGAAACTGGAACCGTTGGGTTCGCTTTGGGAATATCTTCCCACTGATATAGACTTTGTAAAAATCCAACGGTTAGATTTTCCGATATGTGTAAAACAAATTAGGAGAAAAACAGCGCCAGTACCACGGCACGACCTGAAACGTCGTTTAATTGAATTTGGCCATTTTTAAATAAATAAAAATAGCGAAAAATCGTTATAAAATATTATAAGCAACATAGGTTGCAAATAAACCAATTGGGCTTGAATTGTTTGATATTTGATGGTTGTATGTGTATGACATGAAAATAACACTAAAGAACCAAAAGATGGATGTCGAACAATATAACCATAAAATGAATCGATTTAAATTCTAATGACGTGAATTATTTGAAAAGGACGAGCTAACCCTCATTTCAAGTAATTTATCAAGCGATTCGAATTGGAAAATGCAAAGACGATTCAAGACCGACGATCTTCGTATCGGTTGGATGGGCGCTACTGAGGTTCCTGACCGGAGTAGCTACCGGAAGGGGACGGAAGTAGTAGCCGTCTGAACGTATGTGTTGGTTGTACGGATTTGCGAGGAATTAGACGCCTCCGGTTTCGTTCAGACCCAGGACGGACTTGTAAATGGACTGTGTGTCTGACATTGGATTTTGTTCTGTACTGATTGATCTCTGTTAAATATATATCTGTTTGGCGGCGGAGAATTTATTCTTTTGCTTAACGCCCTTCTCTGAGACGTATGAGCTCAGAGGTTATATATCGATGGAAATCAATCGTATGGAGTGGACTGCCTATGTGGCATGCCAAGATGTTGTGATCAAGGCTTCTGTTGCAAAGCAAAGTCTTGTGGATGATGATCAAAGCAAGGTCTACGTGGCCTAGCTTTGTGTATTTCGTAGATTCGCGAACCTCACACCCCGGTATGAGTTAAAAACGGGATACAGGCCGCTGGGAGAGCACGACGTTTCTTTCTAGCTATGGTGGTGTCAGTGACTTACCAGCCCTGACATATATATCTACTTTTCACCTTTGTGGTTGTTGGAATGCGAGGCGCCTCGATTATAGGTCTGTAAGGACCGGGAAACGTGTGTTTAGGAATTGCCAATCCTCAAACGTAAGAGAGGACCGGCCCAGCCGATCCAAGGGTTACCCAGAGTGTGTAGTCCTGAGGCATTTGCTAGAGTGTCTCGAAGCGGAGAGGAGCTTGCCCCTTGCCTCGACTCATGACGGAAATCCAATTTCCAATACGAGATAACGGATTTGATTGTAGAACTAGTATGGAGACATAGTAGATGGTAGCTATGCCGCCTATGATTGATATTTATGATGCTATTCGTTTTTGAAACATATATGCACTAGTAATAATATCAAATGATTTTGCTTTATACGTATCAAGCATATTTGGCTATTATAAGGTAAAACTCTATCCTCCGGCTTGCGTTGCATTGTGTGATGGGACCCGAGTCTTATAATGGATTCATTCTTTCTAAAAGCATTGCATTGTTTTAAAAGAATTTACTTTGTTTTAAATGCACTAGCAATCACTGGAGTAAACCCGTTCCGCGAAAGTGGCGTGGTCCTATGATTTGCTATTTACTGTTGTTTAACTGTTAAGTAGATTCCTCATACCAGTCCCCATGACTGACTCGTTGTTTGTTTCACTTTGCAAACGCGGGTGCCCTTATTTTCACACGGGCAGCCAAGTACACAGGTGACAGGTGGTTTTTGGTTCTGCACTGCTGCATAGAGTGCACTTTTGGCTCATGGCGAGGCTAACTTCATAGAGATGACTTTGATATTTTTCCGCCATTACTGTATACATATTATGATTCCGCCACTGGCGATGCAGACTGATTTACTTTCCGTATTTCTCACTATATGTATATGTATTCCGCCTTCGGCGATGTAGACTGATACCCTTATTATGTCTCACTGCATGTATGTATTCCGCCTCTGGCGATGATGACTGATCACTTTCCTTTTATTTACTAAGTATATCCCACGTTATGCTATTCTGATATTCCTACATGTTGTGATTCCGCTGTCATATCCATGTAAAATTTATTTTATTTATTGTTTCTGCTATTATCTGTACTCTGCTATGATGATTAATGTGTTATTTCCTAATGATTATCCTTAATACCGCCCCTCGGATTTTGGGATCGTCACACTTAATTTTGCAAAGTTCATCAGCACTGCATCTATGATTTTCTCTGCTATTTCATTAAAAGCGGTAATCCATGCTTCGTCAGTTGTATCTTTAATTCTCATTACCATTATATATCTGCATTAAAAAAGCATATTATTGCATATATTAACACTTGGTATAATAGTTAATTATATGTGTGTGTGTGTATATATATATATATATGTATATATATATATATATATGTTTATACCTCAAAACACAAGTACTTTCACTATGTTGGCATGCTTCGCACCAATAGCTTGATTCAATAGCTTGTATAACATTTTTGTTGCACTTTTTACGAGCTTCGTACCATAGTTTTTGACTTTTAATGTAAGTTATGTACGCGAGCATGCTGAAGAATACACACTGCATATTGAAAAATAACAATCAACATATATGAAATTATTAGTTTACAATATAATTTGGAAAAAGGAGGACTAACTCTGTCCCCACCCAATATCAAATTGCTTATTATTTGAGAAAGCATTGCTTTATCGTAAGTCGTAGGGGATATTTTCACATTTTTACCCTCTTGGTTGTACCAACATCTGAGATTGTTAACTTCTAAAATGTCCAGATTTATGGCTACATTGGTTTTACTCAATGTTGATCAAGATAAGCCTATGACAACATCAAATAATATTAAAAAATGGTGGCATGATAAAATTTAAAAATATTAAACATTTTTACCTTCAAAAAGTCCAACTTTTGCATTTTTAATAGCTACTATAGGAGCTTCATCAACAGTTTCCACCAATTCAGAAACTATTCCCATAGAAAGCTCTCCCCAAAATGTTATATTCACAGTTTTGGTTCTGCGGTTTAAATCTAATCATTAATATTTCAATTTTGAAAAAATAAAAAGTTTAATATGTTTACTTATGAATCATCTACAAGAAGTACACCCGTTTTAGAAGGATCTCACTGTTTTGTCTTCGAAATTTTTTAATTTGTGAGACACTTTGAACAAGCCCGATTAGATCTGAAAGGAACTTATGATAAGAAAACACACAATAAGATTTTAAAAATTAATAATGTAGATGCATTACCTATTACTTCCTTTTTTGGAAGGTATTTTTGGTGTTGATTAATCTTTACAAAATTATATATAAGCTTCAGTATATAGGAGCTCGCGTCATCCACCATTTCGACTAATGAGTACTCATTTAAAATAATCTCATAATCATTTTTTATGGAGCTGAAATCTTTATTTGCTGGTCTAACAGTTCCTTTTGACATTATTAATATAGGATAAAACTTGTTTGCAGCTTTGTTAAACATCATTGCTTGGACTTGGGCACCCTGTTAATTTTTTTTTAAAAAGCAAGTAATGTAATAACATTTTAATAATAGTATTTCAAAAGAAAATAAAAGTACAATGATTAAGTTAAAAAAAAGTTCACATCTTCATCCGTGAGTTCTACGCTAAGCACGCATCCTTCCCCCCTAATATTTTTGTAAGATCTCAAATTGCTTTTGTTTGTTACTCGAACTTTGATCCTTCAACCGCATTGGTAAAGATTCTGTAATGCAACAGGAGTGATATTTCCCGACATATCCATTTGACTGATAGAGCTGACATAAATCCTAACCATATACAAATTATTAGATTACGGTTTTTATGTGAAGCTAGAACAAATGAATATATATTATAATCAAGTGTTAGTATCTAAAAGAAACTAAAAATATGGACAAGCACAAGTAAATAGTATCCAAGTTTCAAAGCAAGTAGTGTCCCAAGTATTTATACAACTAAACATAGTTCAAAGGTAGGAAAATACATATAAAAGAATAGGGTAGAGCATTATCAACTTTATTTCATTATATAATAAAAAAAGGGAACTAGCACATTTTTTTTAATGATAATATGCCATGTTTAAAAACAAATCGTGGACTCTCAAGTTCTAGACAAAGTTTAGATACCTGGAATAAGTGCTTTATGCAAACTGTAAACATTCCTGTAACACGAAAGGCACAAGCCTGTCACCTTATACTTTTATGTTTAATAGAAGACACATTTCAAGCACAAATAGCACTTTATGCATGGTACGAAAAAAATTCCTTAAACAAAAATAAACAAAGCGCTTACTAATACTCATTCATAATTCGTTAGGACAAAAATAACTGTAATCAGCATCAAATAAAATATTGGCTTATGAATACATTCTTCAATATATATGACCAAATTATGATCAGAAACAAATCCGACAATTTTATTAATGTGCTGGAAACTTCAATATTGGATGGGTTATACACGAGACTACAACAGTTAACGCATCCAGCATCCAATAGGCAATATATATAACAGTTTTTTTTTTAATTGCTGAGCCAAAATATGGATGTCAGTGGTTATGTGTACAGATTCGACCAAAAATGAATCACAAGATGAATATATGTAAGATTTTAAATGTGTAAATCCTCATTTCATTTGTTCATTCAGGTTTCAAAACAAAAAAATTCTCAATTAATCAATTAGGGGTTGCTCTAATACCACTTTGCCATTTTTCTATAATACCCGTAGCCAAACTTTTATTGACTATATTAGCAGATAGGAGGGAAAAAAAGAGAGAAAAAAAGTACCATGAATATGAAAGTTCTAATGTGAACAAACTTTTAGTATAAATTAATGGTAAATTCTAATTTAAAATAAAAGGATGTTCAAGTACTATGATATCAATTTTGCAAAAAATGAAATAAAAAAGTAATGTAAATAGGTTACCTAAATTTAGAATTCTTTGCATACTAGTTAGAAGATTGAAAGGAAGGAGAGTAGTTTTGTGCGATTGATGAGAAATAGAAAAGGCTGTGTATTTATAGATAAGATATTTAAGACCCTAGTAGATATGAAGACCTGGTATTCAAGGGTAAGAATATAAGTATATACTTAATTGAATTCTTGAGCGAAAAAGGAGCTGACCTGGTATACCTAAAACAGGTTATTGACCTGGACGTACCTTTTTTTTGTTAAATTTAATTTTATAAAGCATATATCTATAGCTTGTAAAAGTATATATCCAATTACTTCAAGGAAAAAGAGTTAACAATCAAAACAAAAATAAACTACAAAATATGTTCTGACTCAAATTAGAAATCAGTGTTAAAACAATGGGAAATAGCCTACTTAAACATTGCAAATGCATTAATCTGAAAACAAGAAAAGCTCACAGAAAACAGGAAAAGCTCACAGAAAAATGGAAATTTCAATGTGAGTCACAGCATCGCAATTGCATTAATCTGAAACAATTGATTCCTTCAAACCATTTCACAAACTTGTTGCAGTAAAATAAGTTATAAAATATCAATCTCAGATTAAAACATAATTTTCAAAATGTCATATCTATGCCCACAATAGGAATCGCAAGTAAGCATAGGGTCCTGTCTTTATTAACCACACTGGCAATCATGAAAAATTTCCGAAAAATAAAAAATATCCTCAAAAACAGCTTCCAGTCCATCATGCAAAATTTTGTCATTACCAGCCACGAAGCAAAAGTTTTAACAGTTTCATTCTGATGTATAATCCATTCTTCGCTTGCTTAGAATAGGCAGCCCTGGGGTCACTGTCCACATTCACTGTTATATACACACAAACATTTCATCGCAAATTTAAAGAGGAAAAAACAAAGGACTGCCTTTATCTGAAAAATGAAACAAAGAGGAAGTGTTTATGTTTTTACTTCATCGAGCCTTGGGAGAGGACGCATGACAATAGAATGCTACTGCAATACACTTAGCACTCTCTCGTCTACTACGTATTTTCCACGAGCTGCTTCATAAAGATCCATTCTCTCCCCAAATCTCCCTTTGAATACTTGTCTGGTATATCACATCGCATTTGGAAGCGACGTCATATAGATCAATGCTTTCTTCCCATTTCACGCCTTCTGATGTTAAGTAGTCCTAGATATCATCATGTATGTTCAATTCCAAATTTTCTTACATAAAAATAAACCTTCCCCAACATCAAAGTATGAAAAGTCAATTAGCAAATTTTGATACAGTTTACTGACATCCTAAAATGTATATATAAGGCAAAATAATTCTTTTCAATGATTATCAATAGTTATTACCAGTATCAAAAAATCATGGTCAGAATATAATGTTGTAGAACTTCATTTAACTCCTCATACACAAGTCATGTTGAGCAAGAGCTTGAATGTTGATGGATGATAACATTGATGAAACCAATAGATCAATAAAAAGTAGTTTACTGAAAACCACTTAGTTTGCATTTAGGTTGAAGCGACTAAAAATTATTTTCCTCTATTATGGTGTCCGCCCCAAACTCTGGTCTCTACCGAAGAATGTCATCCCACGTATGCTTGGCTTTCTCGATATCATGAAGTATGTTAAATTATTCTTACGATCATTAAGGGTGTAGTCTGCGGAATTACAACCAAAATATAAAAAAAATCTATAATACACAATAAAATTTAAATCGTAATTTATATCTAATGTGTGAGAAAAAGGAAAAAGATGCATTTTATGATAAAACAACCTATTATGAATGATAACAAATACCGGCTAGCATCAACTAATATTTTATCCTCACAGTCTAAACTATTTCCTCCGCAAAATAATTTCCAAACCCAAAACAGTTTTGGACACTTTAACCATGCTTATCTCTATATTGGAAATGATAAAATAAAAACATTTACACCAAATAAAAAGAAGACTTCGCCAATGCTGGCATTGCTTTTGATTCACAAAAAGATAAAATGGTAAATGCATTACATCATACCTATGAGTAATAACTAATAAGCATGCTCCAATGCATTTACCCCAAGCAAAAGCACTAAGTATTTTGACCTGGAAGTATTTCGATAGCGTGCTCATGGAATAACTTATAGAATAGCATTCTCTTAGAGTTTCCAAAATTCTATGCAATATTGACCTGTAAGTATTTGAAATTTTTTCAATATACATTATAGAGTGACACATATATACATATGTACATATACATGACCATTTACCCTTTTTTGATCAAATTTTGCAAAAATACAGATTAACAGACTGAAATTACTGTTACAAATAATCATGTAAATAAACATTTACACCGAGCAGAAGAAGACTTCGCCAATGCTGGCATTGCTTTTGATTCAGAAAAAGACAAAACGATAAATGCATTACATCATACCTATGAGTAATAACTAATAAGCATGCTCCAATGCATTCACCCCAAGCAAAAGTACAAATTATTTTGATATAGAAGTATTTGGATAGCGTGCTCATGGAATAGCTTATAGAATAGCATACTCTTAGAGTTACCAAAATTCTATGCAATTTTGACCTGCAAGTATTTGAAATCATTTCAATATCCATCATAGAGTGACACATATGTACATATGTACGTATACATGACCATTCAGTTTTGTGGATCAAATTTTGTAAAAATACAGATTTATAGACTGAAATTACTATTACAAATAATCATGTAAATAAACATTTATACCAAACAGAAGAAGACTTCGCCAACACTGGCATTGCTTTTGATTCAGAAAAAGATAAAATGGTAAATGCATTACATCATACCTATGAGTTATAACTAATAAGCATACTTCAATGCATTTACCCCAAGCAAAAGTACTAAGTATTTTGACATGGAAGTATTGGGATAGCATGCTCATGGAATAACTTATAGAATAACATTCTGTTAGAGTTGCCAGAATTCTATGCAATGTGGACCTTCAAGTACTTGAAATTTTTTCAATATCCATCATAGAGCGACACATATATACATATGTACGTATACATAACCACTCAATTTTTTGGAACAAATTTTGCAAAAATACAGATTTATAGACTGAAATTACTATTACAAATAATCATGTAAATAAACATTTACACCAAACAGAAGAAGACTTCGCCAATACTGGCATTGCTTTTGATTTAGAAAAAGGTAAAACGGTAAATGCATTACATCATACCTATGAGTAATAACTAATAAGTATACTTCAATGCATTTACCCCAAGCAAAAGTACTAAGTATTTTGACCTGGAAGTATTTGGATAGCATGCTCATGGAATAAATTATAGAATAACATTTGTTAGAGTTGCCAGAATTCTATGCAATGTCGACGTTCAATTACTTGAAATTTTTCAGTATCCATCATAGAGTGACACATATATACATATGTACGTATACATAACCATTCAATCTTTTGGAACAGTTTTTGCAAAAATACAAATTTATAGACTGAAATTACCGTGCACCTGGTAATTTGTAATTGGTCCTCTGTAACATTAGCAACTACAGTTGTACATGTTCAAGCTTCATGTTCTCCTTGGCATCTGGAAATTGGTCCACCGAAACATTTTCCATGTCATAACAAGTGCACTAATTAGTCAAAAGAATTGAAAAAATAATGATATATTAATGAAATGCAAAGCCTAAATGGTCGTAAGCAATAACATATTAATGAAATGCAAAGCCTAAATGGTAAAAAGAATTGAAGAAAAAGTCATTTATTTATTTTACTATTTATTCAAGAGACATTTTATGTAATTGTTCTTCCTCCATTAATCTTGAATGTAAGCCTTTGCATTTCCCAATTTGCGTACGTCTTTCAAAAGTGAACATAGGTATAATGACCTAGAAAAATTGACGTTTGAAATATAAATTAAATTAAGATTTAGCACAAAATAAATATTTATATTTGGAATTTTGTCTATTTTGAGCGATATTTAAGTGAACGTTATAGATGTTATTACCATTATGAATTAACTTTGTAATTTAATTAAGAAGCTATTTTGGTCTTGTAATTGGGTAAGAAGAAAATATATGCCTAAAATTCAATTTGGACTGTTATTTAATGTAGTGTTCATTCTAAAAATAAAAGGAATATAATATAAATATTTACGTTTGTCAAAATTTATGGTGTTAACAAATGGTAAGCTGTTTGGAATATCTGACATCAGAACAAAAATCAATCTTGGAATAAATTTTGTTTGAGAAACGATTTAATTTAAGTAAAGAATCTATTTGCATCATAAAATATCTTTAAGATTTATTTATTTCCAATCAGACTATTAAGTATGAATGAAACAATAAAAATAGAAAATTAACTTTGAAATAAATTCGAAATCAAATTGATGAAGCAAATTATTTTGAGTAGAGAATGCTGTTGCTAAATAGAATATCATTGAAGCGTTAAGTAAGTAGTGTAATAGAAGTGACTAAATTAATTTCAATTTATAAGTTGAAATTTTTAATAGTGATAAATTTTGTTTTTACCGCTAAGTCTAAATTTATTACGGTATTAATTGTAATGCAGTTAATGTGATGAAAGCAAGGAATAAATTTTTGATGTACAAACAGTGTAATTAAACTAAAAATATAACACATATTTATGAAAGGAACACGTAATAAATGGAAAGGAATAAAATTATACAATCAATTTTTGTATTTTGCGTCCTCATTTAAATTTAATTAACTGTGCATAACGATTGAATTTATAACGTTCAGATAATAATGTAAACAACATTGTTAGTTCATGTATTAGCCTAGCGTACTGTTCATAGAAAAAAAACAAGTTTTCCTTCATTTTAGGAGATATGGTAGGCAATAATATATGATTAAACCTAGCCTAAAATCCTATCCTATCAATACAAAGATTTAAAATAGTATCCAAAGATTTTGAATAATTATTGTGCAGATAAGTAATACTCTACACAAATAAACACCTGTCCGTTAGTTTTATGCGTTGATCTTTTGGTTTCCTTTCCCCTTATTATAAATATATGTTGCATCCTCTTTTATCAGACAAAACCATTTCTCATTGCCCATTGTTTATTCCTTCAGCTGACTGGAAATTCCTCTATCTCTCCTCTTTAATTTTTCAAACTTCACCGCCTTTTGGCTTTAGCTCAAGCATCACCTCGTAATCCTCTCCGGTGTTTCCCTCCTCCATTCAAACTGTTAAACCACTCAACATTAACACGTTTTATTCCCTCCAACGACGCACTTCGTCTCTACCTTTACTTCTACCTGCATGCGAGAAGGGAAGTGTTGTAGTATACATACGTAGACGTTGGTTATGGATACATATGTGAGGAAGAAGAGAAGCGAAGATCAGTGCGGGCACGCGACTGTCATGGCGTTCGCGACCATTTGCATGTAAGCCAGTTCACAATGATACGAGAATTTGACGGAGAAGATTTGGAAAGCAATATTTGGTGAGAACTTTTACACCGATTTTGAGGGCTAGTTAATTATTGATTAATTTTTGTGCACTCAATGATGAGATGATTATTGGTTGATAATACAAGTTTATTAAGATGATTAAATAATGATTAGCATATTAAAAATATAATTTTGAATTGATATATGTATACTTGTTTAAGTACGTGAGAAATTAAAATTCAATATAGAAAGGGGTAGATTACAAAATTATTTGCATGAAACTTAATTGTTAGTTAGAACCATTATTGTTAATGGTAAATAAAAATTTATTAAGTTATGAAATAATTTTCAATTAGTTAAAAATGTGATTTTTGACTAATATATGATATGAAATAATTTTTAGCAAGTCAAAAATGTGATTTTAACTAATGTGTGCAACGGACATTAGAATGTGATATGCAAACAATACTGTATTGATATCATGGAGTTGTAACTTGAATTGATTAAGTAAAACTTACAATTTAAGTGTTGATTTGTTGTAGTTAAAAATAAAATTAATTGTGAAGTAATGCGATGAACATGGAATGATAATAAAATTCATTATGATTTTAGTAAGCGACTAACGATGTAAAAATATTATTTTTAAATCCCCTTCCTGTGTGGATAACGACTGGTTAATAAAATAAATTTAAAAAATAATCTTTGAATTTAGATTTTTTTTTAATTAATTTGACTCGCGAGCAATTAAACTATTGTCCATAAGTACGAAATGATTTTGGCAATATCTTAAAATGATTTTGGATCCTTAAGGTTGTAAACAAAGTTTTGAAATCTAACTAAACTTTGATTTTTGTGTTGCGTGTAAATGTTTAGTTTCATAACCATCTTTAAGTCTTAAAATTTGATTTTGAGTTATGTTGTTTATGTAAATGTTTAACTATCCATAAGCATTAAAATTTAATTAAAGAAAATTTGATTTAAGTATGCAACTAAACATTAATTTACTAAATACACTTGGTTCCATTTTTTTTAAAAGACCATTTATAAGCTTTAATAATTAAACAAATCTGGAAATATTATGTTAAGTTTCCAATGAAAGTTGGACTACGATTTTAATTGAAACTTTAATTATGAATTAGAAAAGGAAAAATTTTGAACCATTACCTATTGCATAAAAATTTATGTATATATTAACGACATTTCTTCTAATAACACATACACCAGAACGTTCTAGGGTGACAGAGAGGATAGTGTATAAGGCTTGGGTTTGGAAAATACTTCCTGGCTATCCCTAATTGATCCGGCGGACGGGATGGTTATTTTTAAAATCTAATTTGGAAGTTAATTAAAACCCCTAGATTTAGAACAAATTTTGGAAACTTACAAGCGTCATTTAAGTAAAAGATTTGAACCCTTAAATGATGTAGAACCTATTTGGTAAATGGCTAATTTATAGTACTTATGAAACGTTTTACCATTCGGTGAAAATGATTAAATTTTAGAACTATTATTTTTTTTTAACAAAAACTGTGTATAAGGCTTTCAATCCAAATTTGAAAAGACGAATGGAAATGATAACAACAAATAGAGAGTTTTGAACAAGGGATTTGTAAAGAAGAGATAAGACGGCAATTAAGGAAATTAATCCAACCTTATCCAAAAATGAATTGATAACAAATTGAAATCGTCATAGTCCATAACTTTGTTTTAAAATACGCTTTTTACTTGGGAAGACCGGGATCGGATGTAAGTCCGAAAACCATTCCAAGTAATAATACGACGACGCTACGAAGGAAATTGAAAAACTGGAAATGGCAAATGAAGACCGGGAATCTTTGGACTTATTTGGATTGATTGCTAATGTCTTAAATCGGGCTGTACACCCGTACGAGGTTATAAGTGGCATGAGGTCTGAATATATTTGAGGATTTTCGGATTTTGTTCAATTCAGACCCAGAATGGACTTGTATGGATTGTGTGTCTAACATTGTAATTGACTGCATAGCACTGATTTCTGTTGGTATATATAACGGACTGTGGAAATTAAATTCCGTCTCTAAGTTTTATGTGCTTAGAGGTTATGTATTGATAGAAATCAGTGACATGTTGTAAATTGACAATGTGGCATACTCAAGTTATGGAATGAGCTAATTATGATCAAAGAATGGCTTATATAAGCATAGCTTTGTGTATACCGCGACATCGAGAAGCCTCATAACCTAGATGATGAGAAACTAGTGGTTAGGTTGTTGACATATACATCATTTTGTGATCAATAGTTGCGACGAAGGTACCTCTTGTGAACTTATGGGAATTAGGTATGCTCGGTGTCCGGGTCTGGATGTTAACTGGTGATTTACCTCATGATTTGTATTTGGTGTCCGAGTCTGGATGAAAAACTGTGTTACACTTCGCTTGTGTTCCTGATTGATCTTTCATGCTAAGAATCATCAAGTTGGAAACCCAATCTCCAATATGCGCCCATGGTTTTTTTTGTATACCTATGGCGACATAGTAGGATGGGGTACTATGCCATCTAAGATTGATACATTTATTTTTGAAAATGTTTTCTACCCTTTGCACTATTCATAATAAAAGAGGAGTTTCACGTATGAAAGCATGTTTGGTTATCATAAGACAACACTCGCCCATCTGGTGTGCGCTTGCATTGTGTGATGTGGGACGAGCTTATGATATCTTCATTTCCCAAAAGTCATTACGTTTTATATGCATGGGCATTCACATGGAGTAAACCTGTTCCGCATTAGCGGCGTGGTCCGGTGAATCTCCCAATTTTAAATTAAATCCTAAAAATAACTGTTTTATGTTCTCACACCAGTCCCATGACTAACATGCAGTTTATTGTTCCTTCCTAAACTCTAGGTGCCTACTAATTTCCACACGGGCAGCTAAAGGTTTAGTTTTACAGTTATAGACCCTTGGAGCAAGAGTTGGAGCACTTTCTAAGTTGGAGCTTCGATCTAAATTAAAGTTTCCGCTATATCACATCCTTCTTCCACTGAGAGTATATTTATGTTTCTGCTGTTATATGTATGTAACTCTGATATTCTATGTAACTATGATGAAATATTGTATCATGATATAAAAGTTCTGTTGTTTTGTTCTATATATGTTAGTACCCATAACAATCCGCATTTTGGAACAGTTTAAGTTGGTTTAATTACCAGCGAAAACCGAAAAGAAAGACAGCATGTTACAGTTTGTATCAGAGCTTTGTTTATACAAAGCTACGGGGTATGACATATGTTGAGCAAACGATAGAACTCATCAGAGTTATAGTATCCCATTAGAGATTAGGTTAGAAACGCCCTAGAATGAGATTTTGGAATATTTCGTTGAGAGAGCGTATTTCGAAACCAAGTAAATCGTTTTGATAAATATAGTAATTTATATAACCTTTTAATTTAGCTTATCCAATTATTTCATCATCTAATAAATTGCTATATTTTGCATTTTTACCTATGATGTATCCATTTCAAACCCTTCTACATATATTAGTTTACTATTTTCTACCAAGTTCCTAAATTTCTTATGTTTAACTATTTTATTTTACCTATCAAAGCTATCTTATGTTAAATCTTCAAATTTTTATTAAACCTATTAACCAAAATGACTTATCATAAAGTAATTTTATCATTTAAACTACTTTTACTTTCACTTAGATTTTTTCATATTTTGAATATAACTTTCTTTTACATTATATAGCAAATTTCCTTATTTATTTTTATGCAATAAGTTAAGTTTTGCTCAAATGTTGTTTTGATATAAATATCGATTCAGTTATATGATAAATTTTGTGTTTAACCTAATCAAGAACCGTTGGATAAATTTTCAAGCTTATTAGAAAGGTATTATGTTTCAATAAACTTTGCTTATACATTGGTATTAATAAATCTTATAAGAATAAGATTTATTATTTTACTTAAGCATAAGTTTACAGCTTTCCTTTTCGAGGATGAAAAGTTTTAAGGGGAGATTGTAACGACCTAGAAAAATTGACGTTTAAAATATAAATTAAATTAAGATTTAGCGCAAAATAAATATATATTTGGAATTTTGTCTATTTTGAGTGATATTTAAGTGAACATTATAGAAGTTATTACCATTATGAATTAACTTTGTAATTTAATTAAGAAGCTATTTTGGCCTTGTAATTGGGTAAGAAGAAAATATATGCCTAAAATTTAATTAGGACTGTTATTTAATGCAGTGTTCATTCTAAAAATAAAAGTAATATAATATCAATATTTACGTTTGTCAAAATTTATGGTACTAACAAGTGGTAAATTGTTTGGAATATTTGACATCAGAACAAAAATCAATCTTGGAATAAATTCCGTTTGAGAAACGATTTAATTTAAGTAAAGAATCTATTTGCATCATAAAATATCTTTAAGATTTATTTATTTCCAGTCAGACTATCAAGTATGAATGGAACAATGGAAATAGAAAATTAACTTTGAAATAAATTTAAAATCTAATTGATGAAACAAATTATTTTGAGTAGAGAATGTTGTTCCAAATAGAATATCATTGAAGCATTAATTAAATAGTGTAATAAAAGCGACTAAATTAATTTCAATTTATAAGTTTAAATTTTTAGTGGTGATAAATTTTGTTTTTACCGCTAAGTCTAAATTTATTACGGTATTAATTGTAATGCAGTTAATGTGATGAAAGCAAGGAATGAATTTTTGATGTACAAACAGTGTAATTAAACTAAAAATATAACACATATTTATGAAAGGGACACGTAATAAAAGGAAAGGAATAAAATTATACAATTAATTTGTGTATTTTGCGTCCTCATTTAAATTTAATTAATTGTGCATAACGATTGAATTTATAACGTTCAGATAATAATGTAAACAACGTTGTTAGTTCATGTATTTGCCTAGCATATCGTTCATTGGAAAAAAAAACAAGTTTTCCTCCTTTTTATGAGATATGGCAGGCAATAATATATGATTAAATCTAGCCTAAAATACTACCCTATCAATACAAAGATTTGAAATAGTATCCAAAGATTTTGAATAATTATTGTGCAGATAATTAATACTCTACATAAATAAGACACATGTCCGTTAGTTTTACACGTTGATCTTTTGGTTCCTTTCCCCTCGTTATAAATATATGTTGCATCCTCTTTTATCAGACAAAACCATTTCTCCTTGTCCATTGTTTATTCCTTCAGTTGACTGGAAATTGCTCCATCTCTCCCCTTTTGTTTTTCAAACTTCACTGCCTTTTTACTTTAGCTCAAGCATCACCTCGTAATCCTCTCGGGTATTTCCCTCCTCCATTCAAACTGTTGAACCACTTCAACATTAACACGTTTTGTTCCCTCCAACGCCACACTTTGTCTCCACCTTTAGGTCTACCTGCATGCGAGAAGGGAAGTGTTGTAGTATACATGCGTAGACGTGGTTTATGGATACATATGTGAGGAAGAAGAGAAGCGAAGACCAGTGTAGGCATGCGATGGTCGTGGTGTTCGCAACCATTTACATGTAAGCCGGTTCGCAATGATACGAGAATTTGACAGAGAAGATTTGGAAAGCAATATTTGGTGAGAACTTTTACACCTATTTTAAGGGCTAGTTAATTATTGATTAATTTTTGTGTACTCAATTGATGAGATGATTATTGGTTGATAATACAAGTTTATTAGGAAGATTACATAATGATTAGCATATTAAAAGTATGATTTTGAATTGATATATGTATACTTGGTTAAGTATGTAAGAAATCTAAATTCAATTTAGAAAGGGCTAGATTAAAAAATTATTTGCATGAAACTTAATTGTTAGTTACAACCATTACTATTAGTGGTAAATATATTTATTAAGTTATGAAATAAATTTCAGTTAGTCCAAATGTGATTTTGTAATGTCCCGTATTTTGGCAGCCAAATATTTTATTTTATTTATCATTTTAAATATTATATTTGGAATATTAAAGGATTTTAATATTGAATTCATTATTAAAACGAAGTTTGAACGTTATATATTTATATAATTATAAATCGAGCTTGAAATGGTGCGGTAGTTCGTAATATTGAGTTTTGAACTTTAACCGGATACACAGGATCCGAAATACGTTGGATTTCTGTGAAACAAAAACCGTTGGAATCTTATTGGTTATAAATTTTCATACGGAAGAGAAAAATTCAGATTTCATGTTATAGATTATAAGTTATGTCCAATTCAAATTTTAAAATAGTCGCTATGGAAATCGTTTATAATTATAACGGTTATTTAATAAATTTATAGGGAATTGCTATATATTTCGCATATCGTTAAACTCGAAAATGTCAATGTTGAGTTATATTTTCATATTGGTTGAATTTGGAATGATATATTTTTCCATTTGGATATACTCTGCAATATTGGTTTATTTTATTGTAGTTTTAGAATTTATTTAATATTAAATCGATATTATATAAGCGTTAGAAATAACTGTTTTCCAAATGATCTCTGCTTTCGAAGGAATGAATTTTAGTGGGATATGCATAATTAATTATTGCTAGATTTTTAGTTTGGAGTCCAACGGATTTGTTTTGTCTGTAGACGCAATTCAAAGGTGAACCGATAAACATATTTATATTAAAATAACGCTGCTGTGCATAGCAAAGTGTCTAGTTTTAGTTTGTTGAAATTCGTATGTGGTTATAAGAAATTGAACATGGATCAAATGATAAGTGGGCACAATTTTTATTTAATTTAATCTAATTTAACCTTGCTAGCTTGTTTTTCATTGCCTTGCCCACCACACAATCCACTTCCTTGTGAGCCAAACCTTATAAAAACCGCGCAATCCACGTTATAAAAAATCACACTCGCGCAGCTACCCTATTCTTCTGTCTGCAAACCTATATCCAACATCATGGCCATCACGTTTGCTCCAATATAAATATAGGACCCCTTTTTCTCCTTTTTATAAACCACTCAGCTCCTGGATCCGCTTATTCGTTTCGACATTTGGATCTGCATAAATAAAACCCAACTTCTCACCATTAATCTCGCAAGCCTTCGAATACCTCACTCTCTCTTACTCTATCGCGCATGGAGACGGGGCTGTTCTCGAGGAGCGTCGAGAAGCAGACTGTCGGTGTAGAAGGTGGTTGGATCCGAGATCAGTAACGTGGTGGGTTTATCAGAATGGAGGAAGGAGTGTGGTGTACAAGGTGGAAGCATGCGCGGCATATGGTGGTGAAGCCTGTGTAGGCAGCATGTAGTGCAGTGGCACTCGAGCCGGGATGTTTTTATGGGGACAAAAGTAGATGTGAAAAGAAAAGAAGGAGCGGGGAGGATGGAAACTGGTGCTGCTGAATTGAAAAAGGACCGGAGTTCCTTTTGGTTTGCACGTGAGGATGGGATTCTCCGGAGAGGGAAGCAGTGGCCTACGTGTGTTCGGAGGAGCAGGTGGCTCGTGAAAACAGTTCGAATAAAAGAAAGCAATTGAACCAGTCTGTTTCAACATGAAAAATGGGTATGATCAGCCTAATTAAGTGTTAACAAATTTAATTAAGGTAATATTAAATTAAGTAAAGGATTTATTTCAGGGGACCGTGGGTTTAAAGCAAGTATGGCTGTCTGGAACGAACTGTTGTAGAAGATGGAACAAAGATTTTTGAACAGTAGTGGTGACTGGTGAGGTATGGATGTTTAGTGAAACACAAACGTGAAGAAGAGACTAAGTCCGTAACTGTTATTCGCTTAACATTGTCAGTTTAATTATAATTTAATTGAGAAATGATTAATTAATAAAATATAAAAGTTTAGTTTATGGAAGGTCAATTTTTGAGATGAAATCATGATCTGATATTAACTTATGCCATCAGGTCTGAACGAAAGCGAACGAAGACGGTGGAACCTGGAAGAGAAATAATATTGGCCTGAAAATGATTTGCAAATGTAATTAGACAACTTGAATATTAATTAAGAAAATAATCATTTAATTAACTCATGGATGCTTATAATTTTATAACCTGTGCATATTTGATCAGAATGGGACCAGGCAAGTGCGTAAGGACATATGACCAAACTTAACATTTTGGAATTATTCTGAACAAAACTGGAGACTGTTGGAGATTTTTGTTAATTAAACACTCGTTTAAATTAATTGGAACTGGAATCGAACCGCTTTAGCGACAATGGAATGAAATCAAGGTGAGTTAAACTCACTCAGTTCTCCCAACTTATATTTCATATAAGTTGGGTTTATTTGTTTGTGTGCTATGGATGATTTTTATTGGATGATTATTGAATTATGTATTCATATCTTGACTAAACAGTTAAGTTAAATGTTCCTTTAACTTAATAAAATCGTTATTTTTAACGATTGAATCCAAATGAGGTAACTTACCTCAGTGGTTACGTTTATAATAGTATAAACATTATAAATAAATAATTGGATATTGGAATTGCTGTTATTTGTTGATTATTGACTGTTGCCATCCATTATTGACTGTTATTATTAAACTGTTTATTTCATCTGTTTAGATGAAAATGAACATTAATTAGCCACATTGAACTGATTTATTCGAATTGCGGTAACCCATTGTTTTGTAGAGATTGACAGGTTGGGGGAATCCAATAGGATTCCTCACCGATATTGATAATGTTATCAATATGATATGTTGTGATTGTTTGGGCATGAAATGGTTTAATATTTCACGGTTTAGTACTATAGAAGACATTTGCCTCTTAATACCGTCTATAAAGAAATGATTTTTGAAATCGGTATCAAATCAATTTCAAACGATTTCAAAGAGATAAATATAATTATATATGAATTTGAAATATGATTTGATTGCAAATATAAATATCAAAGTTTAATTTATTGTTTTATAATTATTTAAATTTATAATCAACAAAGATATAAGATATTATTATTAAAGGAATAGTTATAGGATATAAACTTAGCGTATTTATTATTAAAACATGTGAAATGGTATATAAAGGCCTTAATGGCCGTAAAGAAAGTTTTAAATTGATTTCAAAGTATTAAAATGGAATAATTGTATCGTTAATTTTCGAGAATTTATAAAAAAAAAAGATTGAGAAGTGATATTTTGTGATAAATCATCGTTTTAAACAAAACATTGTTTTAAAAAATACGGAATAAGAATAAGATTAACGAATCAACGAAACTGGAAATGAATATCGATTTGGGAATGAGATTTCAGGTTTCTAAATGAAATCGGAATTGAAAATATGAATATGTATTTATAAATGGGATTGAGACTTTTAAATAGGATTTGGGTTGAAATGACAAATAAGGATTTATAATTGAATTTAAAACCCGATAGCTGAAATAGATTGTTGAATTAAGATTTCCAAATATAGCATAATGAGTTGATTTTTACGTGGAAAAGTGATAAAATAAATTTCAAGTAAAACGGAATGGATAAATATTATTTTAGGAGTTGGGAAATAATGCGAAATGACTAGAATAAAAGTTTATTTCGAGGTTCGAAATGTTGTATTCCAAAGTTCGGAATGTTTATTGGGTTGACGTTTATTCCGAAGTTCGGAATGTGATATTCCGAAGTTAGAAATGTAAATCGAAGGTGAGAGCCGAGAAATGGAATCGAATTATAAGTCGTCGCTAATGAATTTGCATGTTGAACATGTAAATGAAATTAAGTTTTGGGAAAAGGATTGTATCCTTTGTTACAAAATATAAATTGAGCTAATTAATTAATAAACTGAAAATCTTTATAAAGGATCGTTATATGGTTTTTAGCCAACAAATAAGTTGTTGGAAATGAATTGAAGGATTTGATAAATGGAAGTAAATTAGGAAATTTAATCTGTAACATTTGATAAAGAAGTTAAGTTATATTATTTGACTAATAAAATATAAGATCTGGGAAAATCACAAATTAAGATTTGAAAAGGTGTTCACAGAAGATCGTAAAGGTATTTATTTAAGATTTGTAAAGAATATTTATATACTATTGTAATCAATAAATAGTGATTTTTGTGAATGTTGGTAAAATATATTTTGAAGAGATGCTAATGAAAATTTATAAAGGACTCGATTTATAATTAAATCAAGAGTCGTGCATTAACTGTAAAGTGTTTTAAGGAATGAAGAGAATTATAAATAAAAGTTTACTTAACTAAATAAGTAAATGTGTTTGAGATTTTAAACAGACTTTTTAAAAGAGAAATATATGTGTTAATAAACTTATATCTGTTTTGAAGATATGAATGTTGTTGGTCAAGGTCTGAGAGGTAAATAGAATACCCAACTTGAACGGCTTCATGATTATCCAAGGATGGTATTAGTTTATAAATGAGAGGAGTTGGGGGAAATATAAGTTATGATTTCCATGAATGATTTTATAAACTGTATTTGAAAAGTACAAGTTGAATGAATGGTTTAAAAATATCCTTATCCGATAATATGAAGTAAATGCGATATTCTAATATTGGACGATTTATAAGAAATTAATTAACAAATGGTTAATTAAAGAGGCTAAATGATGTTGGGTACTGAATCAGTGAATTCATTTTTGTTTCTATGCATGAAGGGTTGTTTATTTAAGTTTATTTGATAGTTAAATAACCGACTATCAAATTAGGCATATACGCTTGTTGGTATGGAAAGACCGGGATCGAATTTATATTCGAAAACCATTCCGACCAACAAATACGTGAAGATATTAGAAGATAATCAAAATGGAGCATTGAAGACCACAGATCTTCATACCCAGAAGAACTACCAATAATCTCTGGTTTAGCGGCCAGAGATAAACTGTGGTTCTGTCATGGTTGAAATCTACGGATTTGCAAGAACTTCTCGCTACTGATCTATAGGGTGATTCCTAGGATGTATTAGGAGGGTGCCTTCGGTTCATCCTGATCCTGGATGACTTGTATGGACGATTGTCTGACAGAGTATTTCCAACGGGGTCGTATACGTTGATTTTTTCAAACGTGTCATAGTTCGGTAGCTCCCAACTAGGGTATTTTTGTGGACGTCAATTAGTGATATCTAGCGGATCTGACGATGTGGCATTCAAAGTAAATGGGGGCCAGATGTTCTAAAGGTGAATTTAAAGCCTCAAGCCTCATAACCGGGAAATGACAAAAATCGGGCAGGCAACATGGCTATGTGGGTCGCTCCCATTAGGGTGTATAATCACCAATCTAGAGAAAATCCATTTCCTACATTAACCTATTTCGATGCTGTCCCTCTTCGAGAAACGGTGGTTTGAGCCCAACCGTTGGTGATATGCATTCGATACACTCAAGCGAAATGAGTGGTCGGTCATGTATGGGCCGGGTTGCATGATGTTCTTGTTGAACCCAGCGTATTCCCCTCTAGAGATACACGATCGGCAAGTAGTTCCATACCTTGTCGTACTCGGAATCCAATCTCCAATAAGCGCCGCGGTTTTGGTTGTATACTATATATGTGGAGTGTGAGATGCAAGCGTTCCGCTAGATTATTATTTATTTGTATTTAGACACTATTATAATATCAGAACATGTATATGATTTCAAAATGTTTTGGGTTATCGTAAGGAAAAAACCGTCCGTATTTATGTGTGGATTTGGTCTTACGATTATCCTTTTCTTTCAAAAAGATTTTGACTTAAAAATCAAGCTGTGTGATACCCTTAAACCTAGTGTGTTTTTCTCACTCTGGTTCACCAGACCGACCTGGTGTTTTGTAATGCTCGGGTTAGACCAGGGTGTACAGGTCTAGGTTATCGGATGCTGCAAAATCCAAAGACGAGCTGGAGGTGTTCAGACATATGATATCTAGGATTTATTCCGCTGTGTATTGTATATGAGGACAGATTATCATAACTACCCCGATGTGCGATGTACTCTGATATTTGTAAGTATTTTTAAAGGCTCTCAATAAAGATTTATTTTTGTATTATATTTTATTCTGCTGCGATGTGAGACTCTATGTTGTGTTGATGCTTCTTCTTCTTCTATTCTGACATTTCTTTCTTTCTTATCTCACCCTTTAGTATCTTTCTATAAATGTTCCAGTGTTTTCGGTGTTTGGGAAGTCGGCATGAGATACGGTAAATTTATTTATGTCGGTTTTCGGGGCCAAAAATTCTTGGGTCGTTATAGTGGTATCAGAGCTATTGGTTTAGTAATAACCTTGGCTTTGTGGCATAACTCGATAATTGGGTTAGTAATACCCTAGATTGAGTTGAGTGTATAATGAGAGAGCGTATTTGTAAATTTTATATAGAAATGTTTTGTATTGTGTTGTTTGATTGATTCAAGTGTTGAGAAGCATTAAACTGACAATGGATACAATATTGTTTTGTAAAGAGGGTAAATGAAATAATTTTGCCCAAATTATATTTTTTTATAGAAAAGAAATAATTTTATTAAATTATTTAGATATTGATTTGTTTGATTGATTTGAATAGAATTCAAATTGGACTAAAATTTGAATTAGAACTTAATTTGATTAATTGGAATTAAAATTAAGAATAATATTGAAATAAATTTGGAATTTGGCAATTGAATTGATAATTAAATAGAAATCAATCAGATATTAATCGATTGAAGTTAAAATACGTGAAACTAAAGTAAATGTTAATACTGAATATAAATTCAGCTGATTTAGTTAAATTATTCTGCATTGTTTGTTGATTGTTGTTGGATTGAATAAATTTGATCAATGGTTTATAAGAAATTCAATAGATTGAAACTAAAGAAATAAATTCCAGTATTATAAATTGAAATGGAATTAAATGTGAATTAAAAACGAATGAGTTAACCTAGTATTTGAAATGAATGAATACCATATGTTTGATTATTGGAATTGGTGTTGTATACTTGTTGATTAATGAATATTATTTAAATATTTCATATATCTGTTACTTACATGTTAAATTGAGTTAAGTACAGGTGCTAGATGGCTAGGCAGATTGATATTGGTTGGGTAAATCACATACAAATAAAGTAAGTACGCTCAATAGTGCTCATAAAAGGTACGCCTATGAAAAAATATAAATTTTGGATTTTGAATTTTGTTTTCCGACCTTGTAGTTCAATGTATATATATTTATTGTTCCTGCGATATCGTAGAAGTCCCTCCGTACAAGGGAGGCTCTACCGAATTTTTCCAGGATTTTAAAGTGTTAGAAAATTTTCGATATTTTTGAAAATTTTATTTTACCATAATGCATTGGTTCTCGGTTTAAAATATAAATTGAATTTTAGAATAGTAAACGAATTCATAACATTCTTCTTATCTTAGAAATTTCGGGGACGAAGTTCTTTTAAGGGGGAAGAATGTAATGTCCCGTATTTTGGCAGTTAAATATTTTATTTTGTTTATTATTTTAAATATTATATTTGGAATATTAAAGGATTTTAATATTGAATTCGTTATTAAAACGAAGTTTGAACGTTATATATTTGTATAATTATAAACCGAGCTTGAAATGACGCGGTAGTTCGTAATATTGAGTTTTGAACTTTAACTGGATATACAGGATCCGAAATTAGTCGTATTTTTGTGAAACAAAAAACGTTGGAATCTTATTGGTTATAAATTTTCATACGGAAGAGAAAAATTCAGATTTCGTGTTATAGATTATAAGTTACGTCCAATTCAAATTTTAAAATAGTCGCTATGGAAATCGTTAATAAATTATAATGGTTATTTAATAAATTTATAGGGAATTGCTATATATTTCGCATATCGTTAAACTAATGTCAACGTTAAGTTATATTTTCATATTGGTTGAATTTGGAATGATATATTTTTCCATTTGGATATATTCGGCAATATTGGTTTATTTTTATTATAGTTTCAGAATTTATTTAATATTAAATCGATATTATATAAGCGTTAGAAATAACTGTTTTCCAAACGATCTCTGCTTTCGACGGAATGAATTCTAGTGGGATACGTATTGGTAGAATTCCAGTTTGGAGTCCAACGGATTTGTTTTATCGGTACACGCAATTTAAAGGTGAATCGATAAACATATTTATATTAAAATAACGCTGTTGTGCATAGCAAAGTGTCTAGTTTCGTTTTGTTGAAATTCGTATGTGGCTATAAGAAACTGAACATGGATCAAATGATAAGTGGGCACAATTTTTATTTAATTTAATCTAATTTAACCTTGCCAGCTTGTTTTTCGTTGCCTGGCCCACCACACAATCCACTTCCTTGCGAGCCAAACCTCCTAAAAACGGTGCAATCCACGTTATTAAAAATCACCCTCGCGCAGCTACCCTATTCTTCTGTCTGCAAACCTGTATTCAACATCATGGCCATCACGTTTGCTCCAATACAAATATAGGACCCCTTCTTCTCCTTTTTATAAACCACTCGGCTCCTGGATCTACTCATTCGTTTCGACATTACGATATGCATAAGAAAAACCCAACTTCTCACCATTAATCTCGCAAGCCTTCTCTTACTCTATCGCGCATGAAGACGGGGCTGTTCTCGAAAGTCGAGAAGCAGACTGTCAGAGTAGAAGGTGGTTGGATCCGAGATCAGTAACGCGGTGGGTTTATCAGAATGGAGGAAGGAGTGTGGTGTACAAGGTGGCAGCATGCAACATATGATGGTGAAGCCTGTGTAGGCAGCGTGTAGTGTAGTGGCACCCGAGCCAGGGTGTTTTTATGGGGACAAAAGAAGATGCGGAAAGAAAAGGAGCGGGGAAGATGTAATCTGGAGCTGCTAAATGGAAAAAGGGGGACTGGAGTTCTTTCTGGTCGGCGCGTGAGGATGGGATTCTCCGGAGAGGGAAGCAGTGGCCTACATGTGTTCGAAGGAGCAGGTGGCTTGTGAAAACAGTTTGAATAAAAGAAAGCAATTGAACCAGTCCGTTTTAACATGAAAAATGGGTATGATCAGCCTAATTAAGTGTTAACAAATTTAATTAAGATAATATTAAATTAAGTAAAGGACTTATTTCAGGGGACCGTAGGTTTAAAGCAAGTATGGGTGTCTGGAATGAACTGTTGCAGAAGATGGAACAAAGATTTTCGAAAGAAACAAAGATTTTCGAACAGTAGTGGTGACTGGTGAGGCATGGATGTTTAGTGAAACACAAACATGAAGAAGAGACCAGGTCAGTAACTGTTACTCGCTTAACATTGTCAGTTTAATTATAATTTAATTAAGAAATGGTTAATTAATAAAATATAAAAGTTTAGTTTATGGAAGGTCAATTTTTGAGAAGAAATCATGATCTGATATTAACTTATAGCTTATGTGTAATGACCCGGATTTTAAGCGACTTTGGTTATCGACATAAGCTCGATGTCGATAACCAAAACATCGAAAAATCCTGGTAATTAGTGAAAAAAATTAGAGGGTGAGGAAAGAAAACATAGAAAATTAGAATAGAAGAAGAAGAACACAACATCAGAGTAACACGAATCTCACAGCGGAACGAATAACATATAATATATATAACATACCTTGAAATATACATATGTACTTGAATATACATCAATATCAAAGTATATCACTTACAACACAGCGGAAATAACTATAGCTATATGATCCTGAAGCCTCCTACTCCATCTCTTCAACTATATCTGTAAATCCCGACTACTTGACTGCCCATACAAATTTAGGCACCCAAGAGTTTAGGGAAAACAACAAAGTAAACTCCGGGTCAGTCATGGGACTGGTATGAGTAAAACAGTTTAAAACAGTTCGAACAAGTAAACGATATCTCATTAGACCACGCCGCATAACGGAACGGGTTTTTCCTTATGAGAATCCAAATTATCTTTATATCAAAAACCTTTTGATATTATAATAATGTCTATCAACACAATATAATAATCATCTAGCAGAAACGCTTTCATCTCACGTTCTACATATATAGTATACAATCAAAACCGCAAGCACGTATTGGGTAATGGATTTCCAACTATGATAAGGTATGGAACCACCTTTCGCTAGTGTACCTCTAGAGAGGAATACACTGGGTTCAACAAGAACATCTTGCAACCCGGCCACACATGACCGACCACTCATTTCGCTTGAGCGTATCAAATGTATATCACCAACAGTTGGGATCAGCAACCGTTTCCCGACTGGGACAGCATCAACAATAGATTTTTAGAAGTAAATGAAACTCTAGATCAGGTGATTATACACCCTACTTCGGTGCGACCGACTTAGCCATGCTGCCTGCCCGATTTCTGTCATTTACCGGATGTGAGGCTAGAAGCTATGCTTATCATCACATTAGATTCACTTTGAATGCCACATCATCAAATCCATCCAATCACCGATTGACGTCCTCAACAATACATTATGTGTTAGCTAAAAGAAGTTTCCTTCCTCACTTCCACTCTTGGTACAGTTGGAGAAATCAACATACGTGATCGTCTTGAAATACTCTGTCAGACATCCGTCCATACAAGTCACCCAGGAACAGGATGAACCGAAGGCACTATTCTGTAAACAGGATAGCCCTTGCATAACTCCGTCTTCAATTTCCTTTGGCATATATGATTCGCAACGCTTATGCCAATACAGAGTGGTTCTTTGGATAATAATCCAACCGGTCTCTCCATATTAACAACGTTAAAATGGTCAAAACTTCGATAGTCTGTGATTTAACTATCGAATAAAAACAGGTGTGCAACCAACGATATTATTTCCAAATGGAAATTTATATCGATCAAACATCATTCAACTTTTATCTCCTTAGTTCATTTTTCATCTCCCGTTTCCCTATATTCAACATTTGCTATTTTCTAAATTTAGAAAATATATGTTATTACCATTGGAAAACATTTCCATTCCTTGTTTTCTATATCAGAAAACATTTCTGGTTTCTTATTTGGAAAACATTTCCAAAACTCCTTCATTGGAATTAGACAGATGTTTAAACAAATATCGCTATGCCAACTCAAACCATTTCCTTTACTGCCGAACCTTAACTATTCCTTAGTTAAAAACGAAGCCAATCAAGTTGGGGTAGAACTACCTCTCAGACCTTAACTGAACAACATTTCTAACTTTGAAATAGGCAAAGTTCACTTTATATTCCTTTTACTAACTTGCTTACTTAACCCTCCTTCGAATAACTATTCGATTGACTCTTTTCACTTAACTCTATTCGATTAACCCTTATTAATATACTCTACTGAATTAACACTATTGGATTAACTCTATTTGACTAACGCTATTTATTTACTCATTTCACTTAACTCTATTCACTTAACTCCTTTGACTTTCTTCGAATAAACTATACTCGATTAACTCATTTGCTTCTGCTCTAATCGATTAAACTAACATCGATTAACTCCTTTGCTTTAACCCTAATCGATTAAACTAACATCGATTAACTCCTTTTAACTTTATTCTCTAATCGATTAACTAACATCGATTAGCTCCTTTTCTTTAACTCTAATCGATTAAACTAACATCGATCAGCTCCTTTGCTTTAACTCTAATCGACTAACTAACATCGATTAACTCCTTTTACTTTAACTCTAATCGATTAACTAACATCGATTAACTCCTTTTACTTTAACTCTAATCGATTAAACTAACATCGGTTAACTCCTTTTACTTTAACTCTAATCGATTAAACTAACATCGATTAACTCCTTTTACTTTATTCCTTAATCGATTAATTAACATCGATTAACTCCTTTTACTTTATTCCTTAATCGATTAACTAACATCGATTAACTCCTTTTACTTTATTCCTTAATCGATTAACTAACATCGATTAACTCCTTTTACTTTATTCCTTAATCGATTAACTAACATCGATTAACTCCATTTCGAATAAACTATTCATTTATAAAGATTTACTTTTAGTAACGGTTCTTCACTTTACAAATGATTTCCTTTTATTCTAACTTATCCTTTGATTTTATAAATATTTCTTTTATAAAAATTCTTTTCCTTTTCTATATAAAATCCATCGATTTTATATAAATAATTCATTTTCAAAATACACTTTGAAAATATTCCTTTATCAACATTCGGTATGTTATGGTATTCAACATATCAAATTACGATGATCAAAATCGTCCAAACACATATAATCGACAGCAGATTATATATCACATCATATGTCACAATATATGAATCATAGTAAAATAAATGTTGAGGAATCCAGTTGGATTCCTCCAACCTGTTTCCCTGCATCACAGATGTTAAACAATATAGATAACATCCCTTTCAGTTCTATATGATATATTCTGTTAAACATAATCAATATAGAAATTCAACTAACTGACTAGCAGTTCAATCAAACAGTCAACACACAGTCAATCAGTCAATATCTAACAGTTCTAAAAATACAACATGAAATTATAAACTGTTCAGAGTTAGTGAGATTTACTCACATTTGCAGTTCACCGTTAAAGAACGATAAACTGTTGTTTGATTTGAATCAAACAGTTTATTTCGCCATAAATCCAAACGAGCACCAATCCACTTCCAATCAGCTCCAGCGTGCAGTGTCCGTCCATACGATCCCAACGCAACTTACGGTTCGTTAATCGGGCTTCGTACGAGCCACTTGTTCACCGGCCCAATTCATTCCTGCGCTACCCATACCCGCTCAAACCCTTTTCTCCCTCTTCTGGCCCATTTACAAACATACCAGCCCACCAACCATTCTCTCTTCCCCGACAACATATGGCTCCCTCTCCCCTTTCAGCGAATACACAAAGTCCAGAAAACCAACCTTCCTCTTGATGCTCCTCACTCCAGTAAGATAACCCGCATGTGCCCATTGTTTTAACGGCCCAATGCCCCTTCACATCCAAACGCTACTCCAGTTATGCCGTAGGAACCCAGTACAAAACGTCCTCCTCCATCCCAATGTCTTCAACGTTTGTACGCTACCCATCCGCTAGTTCCTCAGTAAAATAACCACTCCCTTCACCTCATGCCATTTCCAGTCTCTGACCCATCCTCATCAGTAATGGTTCGTGCTCCCTCAACCCCAGTCATCCTCAGCTCGTAGAAACCACCTCCTCAAGAACACCCATCGCATTTCTCCTATCCCCAACTTGTTTCCAGCACTCTACCCCAAACGCGTCTTCCTCAGTTTCGAGCTTCAGATAACCAGCTCCTCAACTCCTTTCTGCGATGAACACCCTTCCATCCATCACCAAAATATAAAACTCGATACTGTTTTTATTTACTTTTGTTTTTGAAAACTTTCCGCTTTGGAAACCAGAAAGAAGAAGTGAGAAGTGTATATATATAAAAGAAGGGGTAGGTGAAGCTTATGGCTTAAGAAAGGACACGTAAAAATGAATATAAATAAAAACAAAGCTGCTTAATAGTTAAGGCTGAAGGACGTGGACACTTGTTTTAGAAGAATGGGACGTCGACATGTATGGTGTTTACTTCATAGTTAAGTATACATTAGAAATGAACGTTGCGAATTCTTGGGTTAGTTCAAATCATGAAGTTACTGCGTTCGCTTTCAAGTTTGATGTATATAGTGTTTATATTTATCTGGTACCCTGCTGTAAAAGATTCTGCTCCCCTACGGACTGAAATAAAAACACCATTGTGACCAGCAATGTATCACCATCCCAAAAATATAAAAATATCAGTAGGTTGACTCATATTGTGAAACCCCGAAATGTCGATACAGGGTGCCCAATATTCCAAATAAAAAGTTGCTTATTAAATTAATTAAAAATTACAGTAAAATTCTAAAAATTATTTTATCACTATTTCCCAAAAGAACCTTGTCTAAATTCAAACCCGATATCTAGTTATATCGAATAAACCATTATGATCGATAAACGATTCTGTAGCGACTATTTTAAAATTTGATTTGGACATATCTCAAAATCTACATGACGAAATCCTGATTTTTCTCTTCCACTAGAAAGATATATTCCACCAGCTCCACACGTTTCTTGTTTCACAGAATTCCGATTTAAAACGAATCCTGTACATTCAGTTGAAGTTCAAATCGCTAATTTACGAACTGCAACGCCATTTCGAGCTCGTTTATAATTATATTATAAACTATACGTTCAACTGTCGACGATTGAATATATTCGTTATTCAAATTCAATTCCAAGCTGAATTAAATATCACAGATGATCCCGTACACACCATATCGCCATTTCAGCCAATTCTGACTATTTCAGAAATTAATATATTATTTAATTTATTATTTTAATTAAATATTCACTATTATTTAATTCCACGATCATTTAATTTACTAAACCACCATTTATATAATTAAATAAATTAATCATAATACCTCTGCCAATGCGGGTCGTTACAATCTTCCCCACTTAAAATAATTTCGTCCTCGAAATTGCTAAAAGGTAGAGGACGACCCCATCGACTGGTTAGAACATATTTGTTCACTTCTTAACTTCAGTTTCAACTGAACCAATTTAATTTCAATTAAATTATTAATTAATTCTTATCAACGAAAATTTTCAAAAATCCTGAAAATTGTCTAACGCCTTAACTCTTCGAAAAATTTCGCCAGCACCTCCTTTGTACTGGTCAATACGTCAAACCACCACTCACCTCTCTGGGCCATCTCCAACCCAAAAGAAAATCAAACAGCCATGCGGCTTGCCAATTCGGCTCATAAATATTATATCCAATAGAAATATAAACTTGTACCTTTTTGTCGGCATATCAACTCTATCACTTCCATATGCTATCAACTCAGCATATATCAATGTTATCCCAATCAAATTCTGAAATCACTTTAATCTCCAACACAACCATTCGCTTATATCCGAGCCAAATATCATTTCAACTCGAGTTTCTTCTCGGTTCCCAACTCTTAACTTGATTATCACACTATACTTCAAATTTGAATCTCACAATCCAATTTGTCTTGATATCATTCTAATTCAATCTCAGTTTCCACTTTACTGGTTTTACTTTAATTCAATTTTTCTTTCACAAATTTCTGTTAAATTTGTTTTTAATTCAAACAGTCTTTCCCTGGGAGTTTTCAAACAGTTTACTCTTTTCAAAAATCAAATTTTCCTTTTGAACATGTCATGACTTCTCTATTTCTTTATCAATATTTGTTAACCAAATATTTTTAATAACCATATTGGCCCTTTTATGTTATTGGGGAAACATTTTTGAATATCGCCTTCCTTTATTTTCTAAACTTTAGAAAATATATGCTATTTCTAATTGGAGAATATTCCAATTACCTATCTCTTTTCCGATCTCGTTTATTTCTATACTTAGGAAATATTCTTTATTATATTTCCAAGCTTACACTTATTTGGGTTAAAACGGATGTTGTGTAAAACATCGTTACGACAACCCAAATACTATATTCAACTAACTCTTATTCAACATTGATCTTTGAGCCTGAAATCTTACTATTTATTTGTTAATAATGAAATCAATCAAGTTGGGGTATAACTACCTCTCAGACCTTGACTGAATAACATTTATAACGTCAAAACAGATATGACTACTTACTCGAAAAATCAATACCATACAACCACTTATTCACCTTTAAACACGTATACGCTTTCTCTTTCTATTCTTACTAGATTTTATTCTAGACTTCCTTTTTGATTTTACTATTCTATTTCTAAGTTCGTTTCCTTATCGACTTATATATATATATATATCGATACGTTGATTTCTAACTATCAAATTATCTTAAAAATATTCTAACTCCTTAAATTCTCAGAAAAATTCGCCATAACTTCCTTTGTACTAGGAACACCGGGATATTTCAAATAGCCTCCCATGGCCCTTACCAATCCAAAAGAAAAAGAAAAAGCCAAGCGGCTAGCCGATACGGCGCATAAAATCTCATATATGAATTAAATACATACCTTCTCGTCGAGCATTCTATTTATATATATTCTATACTATATTCCATACCTATCTCGTGTATATTTATACCTGCCCAATCTATTTTAACTATACCTGATCGTTTTAACTCAATTCGTTAATTAATTTGTTAATTAACTCTTTCGTCTATTCCACTTTTATATTTGAACATGACATGTTCAAATATATTTTAACTTGCTTATTAACTAATTTGAATCCAAATTTCAAATTTAAGTTCTATATTCGATTTCGAATATCCATTTTCAAATCCAATTCACCTTTCAAAGTTCAACTTCAAATTCAAAACTCGATTAACTAACTCCTCTTCGACTTAGTTAATTCCATTCAATTTCTATTCAAATTTTATATCACTTCTATTATTCAAATTCTATTTCACTTCTATAATATAAATCCCATTTGAATTTCTATATTCAAATTCCATATATTCAAATTCTATATTTGATTTCCTTTATATTTTCTATATTCAAATTCTATTGTTGAATTCCATTTGAATTTCTATATTCAAACTCTATTCCAATTTCAATTCTATTTGAATCTTCATTATTCAAATTTCATTTTCAATTCTATTTGAATCCTCTACATTCAAATTTCATTTCACTTTCGATATTCAAATCCTATATTTGAAATCTCTTATATTTTCTATATCCAAACGCCATTTGAATTTCTATATTCAAATTCTATATCACTTCCATTGAGTTTCATATATTCAAACTCCCTTTGAATTTCTATATTCAATTTTCCATTATTTAAATCTTCTTTATTCAAATCTCATTTGAATTTCTATATTCAAATCCCCTTTGAATTTTCTTATTTCAAATTCCTTTCAATAAGTCCCGATTTCAATTCCTTTTGAAATCGATATTTTTACCTTTGGAAAATAGATTTCCCTTTCAATTTCACACTTGTATTTTTATTTCTGAATTATCCAATGATAATTCTTTTCACTTCATTTATAAACTTCGTTTATAAAATAACTATTTATGAACTTTGTTTATAAAGGAACTTCTCGTTTTTATTTCCTTTAAAACAAGTTAACATTTCAAATCTATTTAAAAGTTCAAATTCTATATTTGAAATTTCATTTGAAATTCAACACAACTTGTCTTTCCCAAAACAAATTCAAAACAGTATCTCTGGTAGTAATTCGTCACTTACAACTCGAAAATGAATACTGATGATGCAGCTGTCATCATCAGAATCTATTTTCCAGCGATCGAAGTGAGTTCAATACTATAAAACCATTTCTAAACATTTCCACTTTGAAATTCATTTCAAAATATAATTCACACTGCTTGTAAAACAATTTAAAATCTCCCGGGATCTTAAATTTTCCTTATTTTTAATCCAAATCCATTTACAAACACTTATCCAATTCTCTAGAGTTTTAATTCAATTTCTGGTTAAAAATTTCAGATTCAACTCATCTGATTTCACGTATTTTACTTATATGAATTCTGATTGGTTATTTACGTAACCATTTAATTTATAATCTTACTCGATTATAATAACAACCAATATATATCCTTATATTATAATTTTGATATATATATCTTCTCTATATCAAGATATACCTTGGGTAAACTTATTTTAATTTACCCTCTTTCAAAACATATCGTGCCGACCCATCGTATTCAAGTGTTTAGTAACTCCTACCGATACAGTGGATCAAACTGATCGACCAGAACTCATAAACTACTCAACCAATAAATCTTCACAATATAAAATTATTTTTATATCATATACAAATATGTTCACTCGTATATATACACTCAACTCAAGCTAGGGCATTACTAACCCTATCTCTACCGAGTCACGCCACAGAGCCAAGTAATTCTTAACTTAAGCTCTGATACCAACTGTAATGACCCGGATTTTAAGCGACTTTGGTTATCGACATAAGCTCGATGTCGATAACCAAAACATCGAAAAATCCTGGTAATTAGTGAAAGAAATTAGAGGGTGAGGAAAGATAAGATAGAAAATTAGAATAGAAGAAGAAGAAGAAGAACACAACATCATAGTAACATGAATCTCACAGCGGAACGAATAACATATAATATATATAACATACCTTGAAATATACATCTGTACTTGAATATACATCAATATCAAAGTATATCACTTACAACACAGCGGAAATAACTATAGCTATATGATCCTGAAGCCTCCTGCCCCAGCTCTTCAACTATATCTGTAAATCTCGACTACTTCACTGCCCATACAAATTTAGGCACCCAAGAGTTTAGGGAAAACAACAAAGTAAACTCCGGGTCAGTCATGGGACTGGTATGAGTAAAACAGTTTAAAAACAGTTCGAACAAGTAAACGATATCTCATAAGACCACGCCGCATAACGGAACGGGTTTTTCCCTTATGAGAATCCAAATTATCTTTATATCAAAAACCTTTTGATATTATAATAATGTCTATCAACACAATATAATAATCATCTAGCAGAAACGCTTTCATCTCACGTTCTACATATATAGTATACAATCAAAACCGCAAGCACGTATTGGGTAATGGATTTCCAACTATGACAAGGTATGAAACCACCTTTCGCTAGTGTACCTCTAGAGAGGAATACACTAGGTTCAACAAGAACATCTTGCAACCCGGCCACACATGATCGACCACTCATTTCGCTTGAGCGTATCGAATGTATATCACCAACAGTTGGGATCAGCAACCGTTTCCCGACTGGGACAACATCAACAATAGATTTTTAGAAGTAAATGAAACTCTAGATCAGGTGATTATACACCCTACTTCGGTGCGACCGACTTAGCCATGCTGCCTGCCCGATTTCTGTCATTTACCGGATGTGAGGCTAGAAGCTATGCTTATCATCACATCAGATTCACTTTGAATGCCACATCATCAAATCCATCCAATCACCGATTGACGTCCTCAACAATACATTATGTGTTAGCTAAAAGAAGTTTCCTTCCTCGCTTCCACTCTTGGTACAGTTGGAGAAATCAATATACGTGATCGTCTGGAAATACTCTGTCAGACATCCGTCCATACAAGTCACCCAGGAACAGGATGAACCGAAGGCACTATTATGTAAACAGGATAGCCCTTGCATAACTCCGTCTTCAATTTCCTTTGGCATATATGATTCGCAACGCTTATGCCAATACAGAGTGGTTCTTTGGATAATAATCCAACCGGTCTCTCCATATTAACAACGTTAAAATGGTCAAAACTTCGATAGTCTATGATTTAACTATCGAATAAAAACAGGTGTGCAACCAACGATATTATTTCCAAATGGAAATTTATATCGATCAAACATCATTCAACTTTTATCTCCTTAGTTCATTTTTCATCTCCCGTTTCCCTATATTCAACATTTGCTATTTTCTAAATTTAGAAAATATATGTTATTACCACTGGAAAACATTTCCATTCCTTGTTTTCTATATCAGAAAACATTTCTGGTTTCTTATTTGGAAAACATTTCCAAAACTCCTTCATTGGAATTAGACAGATGTTTAAACAAATATCGCTATGCCAACTCAAACCATTTCCTTTACTGCCGAACCTTAACTATTCCTTAGTTAAAAACGAAGCCAATCAAGTTGGGGTAGAACTACCTCTCAGACCTTAACTGAACAACATTTCTAACTTTGAAATAGGCAAAGTTCACTTTATATTCCTTTTACTAACTTCCTTACTTAACCCTCCTTCGAATAGCTATATTCGATTGACTCTTTTCACTTAACTCTATTCGATTAACCCTTATCAATATACTCTACTGAATTAACACTATTGGATTAACTCTATTTGACTAACGCTATTTATTTACTCATTTAACTTAACTCTATCCACTTAACTCCTTTGACTTTCTTCGAATAAACTATACTCGATTAACTCATTTGCTTCTACTCTAATCGATTAAACTAACATCGATTAACTCCTTTGCTTTAACCCTAATCGATTAAACTAACATCGATTAACTCCTTTTAACTTTATTCTCTAATCGATTAACTAACATCGATTAGCTCCTTTTCTTTAACTCTAATCGATTAAACTAACATCGATCATCTCCTTTGCTTTAACTCTAATCGATTAACTAACATCGATTAACTCCTTTTACTTTAACTCTAATCGATTAACTAACATCGATTAACTCCTTTTACTTTAACTCTAATCGATTAAACTAACATCGATTAACTCCTTTTACTTTAACTCTAATTGATTAAACTAACATCGATTAACTCCTTTTACTTTATTCCTTAATCGATTAATTAACATCGATTAACACCTTTTATTTTATTCCTTAATCGATTAACTCCTTTTACTTTATTCCTTAATCGATTAACTAACATCGATTAACTCCTTTTACTTTATTCCTTAATCGATTAACTAACATCGATTAACTCCTTTTCGAATAAACTATTCATTTATAAAGATTTACTTTTAGTAACGGTTCTTCACTTTACAAATGATTTCCTTTTATTCTAACTTATCCTTTGATTTTATAAATATTTCTTTTATAAAAATTCTTTTCCTTTTCTATATAAAATCCATCAATTTATATAAATAATTCATTTTCAAAATACACTTTGAAAATATTCCTTTATCAACATTCGGTATGTTATGGTATTCAACATATCAAATCACGATGATCAAAATCGTCCAAACACATATAATCGACAACAGATTATATATCACATCATATGTCACAATATATGAATCATAGTAAAATAAATGTTGAGGAATCCAGTTGGGTTCCTCCAACCTGTTTCCCTGCATCACAGATGTTAAACAATATAGATAACATCCCTTTCAGTTCTATATGATATATTCTGTTAAACAGAATCAATATAGAAATTCAACTAACTGACTAGCAGTTCAATCAAACAGTCAACACACAGTCAATCAGTCAATATCTAACAGTTCTAAAAATACAACATGAAATTATAAACTGTTCAGAGTTAGTGAGATTTACTCACATTTGCAGTTCACCGTTAAAGAATGATAAATTGTTGTTTGATTTGAATCAAACAGTTTATTTTGCCATAAATCCAAACGAGCACCGATCCACTTGCAATCAGCTCCAGCGTGCAGTGTCCGTCCATACGATCCTAACGCAACTTACGGTTCATTAATCGGGCTTCGTACTAGCCACTTGTTCACCGGCCCAATTCATTCCTGCGCTACCCATACCCGCTCAAACCCTTTTCTCCCTCTTTTGGCCCATTTACAAACATACCAGCCCACCAACCATTCTCTCTTCCCTGACAACATATGGCTCCCTCTCCCCTTTCAGCGAATACACAAAGTCCAGAAAACCAACCTTCCTCTTGATGCTCCTCACTCCAGTAAGATAATCCGCATGTGCCCATTGTTTTAACGGCCCAATGCCCCTTCACATCCAAACGCTGCTCCAGTTATGCCGTAGGAACCCAGTACAAAACGTCCTCCTCCATCCCAATGTCTTCAACGTTTGTACGCTACCCATCTGCTGGTTCCTCAGTAAAATAACCACTCCCTTCACCTCATGCCATTTCCAGTCTCTGACCCATCCTCATCAGCAATGGTTCGTGCTTCCTCAACCCCAGTCATCCTCAGCTCGTAGAAACCAACTCCTCAAGAACACCCATCGCATTTCTCCTATCCCCGACTTGTTTCCAGAACTCTACCCCAAACGCGTCTTCCTCAGTTTCGAGCTTCAGATAACCAGCTCCTCAACTCCTTTCTGCGATGAACACCCTTCCATCCATCACCAAAATATAAAACTCGATACTGTTTTTATTTACTTTTGTTTTTGAAAACTTTCCGCTTTGGAAACCAGAAAGAAGAAGTGAGAAGTGTATATATATATAAAAGAAGGGGTAGGTGAAGCTTATGGCTTAAGAAAGGACACGTAAAAATGAATATAAATAAAAACAAAGCTGCTTAACAGTTAAGGCTGAAGGATGTGGACACTTGTTTTAGAAGAATGGGACGTCGACATGTCTGGTGTTTACTTCATAGTTAAGTATACATCAGAAATGAACGTTGCGAATTCTTGGGTTAGTTCAAATCATGAAGTTACTGCGTTCGCTTTCAAGTTTGATGTATATAGTGTTTATATTTATCTGGTACCCTGCTGTAAAAGATTCTGCTCCCCTACGGACTGAAATAAAAACACCATTGTGACCAGCAATGTATCACCGTCCCAAAAATATAAAAATATCAGTAGGTTGACTCATATTGTGAAACCCCGAAATGTCGATACAGGGTGCCCAATATTCCAAATAAAAAGTTGCTTATTAAGTTAATTAAAAATTACAGTAAAATTCTAAAAATTATTTTATCAGTATTTCCCAAAAGAACCTTGTCTAAATTCAAACCCGATATCTAGTTAGATCGAATAAACCGTTATGGTCGATAAACGATTCTGTAGCGACTATTTTAAAAAATTTGGTTTGGACATATCTCAAAATCTACATGACGAAATCCTGATTTTTCTCTTCCACTAGAAAGATATACTCCACCAGCTCCACACGTTTCTTGTTTCACAGAAATCCGATTTGAAACGAATCCTGTACATTCAGTTGAAGTTCAAATCGCCAATTTACGAACTGCACCGCCATTTCGAGCTCGTTTATAATTATATTATAAACTATACGTTCAACTGTCGATGACTGAATATATTCGTTATTCCAATTCAATTCCAAGCTGAATTAAATATCACAGATGATCCCGTACACACCATATCGCCATTTCAGCCAATTCTGACTATTTCAGAAATTAATATATTATTTAATTTATTATTTTAATTAAATATTCACTATTATTTAATTCCACGATCATTTAATTTACTAAACCACCATTTATATAATTAAATAAATTAATCATAATACCTCTGCCAATGCGGGTCATTACATTATGTTTATGCCATCAGGTCTGAACGAAAGTGAACGAAGACGGTGGAACCTAGAAGAGATAATGTTGGCCTGAAAATGATTTGCAAATGTAATTAGATAACATAAATATTAATTAAGAAAATAATTATTTAATTAATTCATGGATGCTTATAATTTTATAATCCATGCATATTTGATCAGAATTGGACCAGGCAAGTGCGTATGGAGCGTATGACCAAACTTTACATTTTTGAATTATTCTGAACAAAACCGGAGCTTGCTGGAGATTTTTGTTAAATTAAACACTCGTTTAATTTAATTGGAATTGGAACCGAACCGCTTAAGCTAGAACGGAATGAAATCAAGGTGAGTTAAACTCACTCAGTTCTCCCTACTTATATTTCATATAAGTTGGGTTTATTTGTTTGTGTGCTATGGATGATTTTTATTGGATGATTATTGAATTATAGATTCATATCTTGACTGAACAGTTAAAGGTTCGTTTAACTTAATAAAATCGTTATTTCTAACGATTGAATCCAATTGAGGTAACTTACCTCAATGTTTATGTTTATACACTACAACAAAATGACCCTATTACAACGGTGGAACACCGTTGTAATAGGGTTTTTACAACGGTGGGCAAACCGTCGTGTCTTAAGAAGTTGTAATAGCCTAATATATTTTACAACTTTTCTGCACTGTTGCAAGACCGTTGTAATATGTATATTTTACAACTTTTTTCCACCGTTGTAATAAGTTTATTACAACAGTTATGCACCGTTGTTGTTTTAATTTTTACATTTTATTACAATTTTTATATTTTACAATTGTAATATATCCACAAATTATATACATATTACTAATAAAAGAATTCATTGCAGAACATATTATCTACAAAACTGAAAATATCAAACAAACTTAAACCATGAACCAAAACAATATATTATTAATTTCAAACTCATCATTTTTTTACATAATACATTGACAAAACTGAAGATACAAAGACTTTATAACAGTTCTAACTTTCTTCTGCTCCTGTTAATCTCCTTGTGCTCCTTTTTCTCCTTAATATCCATTCCTAAGAAAGAAATTATCAAACTGTTAGTGCTGCAGTATAGATTTATGCATGTAACAAAAATTGGAAAAATGTGAGTGCACAAAATAAACAGCTAATACAATGCATTCAAACCATTATATACGTAAATAACCTGACCATTATATACAATGCATGTAACGTTGGATGATTCATTTTGTTATATACAATGCACTGAAAAGTTTTGCCGTGGCAAAGCTATGCAGTGCAATCACTTTGCCGCGGCAAAGCTATGCAGTGCAATCACTGCATAGCTTTGCACTGCAAAGCTTTGCCGCAGCAAAGCTTTGGCAAAGCTTTTACATAGCAAAGCTTTGCACTGCAAATAGCAGTGCAAAGCTTTGCCGCAGCAAAGCTTTGCCAACAAAGCTTTGGCAAAGCTTTTGCACAGCAAAGCTTTGCCGCAGCAAAGCTTTGGCAAAGCTTTTGCACAGCAAAGCTTTGGCAAAGCTTTTGCACAGCAAAGCTTTGCCGCAGCAAAGCTTTGGCAAAGCTTTTGCACAGCAAAGCTTTGGCAAAGCTTTTGCACAGCAAAGCTTTGCACTGCAAATAGCATTGCAAAGCTTTGCAAGCTTTGCAGTGCAATCACTGCATAGCTATGCCGCAGCAATGAAACAAACCTGACCAATTCCCGATCAAATTCTTTAATCCCAATCCTCCTCTCACAACCTTCAACTCTCCTTTCTCGTTGCTCACCATATAAAATCCATCGTCATTCTCCTCTATCTCCTTCCTCTTCCTGTGAATTGAATGGAAATATAATGAATTATGGGATCCCATACATCAAATACTTTCTAAACATAAGTATTTCGTAAATACGTGGACTAACAATCAAGTTTACATATAATCCTTTTTTTTACTTTTAGATAAGAATCTATGGGCATGCAACATTGAAAGCAAGAATCTTTTTTTTTTTGCAAGCAAATTAGAATTAAAATTGCAAAATGATTCATGGATCCAAAAAGGCAGATTTGATCGACACAAAGATCTAATAGCCATTACATAAAATGTCCCAAACTGAAATTCATCAAGACGCAGATCTGCAACAAATATTGCCACTAAATTCAAAACATGTTACACAGGAAATGGCTCAAAAGAATTTGCCTAATTCAGGGATGACGCATATACTACCAAAGTTCATATCCTAGTGTTTAATAGCGTCAAAGATTGAAGAAATCGGTACATAAAATAGAGCATAGTATATTGATTCCACATGGATTATTACACAACAGTTCTGAGCTACAAAACGTTTGAATATACATTTTGTGAACGATTACCATCCAAGTTTATCAACTCAAACAATTTTTCAGGTTCAAATCAAAATCAAAGCTTGATGCAATAAAAATTAAATCGCCAGCTCTGATTAAAAGCACAAGTTCACGAATTGAGTAATAGATTTTACCAGCTTTTAGGGGTAAAGACGAGGCACAACAAAGGGGGACGCAGATGAGTAAGAGGACAGTTTGAGGAGCTGACAGCGGAAGCACTATCTACTACTGGTGAGACTCTAGCATCTACACTGGTGAGACTCTAGCATCTACTACAGCTGACAGCGGACGCAGATGAAGGCTTGGATCTAGATCTGGAAAGTGGAGCAACTGTACCACAGAGGAGAAAGCTAGGGAACGATGGGGTATAGGGGATAGCAAAGGACGAGCATGACTGAGGAGGGACGAAAATAGGGCAGGAGAAAGGATTGAAGGGAGATAGGGGAAGGAGGACGGAACCCTAGTGAAATTTGGGTATGAAATTGTGGCGGCCAGATTTAGGGTTCAGGAAAGCTTCGTGAAATATAAGGGATGGCCGCCAAAATTTTCAAGCTGGCCCGCCAAACGATTTATTTTTTCATGTTCATCTGATTGGTACTTACTAATGTGATTACATCTTATATTTCAATTGTTTTCAGAACTATACATAATATTATTTCTTATAGGAAGCATTTAACCAATTTCAACAATCAATAAATCACGTTGTTTAAGTCATCTAAATATTCATTTCGATTTTAAGGTTCAATTACTTATTTGACAAAAGATTTTGGAAAAACTTTCAACAACGATTACTTATTAAAAAATATTATATACTAAATATTAATTACTACTAATAGTCATGATTAATTATAAATTAAATATTTATTAATTGTTATTTACTTATTGATTATTAACTAATTGATTATTAACCGCGCATTAGTTATTACTTACTAATTAATTACCAGTACTTAATAATGAAGTAGTCATAAATAATTATTTTTAATTAAATATTTAATATTTATATATTGATTATTATTAAATATTTACTAATTGGTTGTTAATTAGTAATTATCAGTAGGAATTATTTATTTATTGATGAATTTTTAATTAAATATTTAATATGTATTTATTGATTATTAATTAATAATTACTAATTGGTTGTCAATTACTAATTATTAGCATGAATTATTTATTTATTGAAGTATTTTTAATTAAATATTTAATATTAATATATAGGTTATTAATTAATAATTACTAATTAGTTGTAAATATTAATTATTAAAAACTATTTAATGAAAATAATTAATATTAAAATATAGTCATATATTACAACAGTCAAAATAACACAGTTGTTAAAAATAAATTTATTACAACTTTTCTGGAAAAAAAGTTGTGAAAAACATTTATTACAACAGTGCTTTAACCACCGTTGTAAAATTAAAGTTGTAATATGGTGTTTTTGTTGTAGTTACAACGGTGTTTATACCACCGTTGTAAAAAACCATTTATTACAACGGTGCTTTTACCACCGTTGTAAAAACCCATTTATTACAACGGTGCATTTACCACCGTTGTAAAATTAAAGTTGTAATATGGTGTTTTTGTTGTAGTGATAATATTATAAACATTATAAATAAATAATTGGATGTTGGAATTGCTGTTATTTGCTGATTGTTGACTGTTACCGTCCATTATTGACTGTTATTAATAAACTGTTTATTTCATCTGTTTAGATGAAAATGAATAATAATTAGCACATTGAACCAATTTATTCGAATTGAGGTAACCCATTGTTTTGCAGGGATTGATAGGTTGGGGGAATCCAATAGGATTCCTCACTGATATTGATAATGTTATCAATATGATTTGTTGTGATTGTTTGGGCATGAAATGGTTTAATATTTCACGGTTTACTACTATAGAAGACATTTGCCTCTTAATACCGTCTATAAAGAAATGATTTTTGAAATTGGTATCAAATCGATTTCAAAGAGATAAATATAATTATATATGAATTTAAAATATGATTTGATTGCAAATATAAATATCAAAGTTTAATTTATTGTTTTATAATTATTTAAATTTATAATCAATAAATATATAAGATATTATTATTAAAGGAATAGTTATATGATATAAACTTAGCGTATATTAAAACATGTGAAATGGTATATAAAGGCCTTAATGGCCGTAAAGAAAGTTTTAAATTGATTTCAAAGTATTAAAATGGAATAATTGAATCGTTAATTTTCGAGAATTTATAAAAAAAGATTGAGAAGTGATATTTTGTGATAAATTATCGTTTTAAACAAAACATTGTTTTAAAAAATATGGAATGAGAATAAGATTAACGAATCAACGAAACTGGAAATGAATATCGATTTGGGAATGAGATTTCAGGTTTCTAAATGAAATCGGAATTAAAAATATGAATATGTATTTATAAATGGGATTGAGACTTTTAAATAGGATTTGGGTTGAAATGACAAATAAGGATTTAGAATTGAATTTAAAACCCGATAGCTGAAATAGATTGTTGAATTAAGATTTCCAAATATAGAGCAATGAGTTGATTTTTACGTGGAAAAGTGATAAAATAAATTTCAAGTAAAACGGAATGGATAAATATTATTTGAGGAGTTGGGAAATAATGTGAAATGACTAGAATAAAAGTTTATTCTGAGGTTCGGAATGTTGTATTCCGAAGTTCGGAATGTTTATTGGGTTGAAGTTTATTCCGAAGTTCGAAATGTGATATTCCGAAGTTCGGAATGTAAATCGAAGGTAAGAGCCGATAAATGGAATCAAATTATAAGTCGTCGCTAATGAACTTCTATGTTGAACATGTAAATGAAATTAAGTTTTGGGAAAAGGATTTGTAACCTTTGTAACAAACGATAAATTGAGCTAATTGATTAATAAACTGGAAATATTTATAAAGGATCGTTATTTGGTTTTTAGACAACAAATAAGTTGTTGGAAATGAATTGAAGGATTTGATAAATGGAAGTAAAGTGGGAAATATAATCTGCGACATTTGATAAAGAAGTTAAGTTTTATTATTTGACTAATAAAATATAAGGTCTGGGAGAGATCACAAATTCAGATTTGAAAAGTTGTTCACATAAGATTGTAAAGGTATTTATTTAAGATTTGTAAAGAATATTTATATACTATTGTAATCAATAAATAGTAATATTTGCTAATGTTGGTAAAATATATTTTAAAGAGATGTTGATGAAAATTTATAAAGGATTCGATTTATAATTAAATAAAGGCTCGTGCTTTATACTGTAAAGTGTTCTAAGGAATGAAGAAAATTATAAATAAAAGTTTACTTAACCAATTAAATAAATGTGTTTGAGATTTTAAACAGAATTTTTAAAAGAGAAATATATGAGGTAGTAAACTTATATCTGTTCTGAAGATATGAATGTTGCCGGTCAAGGTCTGAAAGGTAAATAGAATGCCCCAACTCGAACGGCTTCTTGATTATCCAAGGATGGTATTAGTTTATAAACGAGAGGAGTTGGGGGAAATATAAGTTATGATTTCCATGAATGATTTTATAAACTGTATTTGAAATGTATAAGTTGAATGAATGGTTTTAAAATATTCTTATCTGATAATAAGAAGTAAATGTGATATTCCAATATTGGAAGATTTATAAGAAATTAATTAACAGACGGTTAATTAAAGAGGCTAAATAATGTTGGGTATTGAATCAGTGAATTCATTTTTGTTTCTATGGATGAATGGTTGTTTATTTAAGTTTATTTGATAGTTAAATAACCGACTATCAAATCTGGCCTATACGCTTGTTGGTACGAAAAGAACAGGATCGAATTTATATTCGAAAACCATTCCGACCAACAAATATGTGAAGATATCAGATGATTATCAAGATGGAGCATTGAAGACCATAGATCTTCATAAACAGAAGAACTACTAATAATCTCTGGTTTAGCGGCCAGAGATAAACTGTGGTTCTGTCGTGGTTGAAATCTACGGATTTGCAAGGACTTCTCGCTACTGATATATAGGGTAATTCCTAGGATGCAGTAGGAGGGTGCCTTCGGTTCATCATATTACTGGATGACTTGTATGGACGATTGTCTGACAGAGTATTTACAACAGGGTCACGTAGGTTGATTTCTTCAAACGTGTCATAGTTCGGTAGCTCCCAACTAGGGTATTTTTGTGGACGTCAATTAGTGATATCTGGCGGATCTGACGATGTGGCATTCAAAGTAAATAAGGGCCAGATGTTCTAATGGTGAATTTAAAGCCTCAAGCCTCACAACCGGGAAATGACAAAAATCAGGCAGGCAGCATGGCTATGTGGGTCGCTCCTATTAGGGTGTATAATCACCTATCTAGAGAAATCCATTTCCTTCTTTAATCTATTTCGATGTTGACCCTCTTCGGGAAACAGTGGTTTGAGCCCAATCGTTGGTGATATGCATTCGATACACTCAAGCAAAATGAGTGGTCAGTCATGTGTGGGCCGGGTTGCAAGATGTTCCTGTTGAACGCAGTGTATTCCCAACTAGAGATACACTATCGGCAGGTGGTTCTATACCTTGTCATAGTCGGAATCCAATCTCCAATAAGCGCCGCGGTTTTGGTTTTATACTATATATATGGAGCGTAAGATGCAAGCATTCAGCTAGACTGTTATTTATTTGTATTTAGACACTATTATAATATCAGAACATATATATGATTTCAAAATGTTTTGGGTTATCGTAAGGTAAAAATCGTCTGTATTTATGTGTCGATTTGGTCTTACAATTATCCTTTTCTTTCAAAAAGATTTTGACTTAAAAATCAAGTTGTGTGATACCCTTAAATTTAGTGTGTTTTTCTCACTCTGGTTCACCAGACTGACCCGGTGTTTTGTAATGCTCGGGTTAGACGGGGTGTATAGGTCCAAGTTATCGGATGCTGCAAAATCCAAAGACGAGCTAGAGATGTTCAGACGTATAATATCTAGGATTTATTCCGCTGTGTATTGTATATGAGGACAGATTATCATAACTGCTCCGATGTGCGATGTACTCTGATATTTGTAAGTATTTCTAAAGGCTCTCAATAAAGATTTATTTTTGTATTATACTTTGTTCCGCTGCGATGTGAGACTCTGTGTTGTGTTGGTTCTTTTTCTTCTTCTTCTATTCTGACATTTCTTTCTTTCTTATCTCACCATCTAATTTCTTTCTATAAACGTTCCTGTCTTTTCGGTGTTTGAGAGGTCGGCATGAGATACGGTAAATGTATTTATGTCGATTTTCGGGGCCGAAAATCCTTGGGTCATTTCATATTTTTGACTAATGTATGATATGAAATAATTTTTAGCAAGTTAAAAATGTGATTTTTTAACTAATGTGTGCGACGGACATTAGAATGTGATATGTAAACAATATCGTATTGATATCATGGAATTGTAACTTGAATTGATTAAGTAAAAGTTACAATTTAAGTGTTGATTTGTTGTAGCTAAAAACAAAATTAATTGTGAAGTAATGCGATGAACATGGAATGATAATAAAATTCATTATGATTTTAGTAAGTGGCTAACGATGTAAAAATATTATTTTTAAACCCCCTTCCTATGTGGATAACGATTGGTTAATAAAATAAGTTTAAAAGATAATCTTTAAATTTAGATTTTTTTATTAATCTGACTCGCGAATAATTAAACTATCATCCATAAGTATGAAATGATTTTGGCAATATCTTAAAATGATTTTGGATCCTTAAGGTTGTAATAAAAGTTTTGAAATTTAACTAAACTTTGATTTTTGTGTTGAGTGTAAATGTTTAGTTTCATAACCATCTTTAAGTCTTAAAATTTGAGTTATGTTGTTTATATAAATGTTTAGCTATCCGTAAGCATTAAAATTTAACTAAATAAAATAAAGTATGTAACTAAACATTAATTTACTAAATACACTTGGTTCCATTTTTTTTTAAAAGACCATTTATAAGCTTTAATAATTAAACAAATTTTGAAATATTATGTTAAGTTCCCAATGAAAGTTGGACTATAATTTTAATTGAAACTTTAATTATGAATTAGAAAAGGACAAATTTTGAACCATTACCTAATGCATAGAAATTTATGTATATATTAATGCCACTTCTTCTAATAACACATACACCAAAATGTTTTAGGGTGACAGAGAGGATAGTGTCTAAGGCTTCGGTTTGGAAAATACAAGTGTCTTGCTCTTCCTGGCTATCCCTTACTGATCCGACAGACGGGATGGTTATTTTCAAATCTAATTTGGATAAAACCCCTTGATTTAGAACAAATTTTGGAATCTTACAAGCGTCATTTATTATTTATAATAATTTGAGTAAAAGATTTGAACCCTTAAATGATGTTGAACCTATTTGGTAAATGGTAATTTGTAGTACTTATGAAACGTTTTATCATTCCATGAAAATGATTAAATTTGAGAACTATTTTTTTAAAGAAACTGTGTATAAGGCTTTCAATTCAAATTTGAAAAGACGAATGGAAATGATAACAACGAATAGAGAGTTTTGAACAGGGGATTTGTAAAGAAGAGATAAGACGGAAATTAAGGAAATGAATTCAACCTTATCCAAAAATGAATTGATAACAAATTGAAACCATCATAGTCAATATCTTTGTTTTAAAATACGCTTTTTACTTGGGAAGATCGGGATCGGATGAAAGTCCGAAACCATTCCAAGTAATAATACGACGACGCTACGAAGGAAATTAAACAATTGGAAACGACAAATGAAGAACGGGAATCTTTAGGCTTATTTGGATTGATTGATGATGTCTCAAATCGGGCCATACACCCGATACGAGGTTATAGTGGCATGAGGTCTGAATATATTTGAGGATTTTCGGATTTTTTTCCGTTCAAACCCAGAATGGACTTGTATGGATTATGTGCTGTATATTGTAATTGACTGCATAGCATTGATTTCTGTTGGTATATATATCAGACTATGGCAATTAAATTCCGTCTCTAAGTTTTACGTGCTTAGAGGTTATTTATTGATAGAAATTAGTGATATGTTGTAAATTTACAATGTGGCATACTCAAGTTATGGAATGTAATAATTATGATCAAAGCATGGTTTATATAAGCGTAGCTTTGTGTATACCGCGACATCGACAAGCCTCATACCATGGATGATGGGAAACTGACAGTTAGGTTGTTGACATATACATCATCTTGCGATCGATAGCTGCGGCGGAGGTACCTCTTGTGAACTTGTAGGAATTAGGTATGTTCGGTGTCTGAGTCTGGATGTTAATGGTGATTTACCTCACAATTTGTATTTGGTGTCCGAGTCTGGAAGAAAAACCGTGTTACACTTTGCTTGTGTTTTTGATTGATCTCTCATGCCAGGAATCATCATGTTGGAAACCCAATCTCCAATACGCGCCCCTATGGTTTTATTTGTATACCTATGGCGACATAGTAGGATGGGGTACTATGCCGTCTAAGATTGATACATTTATTTTCGAAAGTGTTTTCTACCCTATGCACTAATAATAATAAAAGAGGTGTTTCATGTATGAAAGCGTGTTTGGTTACTAGAAGACAACACTCGCCCATCTGGTGTGCGCTTGCATGGTGTGATATGGGACGAGCTTATGATAGCTTCATTTTCTAAAAGTCATTACGAATTCATATGCATAGGCATTAATATGGAGTAAACCCATTCCGCATTAGCGGCGTGGTCCGGTGAATCTCCCAACTTTAAATTAAATGCTAAAAATAATTGTTTTATGTTCTCATACCAGTCTCATGACTGACTTGTAGTTTATTGTTCCTTCCTAAACTCTGGGTGCCCACTAATTTCCGCACGGGCAGCTAGAGGTTTAGTTTTACAGTTAAAGACCCTTGGAGCAAGAGTTGGAACGCTTTCTGAGTTGGAGCTTCGAGCTAAAGTTAGAACTTCCGCTATATCACATCACTTCTTCCGCGGAGAGTATATTTCTGTTTTTGCTGCTATATGTACGTAACTCTGACATTCTATGTAAATCTGATGAAATATTGTATCATGATATAAAAAGTTCTGTTGTTTTGTTCAATATATGTTAGTACTCATAACAATCCTCCTTTGTGAATGGTTTAAATTGGCTTAATTACCGGCGAAACCCGGGAAGAAAGACAGTATGTTACAATAGGGTTGAAAGCAAGATCCTCTAATTTCCTAGTTTGTGAAACTAGAACAAAAGTTAAACCAAGACTTTCCCTATCGCCAATATTAATGATTGCTCGATCAAGTGTGAGTCCTTGACTTTTATGTAATGTTATTGCCCAACATAAGACCAAAGGTAATTGAGTTCTCATACATGATGTACCATAAGAAGTTTTCCAATGTATCGTTTGAGGAATTATTGGAATAATGTTTGTTCCCTCACGAAATCGACTACCATTATAATTATCAAAATTCACCATCACTGCCAGCGGTTGATCGTTAGGAGAGCTTGATGAATGAGAATACACAATATCCACAACAGTGCCCATTGCATCGTTGATTAACCCATTTTGCACTGAAAGATTTGATCGCAACATGACTTATGAACGTACAGAGAGATAAACATATTTTTCTAAACCTTTTGCATCATCATAAGAAGCATTTGATGCTGTTTCACAATTATTTATTGAAGGAACACGTGTAAGAGGTTTTCCAAGTTCAATTAGATGATTTTTGTTGTGTTCACTAGCAACCGTCCTTGTTTGAAAGATAAAGAGCGATCTTAAAAGTTTCTTTTGCTTCGTTTGATAGCAGTGCCCAATCTCTTGTTTTGAATAGTTTCCAATCGTCTAAAGTAGACACACCTCTACCTAATCTTTCTAAAGCCTGTTGTAAAGGAAGCTGCTATCTCCAGCTTGGCGGAATATATATGATAGTCTTACACACTTATTGAAACCTGAATATGCAACTCCTCCACGTTATTGCAAGAGGTTTCCACTTTTTCAATGAACTATCACACACTAGAGGCAGTTGTCGCATATCACCAACTAAGACAGCCAAAACACCACTGAACAAGTCAATCACTGAAAAAATGCCACGGCAACGTAAACCAACATTCCCAATCATTGTTCTACGAAGCATGCTATATTCGTTAATTATAATCAACTTGGTATCTTTAAATTCTTCTTGCATATGACGACATTGCTTTCCTGAAATTTCTGTATAGCATGACTTTCTTTCTGTAGATATTGAAAGTTCATGATGGATAGTACTTCCATCAATGTTGAATGCAGCCACTCCGGTTGGAGCTATAATGCTAACCGCTTTACTACTTCCAATATTAGTAATAATTGTACGAACAATGGCATTTATAAGAGATGATTTTCTTGTACCTACTCCACCACATATGATCATTCGAATTGACTTTCCTTGCGATAAAGTTTTATGAACTATATCATGTGCAATTCGTTGATCGTTTGATAACATATCTAAAGGAATCTCAGTACAATTGTTCATAGTTTCATTTGTATATTCAGTAGTTGAACGTAAATTGGTATGTATAAAATTATGCTCAACATTTATATTAGGATACTGCGTTGGAGCTGTGGGGATACTAGACGAGATCGGATTAGGAATGATGATATTCGGGACAAACTTGGAGTTTCACCTGTTGAAGAGAAGTTAGTCCACCAATGCTTGAGATGGTTCAGACATCTCCAACGAAGATTGCACGATGCACCAGTGCACGTTGGAATTATAGGCGATGCCGAAGGCCCAAGGAGAGGTAGGGGCCGACCTAAAATGACATGGGAGGAGAGATAGTAAAAAGAGACTTAAAGAATTGGAATATATCTGTAGAGCTGGCTGCGAATAGGGGTGCATGGAAGTTAGCAATCCACGAACCAGAACCTTAGGTTTTTTTGAAAATTTTTAATCTTCATTTTTGTCTTTTTCAAACCTTTATTTTACTTTTATGGAAGATTTTAACTCCTTTTTTTTGTTCTGAAACTTTTTAATCTTCGTTTTTGTCTTTTTCAAACCTTTATTTTATCTTTACGGAAAATTTTAACTCCTTTTTATTTTTGGGTTCCATGTCTGCCCAACCCTAACTTATTTTTAATTTATGGCTTTGTTGTTGTTATCTATATTAGGATACCGTTGAAGCAATTCATTCCAATTATGCAAGGAATCGAAATCTCGTAAACCCATTTCTACCTATCCTCCATCAACAAATAGAGGTCCCGTCGTTGCTACAATCATCCATTCCTCTTGTTGATTTTCTTCATTATCATTTGTAATACCATCATCAACTTCAAACTCGTCTTCAATAGCATTTGGAAATGCATCACGTTAAATTAAACCCAAATCAACATATCTTTGAGACCATTTCTCGAAGCCTCCTCTTACTTCATTTAGATTTTGATAGTGATGATGCAATAGCACCTATATGTAATAATTAGCAGTAAGAGTAATAATTCTGAATTGTGTAAATATTTTGAATTATAAAACATGATTAACCGTGTGACATATAAGTAAAAATATATGATGTTTTGAAAAGAATTCATAAAAATTTGAAAAGTTGAATTAACAAAGAATATAAATGCAGTAAAAATGAATACCTGCTATTCATAGAAAAGTTCCCATTTATCGCTAAGTGGAGAAATTTATTACTTAGATCTGGTATAATTCGAACCACATCCTTAGTTCGAAGCTTATGCTAACCTTTATTGTAGTAGTGATAGTTTTTTGCCATATCAAAAAGTGAAACATTTTCATATTCCCTTGGCCGATCCATATACTATGCATTAAAATTTGGATCTGATTCTACTGTATCTTCATCTGTTTACCATTTCGATGTCGTATAACTGTTGATAACATGCTTTTATCACTTACTATAAGTTGCACCATGGTCCTCGATGAATGTACAAGTGGGTAAGACATCAAAAAATGGCATACCTCTTGTGCAAAAATATCTCGTTCTGATACACTTTTAAGAAGAAGTTTTTTTATTGTGGACGTAGAAATTTGACATGGTCGATGAATATTTTCGACTATTGCTCTGAACATATCTGTGAAGGTCTTTGATACTGGCTCTGCTTTTGCTGCATATTTTCCAATATAATTTACAACTGCATGAACAGATAGGACCAGAGACCAATCAATGTTCGCATGCCAAACTTGAAGGACTTTTCTGCTATGCGAACACACAAAAGGATCATTTCGTTTTGATTGAAACCAAAATATTTTGCTATGTGGAGGATCTTCTCCAATTTGAGACCGTGGAAACACGTCGAATGGATATTTAAGGCGACATGTCATTTGTTTAGTTGTTTTATGTAATCGTAAACAATGATCTCCACACCTAGAATGACGCATAACCCAAGTTATCAAGTTTGCATAGTCATCATCATCGATATCTAAATTTGCATCAAGCGGAACAACTCTTGCACAAGGATGTTCTTGTTCATGTAAAGGTTCTAACATATGAGGGTTTGTTGTGCAAACTATACGATCAAAATACTCGATAATGATATCATTATTAAGTAAATTTCCATTATTAGAAAATAAGTTTGGTGCACCGTGCAGCCAAAGAAAACCATGAATATGTCCACTTCCAAGATTTTGTCATTCAAATCGATACCAATTGTCTTTAATAGAAAATTCAAGTATTAGGAAATCTTTTATGAACAAATGAAACCTCGCTTGGAAAAACCACGCAACAACAAGTGGGTTTTCATTTAATAATTGTTCTTTTCTTTTTCTTTTTTAGGCAAGATTCAAATTTTGCAATTCATTTGCTCGATCGGGAAGTTTATAAAGTTTCGACCATTGCATATCTGTTGAACTCAATGTGAAAAATATCGTTGGTGTCCCTAATTGTTTTACCATAACTGTAAGCTCTTTCAATCTTGCAAACCAATAAGAACGGCTTCCACGGATGCCTTCGGCAAAATAAGAAATGCGTTGAGACAACTGCCGATCTCCCGATTTTAACATTTCACAAATATCATAGATTATCAAACTTCCATCTTCGGGGTTTTTCTGCACATAGATATTACAAATATCCAATGCACGCCATCTACTAACAGAATTGTAAGCAAAATAGAGAAATCGAGCATTTTTGTAAATCTCTGATCAGGATATTGCATCAAATATTGGAAATACTTAAGAGGTCTAATTTTTCTTTATCATGCTTGTCTCAAATCGGCATTCCCTAGGGGAATAATGTTGGAAAAGCCATCGAGATATACCCGGAAGTATTAAACTCATCAATAGCAATAGAAGAAATAGGCATTTGAACTACCGTTTCATTATTTTGTTTACATTATAGAACGGGTAATACACAAGCTTGTTGGTTGGGTTGACCATATTAGTTATTGCACCTGATGATTCAAATTCTTCAACGTCAGTTATTTCATTTTCATACTCTGTAGGCCCAACTAGATCCAAATTATGGTTATGTGTTGGAATGTTTTCTGAATCATCTTGAATATGTAGAAGTGTAAAGGGTACACCATCTTTAGGTAATTCATTGAGAGATATCTCATTAATGTGTACATCAACATAAAAAATATTATTGGTTTTAACCAAAGTAGTGCTTGTCTTACATCTTCACGTCTTACTCGAAACTCCTTGTTTTCGTATACTCCACTTCTATTAACAACTTGAACCACCAATAAATCATCTACCTTATAAGGGAGAGAAGATGCAATTGCATTGACGTCCTGTGGAAAGTTAATAACATTTCCACTATATTTATATTGTTGTCCTCTAAAGTGATAAACTGACATAATTGGATGAATGCATGCTACAAGTATTTGCTCCAAGTTTGTAAGGCTAGATAATTCAGGTGGAACATATCCAGGTTCCATTAAATTTTGAGAACTAAACATGGCTGGAAGGTCATGCTGTGGTCTATCATTGTGACAATCTAAACATGAAGATGAAGAAACAATTAAATTTGGAAAATACCGAGTGCAAGCTTGACAATATCTCCATTGCATATCTTGACATGATTTTCTAAAATTGTGTGCATTGGTGATTTGTAGAGCTGAAGATGGTGATACTGAAGTAGGAAAGGATGAGTTTTCCATGTTTGAATTTTTACGTTGAGCTCTTATTTGCCTCTGTCGTGCAGCATTCTTGGATGTTCAACATTGTTGTTGATCATTTGTTTCTCTCAAACGTTTAGCTCGCCGATTATATGCATGATTTTTATTGTACTTAGCGGTTCTTTCATCATGGTCTTCCAACATAGGAAAGTCTCTATTTAGAAAATAATTATCATTTACAAGCAAGCAAAGAATAATATACGAGATAGAATAAGAAAACAAAGTTTTACATAAATGATGCACGAGGAATATTTACTTTTTAACATATTACTAAGAGAAAAATGTGGTATTACCCATAAATGTGATGCATTATTTCACATATGCTTAAAAATGATCACAAATAAGCATATGCCATGGAGATGGAGTGAAATAAATACACTACAAGAAAAATACCCTATTGCAACTAGCTATTTGCAACAGGCGACAAATGACTGTAGCAGTAAATGATATTTAGCAACGAACCTATTTTAGCAGTTGCAATAGATGAGATTTAGCAATAGATCTGTTCTTTCTGTTGCGAAAAACATACTTTTAGCAACTGCGCTTCCCTTCCTGTTGCAAAAACATACTTAACAACTGTGCTTCTATAACAGCTGCAACAAACATATTATTTGCAACTGCGCTTTGAAGACAGTTGCAAATTGTAACACCCCAAATTTTCTGTTAACTGTATAATAAAAAATCTAAGAATAATTAATTCTAAATGAAAGAATTAAGGGAAACGGGTTTCACCTTGCGATCGTCTCGGAATTCTGCTTGAGATAGAGTCCGAGTTTGCGTGAATCGGACTCCGTATGGAGGAGTTATGACCTCCGGAAGTTTTAGAATTCAAATAAAAATTCAAACAGTTTAAAAAAAAGTTCAAAATTCAAAATTAGGCCCGAACTGGGCTGGGCGGGAATTTTCCCGCCCAGGCACTAGGTCGACCAGAGGGTCGACCTGGTGGTCGACCTGGGTGACCAGGTCGACCATAGGGTCAACCAAGGGGTCGACCTGGTTTGGCCCTGGCTGGCCTGGTCGGGTTTTGGTCGATTTCTGAGGCTTGGTTGTGTCACTAGGGCTAACATGTCGCATTTTGGTTGGCTCCTTTCGAAGTGAATGGTCTAGATTCATCTATGATCATCTGACGGCTCAAATCAATCCGAAATTCTATAAATATAACCTAAGACTCCAACCTAAATTAACATAAGAAATTAGAGACGGAGCCGCCATGCTGTCGGTACGAAATTGAGAGGAGCCTCCACTTGTAGAAAAGCTTAGAGACGAGCCAAGTTAGAGTTAAAACACGAATCAAATCAACGTTAGTCTACCCAAAGTAACGCATCTCAATTTCAGAACTTAGAATCCAAAATTCAAGTTCATCGATCGTAGTAAGTCTAGTTACGTTTGAGATGTGAATCAAAAAAGAACGTGATTTAAAATAAATTGGAAATTGGAATCACATTATGTTATATAATGTTTACGTTGTGTAATGTTAACAATGTATATATGTTGCGATGATTTTTATTGTGAATGGAATTGGGATGTTTGTGGTATAAATTGATGTGATGTGGACCTGTTTAACTTTTGTAATTGAAAACAACATCACTTGCAAGTTTGTGGTTAATATTAGAATTTACACCTTTATGTTTATGTGGTTAACATGGATTGTATATATTTTGCTAAGTCCAAGTTAAGACTTATATACACATGTTCTATGTTAAGACCGTTATGCCAACATGATTAAAATCCTTGTATATATATTCTTATGCTCATTTCAAGTTGTAATTGGATCCATTTGGGTTACGCAATTAATACAAGTTTCATGTTGAAATAGGCTACATGATTTGAGTTAGTTCACATCTTTGTGTAAACTCCAAAATTTGACATTTTTATGGACATGTAACAACCTTGTCACATGCCAGTTTTGTGTCTGAAGTTTTGCCTAGATAAATATGGTTAGGCCTATGTTTATGCAAGTCAAGATTATGCCATTTTATGTGACACCTATTTAGATTTAGTCATTTTTCAAGTTCACCCCTATTATGTTCATAATGGCTATGCCAAAATGCCAAGTTCACACCTATGACATTCATGATGATCATTTTGCAAGTTCACCCTATTATGTATAAGTTTACACCTGTGACATGTTATGTAGATAGATTCCTTTATGCAAACTTTGTGCGCTAAATTAGGCTAAGTTTTTAGCCTAATATCATATGTTAAAATCATGCGAACGAAATTTAGGCTAATAGTTGTTAGCCTAATATTTAGACAGGGTAACGTTGGGTAAAATGGGTAGGAAAACTTGGCATAAAAATATATGAAATTGGCATGTTTGTCACATGCCAAAATTTGTGACATTTAAACGTATAAATTCTTATACCAAAAATGTTAAACTTGGAATGTGGTCCATAACCTTTAATGGTTAACAAACTTACATATAACAGGTAATAAAGACAAATATGTAAATTTAAAAAATACGAATGTGCTTAACACGAGGTTGGATTGAGTTGTGTTGTAAACCTTCCCGGACCCGCCCGACTGTCCAGTAGTCACAACAATACCTATCCAATGTGGGTGGTTAGGCATGGAGCCCACTAAGGACCCGAGGTTAGACTGAGTTACAGTGTAAATCTGCCCGGAACCGACCGGCACATCCAGTAACCGTAACAATATCTGTCTAATGTGAGTGGTCGGTGCTTTAAGAGGCTAAGGACAGAAGATAGGGTTAAGTTAACTAAAACACTTAACCAATTCAACATGTTAAATGAACTGATGGGTGGGGTTAGGTAACTACAGACACTTAACCACTTAACATGTTTGACTAGAGAACCCTAGTAACGAGGGACCCGTTTCAGCAGTAACCCAAATTAGGTATAATGGTACCCTGAAGCTAGGCAGGGTGGGGCACGATTACTGGGCTGATTGGAAGTGGTCAAACCGACGGCGGTGGGTGCAACAGTGTGGGTTCTAACGGAGAGCGGGCGTGCACACACTTCGGAGCAGACAAACAGGGCACTGGGGGCACCAGCAGTATAACCTATGCATTCTAGTATTGTGTCGGGTCGCCACCATGGGACTTGATACACCCCATGGTGGGGCCAGCATAGGTATCTACAATATTTGGGGGCCGTAAGACACATGTAAGTATGCGAGTAGGAGACGATCTTTAGAATAATGGGATCACTTTACCCTCAGCACGGGGTGCCAGTTCAGAACTAATACATGTAGGTGCAGAGATATAGTGTGGGTGCGATAGTATATTCATTTTAGAACTACCTTATCTTAGTTTATGATACTTTCCTGTTTCCAGTTTGTATCTATCATGCCCTTATTCTTATTCTCATACTAAAGAGTCACTAGACTTACCAGGCTTTATGTCTGACCCTATTTTCTTTCGTCTTCTTTTCTTCCGTTCTCTCCCCCCCCCCAGGTCCACAGGGAGGAAACAACTCAGCTTAGTCAGACTCTTTGCAAAGCTTCAAGATAGTAGATGTACGGTTTGGACTCTCTTGCTTTGGCTATGGCTGTTGGATACAATCATGGGGATTTATGCAGTTTTAATTATATTTTATGCTTCTTTATTTAATAACCGAGACAGAAATGATGATGTAATGTTATGGAAGTGTTTTTGTATGAACAAGTATTTTATGAAATAAAAAATCTGTTGTTTTTCCGCTGCTTATATATACGTGTTCATATTTGTCTTGTGTTTATCTGTGACTGTTACTTACAAACCTCCACCAAAGTTAAGGCAGTCCCTTTGTGAGTGACCTTAATGGAGGGTGGGGTGTTTCACTTGGTATCAGAGCCCAGGTTTAACAGACTAGATAAAAAAAAATTTGAAACTATTTTCAAAAAGAAGTTTGAAGAAGCATTTTCAAGAAAAGTTTTGATATTTTAAAAGGCATAATCCCCCAAAATCCATATGCACTATCTATCTATCCTTCGTTTTGAACCTTTCCTTTTCTTTTCAGCATGTCTGGGGACCTTACTCCCCAACTACAAACGCTTTTACTCCTCCTCCTCCTCTACGTGAAACAGAAAGCGGAAGAATCGCAGAACAAGAAAACGGATAATAGTCAAAGGGGAAAGGACCACAACAATAATAACAAGACACGTGAGAAAAAATATGTTATTTCTGTGGCATTGTTGGGCATATAGTCCAAGATTGTAGGAAGAAGAAGATGAAGATGGGAGCATGCTTTCAGTGTGGTGATATTGGACATATCAGCAAGAACTGCCCTAAGAAGCAAGGGCAAGGCCCGCAAGCAGGACCTTCTGGGGGTACATCTTTAACTTCTTCTCCTAGATGCTTTGTTTTATCCTGCTTATCTTCTCAATTCTGTCTTGAGAACCTTAGGTATAAATATTTCTGTAGAAAGCTTGGTTTATCTGTATGATCATCCAGTTCGCACTCTCTTTGATTCTGGTGCATCACACTCCTTTATTTCATCTGCTTTAGTAGAATCTCTGCACCTAGACACTAGTATGGTAGAAGATCCCTTGGTTGTTTCAAATCCAATTGGGGGCTCGGCTTATTTGTCGATGGTTTGCTTGGAATTGAAAATCTCTATTCTATGTGTTGAATTTAGATGTAGTGCCTTTGTTTTGGGCTTCTCAGGGTATGGACTGATCTTAGGCATGGACTGGTTATCCAGTAATGGTGTCGTTCTTGGTTGTGAGAAAAGAGTGGTTAGGCTCTTGACTCGGCTCGGTAACACGCTAGAAATTTCTTGTAATCCCTTGAATGCTGTTACGCTTAGTTATCTAGAGTCGCTTGACGCTTCTGTTGAGAATTTGCAGTCGGTTAGGGTAGTCCGGGAATATCCGGATGTCTTTGAAGAGGTGAAAGGCTTACCTCCGAAGCGGGAAATAGACTTCCGCATATATCTTGTTGATAATGCAAAGCCCGTAGCTCTGCCTGTTAGACACATGGCTCCAAAGGAGAGAAAGGAACTCAGTAAACAAGTTAAGGAGCTTCTCGAGAAGGGGTTTATAAGAAGGAGTATCTCAGAATGGGGTGCTCCAGTGGTGTTCGCCACAAAAGAAGATGGTTCACTACGTCTTTGTGTGGACTACAGGGAGCTAAACAAGCTGACTAAAAAGAATAGACACCCGCTTCCCCGAATAGACGATTTGTTTGATCAGCTTGTAGGTGCGTCGGTCTTCTCCCAACTTGATTTAGCTATTGGGTTCCATCAGCTAAGAGTAGCTGAAGATAGTATCGATAAAACGGCGTTCAGAACCCCAGACGGTTTCTTCGAGTGGCTTGTCATGCCTTTCGGTTTGACAAACGCACCCGCTTATTTCGTAGACCTAATGAGCAGGGTGTTCAGAGAATTCCTCAATAAGTTCGTGATGGTCTTCGTAGGCGATATTTTGATCTTCTCAAAGAATGAGGAAGAACATGCTCAGCATCTGAAAGAGATCATGGATGCTCTTCGTGCACATCAGCTAAAAGCCAAATTCTCCAAGTGCCACTTTTGAGAGAAGAAGTAAGATTTCTGGGGCATATAGTGTCCAAAGAGGGGTTATCTGTGGACCTCGCGGAAGTGGTGGCAGTGCAAAATTGGAAGACACCAAGAAATGCAACCGAAGTTCGAAGCTTTCTTGGGCTAGCCGGTTTTTACCGAAAGTTCATTAGGGATTTCGCGAAAATCTCAGCTCCACTCACAAGGCTAACAAAGAAGAATCTGGCGTTCACTTGGGATTTGGACTGCGAGTTTGCTTTCCAACGATTAAAAAGGGCTCTCACAACAGCCCCAGTTTTGACTTTGCCGGATGGAAGCAAAATGTTCACAGTATATACAGATGCTTGTGGTACGGGGCTAGGCGTTGTTCTGATGCAAGAAGGAAGAGTAGCAGCTTATGGTGGAAGATAACTGAAAGTGCATGAAAAGAACTACCCAACCCACGATCTTGAGTTGGCCTCCATCGTCTTTGCACTTAAGTTTTGGCCCCATTATCTCCTAGGTGAGAAGTTCGAATTATATGCTGACCATAAATCGTTGAAGTATCTTTTCTCGCAGAAAGATCTTAACATGAGGCAGCGAAGGTGGATGGAGTTCCAAGCCTCATATGACTTTGAGATTTCCTATACTCCCGGCAAAGGCAACGTAGAAGCAGATGCGTTGAGCCAAAAGAAACTGATCCTAAGCCCTCTCTTTGTGGAAAGGCAAAGCTTGGAGTATATAGCCAGTTTTAACTTTAGGCCCTCCTCAGATTTTTGTACCGGGTTTGTTAGCATCTCTCGAAGTATGCCCTACTCTCTTGAACTCGATAGGGGCTGCACAACGTGAAGACCCTTAGCTTGCTGATGTGATTGATAAACTTATTAGGGGTGAGACTTCTAGTCACATCAATAGATACACCATCGATGATAAGGGTTGGCTGAGGCAAGATGGAAGATTATGCATCCCACAAGCAAGGGAGTTGACAAAGAAGGTTCTCGAGGAAGCACATCATTCCAAGATGACTATACACCCTGGCGGTGATAAGATGTACAAGGATATAAAAAGAACTTTCTTTTGGAGCGGCATGAAGAAGGACGTGACAGATTTCGTTTCTAAGTGCATGACCTGCCAACAGGTCAAGGCGGAACAGAAGAAGCCTGGAGGACTACTTCATCCTTTAGAGGTCCCACAGTGGAAGTGGGATAGCATTTCAATGGACTTCATTGATGGGTTGCCTAGGTCAAGAAGAGGCAATACTAGCATTTAGGTGATAGTGGACAGGCTTACTAAAAGCGCCAACTTTTTACCTATCAAGAGTAGAAGGACTGCTTCGTCTCTAGATTCTCTTTATCTCAAGGAAATAGTTCAACTCCATGGAATACCCTCCAGCATAGTGAGTGACAGAAACCCCATCTTCACGAGCGAATTTTGGTGGAGTCTGCAAGAAGCTGTCGGCACACAGTTATGCTTGAGCACGACCTATCATCCCCAAACTGATGGTCAGACAGAAAGGGTGAATAAAGTAGTAGAAGATCTTCTAAGACTGTGCGTTCTTGACTTCGTAGGGACTTCGGAGGATCATCTTCCTTTAGTGGAATTCGCCTATAACAACAGTTACCAAGCCACCATCGGTATGGCGCCCTTCGAAGCTTTGCCGATCGCCAACTTGTTGGTGAGAGTCCACTGACAAGATTATACTTGGGCCAGACATGATTAGAGAAACTTCAGAAAAAGTGGACTTGATACGAAGGAGAATGAAGACTGCCCAAGACAGACAGAAATCATATGCCGACAAAAGAAGGACCGACCTTGAGTTTGAGGTTGGGGACAGGGTTTTCCTTAAGGTATCTCCCTTAAGGAACGTCGTTCGCTTTAGATCCGCAGGAAAGCTAGCACCAAGATTTGTACGACCATTCCCTATCATCGAGAACGTTGGGAAAATGGCTTATAGAGTAGAGCTACCTGAAAGATTGGCTGGAATTCACAACGTTTTTCACGTTTCTCATCTCCGGAAATGTCTACATGAATCAGCAGAAGTGGTGGAGCCAAGCATTTTAGAAGAAGCCAAAGTGGAACGCGAAGCAACCATGAAGAAAGTTCCAACTCGAATCGTAGGAACTGAAGTGAAAAGGCTACGCAACCGCGAAGTCAAGCTCGTTAAGGTTCAGTGGAGCGACGCCAAGAAAGACGCGACATGGGAAACTGAGGATAGAATACGCGCGGCCTACCCTTTTCTTTTTGAGGGTACATCTTTGACCTCTCCTTTTCCTTAAGTTGTGCTTGTATCTATCTTTTTAGGTATATCTTCTCGATATAATCTTTTATCCTTAGGTAGAAACCCCTTTGGATGTAAACATGTATTTGAAACATGTTATGGTTGATGGCTGCAAGTGGTTGCTAATGGTTGCTCGTGGATGCATATACACACACAACCTAGGTTTTAGATCAGCTCAGTCACTTCATACTGCATATGCATATATGTATTCATATTTGTATGTGGTTGAAACTTGATATGTTATCATATGGATGTCGCATTTGTATTGATGGTCGCGCACTCATGTAGAATTATAAGTAAGGACAAATTTGCATACATAATGGACTCATGACACTTACATGATTTGCATTAAGGAGGTCAACTGAATCAGTAGACCGCCTGATTTTGCATTAGATAAGGACATGTACACACACTGTGCATATGATCATAAAACATTAGAAGTCTTTTAAGGACAATGGACGCCTATGTTTTATGGTTGAGTAGATGGACGATTGGATGTTAGGACTTACGTTCTTCTAGACTTGAAGATTTCGGGGACGAAATCCTAAAAGGAGGGGAGAATGTAACACCCCAAATTTTCTGTTAATTGTATAATAACAAATCTAAGAATAATTAATTCTAAATGAAAGAATTAAGGGAAACGGGTTTCACCGTTGCGATCGTCTCGGAATTCTGCTTGAGATAGAGTCCGAGTTTGCGTGAATCGGACTCCGTGTGAAGGAGTTATGACCTCCGGAAGTTTCAGAATTCAAATATAAATTCAAACAGTTCAAAATTCAAAATCAGGCCCAAACTGGGCTGGGCGGGAATTTTCCCGCCCAGGCACCAGGTCGACCAGGGGGTCGACCAGGGGGTCGACCTGGGTGACCAGGTCAACCATAGGGTCGACCTGGGGGTCGACCTGCCTTGTCGACCTGGTTTGGCCCTGGCTGGCCTGGTCGGGTTCTGGTCGATTTCTGAGGCTTGGCTGTGTCACTAGGGCTGACATGTCGCATTTTGGTTGGCTCCTTTCGAAGTGAATGGTCTAGATTCATCTATGATCATCTGACGGCTCAAATCAATCCGAAATTCTATAAATATAACCTAAGACTCCAACCTAAATTAACATAAGAAATTAGAGACGGAGCCGCCATGCTGTCGGTAGGAAATTTAGAGGAGCCTCCACTTGTAGAAAAGCTTAGAGAAGAGCCAAGTTAGAGTTAAAACACGAATCAAATCAACGTTAGTCTACCCAAAGGAACGCATCTCAATTTCAGAACTCAGAATCTAGAATTCAAGTTCATCGATCGTAGTAAGTCTATTTATGTTTGAGATGCGAATCGAAAAAGAACATGATTTGATATGAATTGGAAATTGGAATCACATTATGTTATATAATGTTTACGTTGTGTAATGTTAACAATGTATATATGTTGTGATGATTTTTATTATGAATGGAATTGGGATGTTTGTGGTATAAATTGATGTGATGTGGACCTGTTTAACGTTTGTAATTGAAAACAACATCACTTGCAAGTTTGTGGTTAATATTAGAATTTACACCTTTATGTTTATGTGGTTAACATGGATTGTATACATTTTGCTAAGTCCAAGTTAAGACTTATATACACATGTTCTATGTTAAGACCGTTATGCCAACATGATTAAAATCCTTGTATATATATTCTTATGCTCATTTCAAGCTGTAATTGGATCCATTTGGGTTACACAATTAATACAAGTTTCATGTTGAAATAGGCTACATGATTTGAGTTAGTTCACATCTTTGTGTAAATACCAAAATTTGACATTTTTATGGACATGTAATAACCTTGTCACATGCCAGTTTTGTGTTTGAAGTTATGCCTAGATAAATATGGTTAGGCCTATGTTTATGCAAGTCAAGATTATGCCATTTATGTGACACCTATTTAGATTTAGTCATTTTGCAAGTTCACCCCTATTATGTTCATAATGGCTATGCCAAAATGCCAAGTTCACACCTATGACATTCATGATGATCATTTTGCAAGTTCACCCCTATTATTTGTAAGTTTACACCTATGACAAGTTATGTAGATAGATTCCTTTATTGAAACTTTGTGCGCTAAATTAGGCTAAGTTTTTATCCTAATATCATATGTTAAAATCATGCGAATGAAAATTAGGCTAAGAGTTGTTAGCCTAATATTTAGACGGAGTAACGTTGGGTAAAATGGGTAGGAAAACTTGGCATAAAAATATATGAAATTGGCAGGTTTGTCACATGCCAAAATTTGTGACATTTAAACGGTATAAATTCTTATACCATAAATGTTAAACTTGGAATGTGGACCATAACCTTTAATGGTTAACAAACTTACATATAACAGGTAATAAAGACAAATATGTAAATTTAGAAAATACGAATGTGCTTAACACGAGGTTGGATTGAGTTGTGATGTAAACCTTCCCGGACCCGCCCGGCTGTCCAGTAGTCACAACAATACCTATCCAATGTGGGTGGTTAAGCATGGAGCCCAGTAAGGACCCGAGGTTAGACCGAGTTACGATGTAAATCTTCCCGGAACCGACCGGCACATCCAGTAACCGTAACAATATCTGTCTAATGTGAGTGGTCGGTGCTTTAAGAGGCTAAGGACAGAAGATAGGGTTAAGTTAACTAAAACACTTAACCAATTCAACATGTTAAATGAACTGATGGGTGGGGTTAGGTAACTACAGACACTTAACCACTTAACATGTTTGACTAGAGAACCCTAGTAACGAGGGACCCGTTTCAGCAGTAACCCAAATTAGGTATCATGGTACCTTGAAGCTAGGCAGGGTGGGGCACGATTACTGGGCTGATTGTAAGCGGTCAAAGCGACGGCGGTGGGTGCAACAGTGTGGGTTCTAACGGAGTGCGGGCATGCACACACTTCGGAGCAGACAAACAGGGCACTGGGGGCACCAGTAGTATAACCTATGCATTATAGTATTGTGTCGGGTCGCCACCATGGGACTTGATACACCCCATGGTGGGGCCAGCATAGGTATCTACAATATTTGGGGGCCGGAAGACACATGTAATTATGCGAGTAGGAGCCGATCTTTAGAATAATGGGATCACTTTAACCTCAACACGGGGTTCCAGTTCAGAACTAATACATGTAGGTGCAGAGATATAGTGTGGGGTGCGATAGTATATTCGTTTTAGAACTACCTTATCTTATTTTATGATACTTTCTTGTTTCCAGTTTGTATCTATCATGCCCTTATTCTTATTCTCATACTGAAGAGTCACTAAACTTACCAGGCTTTATGTCTGACCCTATTTTCTTTCGTCTTCTTTTCTTCCGTTCTCTACCCCCCAGGTCCACAGGGAGGAAACAACTCAGCTTAGTCAGACTCTTTGCAAAGCTTCAAGATAGTAGATGTACGGTTTGGACTCTCTTGCTTTGGCTATGGCTGTTGGATACAATCATGGGGATTTATGCAGTTTTAATTATGTTTTATGCTTCTTTATTTAATAACCGAGACAGAAATGATGATGTAATGTTATGGAAGTGTTTTTGTATGAACAAGTATTTTATGAAATAAAAAGTCTGCTGTTTTTCCGCTGCTTATATATACGTGTTCATATCTGTCTTGTGTTTATCTGTGACTGTTACTTACAAACCTCTACCAAAGTTAAGGCAGTCCCTTTGTGAGTGACCTTAATGGAGGGTGGGGTGTTTCACAAATAAATATCTTTAGCAACTGTTTTTGCCAGTTGCAGTAATTGAATTTTTCTGCAACTGAAAAAGCCAGTTGCGAAAAACATACTATTAAAAATAAGTATCAGCTGTCATGAATAACGTTTAATAATTAATTTTAAGTAGTTACTAGTAAACGATTAACTACTAGTAATTATATTATACTTCAGATTAATATTTAATAATTGTTAATTAATAATAAAATTTAAGTATTATAAAGTGATATTTATAACTGATAATTAAATAATAATAATTGTTAACATTTAAAAACAATAAAACAAATAAATAATTATTAAATAACAATACCAAACTAATGGATAATAATCCATACTTAATATGAATTTTGAATATGTTTAAATATTAATAAATAATTAAATGATCAATAAATTCATAATAAATAAATAATAATAATTAATATTACTATTAAAGAGTAATTTATAATTAATGATAATTTATTGTACGATTTAATTTATAATATGTGTTTGATAGATGTATTTTTAAGAATTAATTAATAGTTTATAGTTATCATTAATAATTATAAAATAATAAACTATTGCTAGTTATAAAATGATAATATTAAATAATAAACTATTGCTAGTTATAAAATGATAATATTATTTTCAGTTATTAATAATTTTCGATTATACTAAATATATATTACTAATAATTAAATATTAAAATATAATTAAGAACTAGTTTCTATCTCATATTATTTGTGTGCTTTGACCAAGCAGGAAATGCAATAAATTTGAAGTTCAAATGCCTATCGTTAATTATTTGAAAAAAATAAAATACAATATCTTCAAAAATTCATTTGAAATGATAGTCTGTTGTTTTTCACAAAAAATCAAATGCCTATGCTTAATAACTAAAGTTTAATTTCTATTTATTATATTTCTTTAGCAAATTTACTTTAATGATAACTGCCTGTCACCTGCACTTTTGGCTCCAAACCTTTAAATTTGGCTGTAGTGTTTGAAATTTTGGCTTCAAAATCCAAAATCTGCGCCAAAATATTCACGTGTATTGAGGGCTGTTTCGCTATCCTTAAAACCTAACTATACTTGGCAATCTCGCTTGAAAACAAAAAAAACAAATTCGTTTCTGCTCTTTAAATGTTCGGCCGCCACATCCTCCCTTCAGCCCTAATTTTCGCTACCATCCTCTCCTCAGATTTGTTCTAACCATTCGCTTTAAACATCCTACTCCACCAAGCATCCTTTTGAACCTTGTTATTGGGTCTTCCTCTTCGCTACCGCCTCTCTCCTTCCCCACGCCTGATTTCCCTGTCTTTTCCCCTCCGTTCGCCTCTCCTTTCGCCTGTTCATTAGCACCAGTCGTATTAGGGTCCAAGCACTCTTCCTTTTGCGCTGTGTGATTATGTGCTTCGGGCATCTCGCGATTTGTCCAGATTTGGGGCTTGTGTGGTTACTGGTTATGGATCCGATTGCAGGTCGAGGGATACACGAGATTGAAGTTCAGTTTATGGCGCTGAGTTCGATTTGGGGTTTGTTTCTGTTGAAGCTCGTTGGAATGATAGCAGAGGCAATGCAGCAGCGAGGTCAGGTGTATTTGGTGATGGTGTGGGGAAGGTGATTCGTGTGGATAGTAGTTTGTGTGATGAATAGCAATGCTGCTTGTTGGTTTTTTTGATGATTCCAGTAGTAATTGCTATTTTTTTGTTATTTGTGGATGTGGAGCTTTGATATGGTATGAGATGGCCGCTGATTTACTTGTTTTTGGTGATTCCATACTGTTGTTCCCCTCGTCTACCAAGGTATATTCTACTTACTTAACTGTTTCTACTTCAATTGTAAGTGTTTTCTAATAAAGAATTTATATCATTCATTTTGTAACCTGTCAATATGTAGGCTAGGCATTTATTTTGTTCTATGATATATCGTTCATTTAGTTGTAAGTGTTTTCTACTTTAACTGCATGTTTTCTACTTCAACTGTTTTATACTTCAACTGTAAGTTTTTTCTACTTCAACTGTAACTGTAAGTGTTTTCTAATATGTGAACATAATGAAGTTCCAACTGAAAACAAATTGAATGCAAAATACTTTGGGATTAAAAGTTGTATATAGTCACAACTTGGGCTAATATAGAAATACGGCATAACAGACTCTGACTATGAATGAAATTGTCATACCAACCACCACATCCTTTGGAACCCAAATTGAATATTCAGGGTTATCTTTCCAGCTCTCTTTGTTCATCTGACTCATTTAACATACTCATGGTCATGGATAGCTCAGAGCCACAAATATTTCACCCAAAATTATCTATAATCATGCAAAATGAAATAGACGTAAGATCAGCAGCAATTCCTTGGTTTTCACTACTAGTTTTTGTTTTTTGTTTTTTTATAAAAAAATGTTCGTTCGGATCAAACTCCTGGCCTTTAATCTGGTTATTGGAAATGCCAACAAAGTAGGGCTGTAAATCAATCCAAAATGTCTGTTGTCCGTCCGAATCCGACCTGAATATTTGCCCAACCAATTGTTTGTCCGAATAAGTAACGGACCAAAATTGAACACATTTTTTTTGTCTGCCTGTATAGTTCGAACCGAGCCCGAAATTGACATGTCTGAACCGAATTTGTCCATGAACAACCGAATCTGAGTGTATGTCCAAAACTGCCTCCGCTCGATTTAATCATTCCCATCTGTCAGTGCCAGTAGTAATGGTCTGTAAACCTGGCACTAAAATATATATTACCATTTATTGTGCATAAACGATTTCAATTAATTGTAGAATTTGTATGAATGCAGACTTGCATATTGTATGTGCTAGTGTTAATATGGTGCATGTCTAAGGCTAATATTGCAGTTGTGTTGTTTTGGAAGCTGAGTTTCTTCAGCTATATATGTGTTGTTTTGGTTGCATGAAAAACTTCATCTCAATTCCAGCTTTAACCTTTTGCCACAATTTCTAGTCCAAGCTGATGTTTTGACAGACTTTTGCCTAGATTTGTCTACACGCTTGTACGTCTTTTTGTTTTGGGTAATGATTTTCCTGATGTAATTCATTTTGTTGAGTAAAATTTCAACTACTATTTTAGAAGCGAGTAATTTTGTAATTTGGTTGAATTCGTTGAATGCTACCAAGTTAATTAAGATTTTGAGCTAAGCTAGGTTGATGATTAAACAGTGTTAGTTTAATTTTAGTGTGGTGCTAAGGGCACCCTAATATGTTCTTCCTAATACCATGACTAAAAAATACCATAAGAAATAGTATTACACTCTTCTTAATACCACACTTAAAAAATAGGGGCTATCACACTGTTTTACCATATTACTATTTCGGTCGATATCCGTTCGTCCTCACTTGTAAAACCGATCAACGAGCTAAACCCTAGACCTTAACCAGTCAACGAATTCGACGCCGCAATATACAAAAGTTGTGAATAAGGTTTGAATTAAGCAAACTAGAAGAGGAAGTGAGAGATAAGGGTTTTCAGATCAACAAACAATTGGGAGTTTACCGTACGAATTTGAATTTTCCCGCGACAGATGCGGAGTAGAGAGCAATTACGAGAGATTAGGGCATTTAGATTAGCTTAGTATGTGATTGATTCGGCAAATAATGATTGTGTGAGAGATTAGAATTGAGAGGTAATGTTGTATTAGAAAGCATATAAAATTTAATGAGTTTTATTTTTTTTAATTGCGGTATTAGGAAGAACATATTGGGGTGCCCTTAGCACCACACTAATTTTAAATATTGTTTTACATTTAGTTATCGTCTAGTTAGTGTTAAATCAATTTTGGTTTTTTATTTTAGTTTGATCAGAACTAAGTTTGTAGCTTAATTATCTAAACTTAAAGCTTAATGGATCATAAATTCGGTTTAGTTTGGAGTTCGGTTTAATTTCAACTTGTTGTTAAATTCTAACATCTTTATGATTTTAGGTTTTTGTTGTAAATCTAAGCTTTTTTTGTAGATTTGAAGTTAAACTTTGTCCGCTGAAGGTTATCATTTGTGGCTTCTTATTTGTTGAAAGTTAGAGTGCGTTCGCAGTCAATTGTTGGCACGTTGGAAATTATTGTCGCGTCCGACGCGTCGGACGCGAGCACTAATTTCCACTGCCACATGGAACGCTGGGTGGAAGTTGAAAATCAAGGGTGCATTCGCAGTCAATTGTTGGCACGTTGGAAATTATTGTCGCGTCCGATGCGTTCGACGCGTCGGACGCGAGCACTAATTTCCACTACCATATGGAACGCTGGGTGGAAGTTGAAAATCTAGTCGTTGGCGTCGGACGTGTCGGACGCTAACGGCTTGATTTTCACTTCCCCCTCCTCTTTATAAATCACCTCCTCTACCCTTAACACCTTCACAATGAAGTGTTTAATTACTACCATTCGAGTCTATGGATGGCCGTCGAAAGAACATTTGGCATTTGGAAAAAGAAATTTACCATTCTCAACAAGATGCCTACGTTTCGGTTCAACACTCAAGTGAAAGTTGTCGTATCTACAATGGCCTTACACAATTTCATACGCAAATGTAATAGCGGTGACCCTGATTTTATGGCATTTGATGATAATCCAGAACTAATCCCCGATCACTACATGGCAGAATATTACAGTATGAGAAATACGACGAATAGAGGCACTAAACATGTACACCCAAATGGAAACCAAGAAATGGCATTAGTTCGAGATAACATTAGAGATCGGTTGGTTTCTGCTGGCCTGCGCTAATTTGTCTTTGTATCTGTAACTGTACTTGTACTTGTATTTGTATTAGAAACTGTATCTGTATTTGTAGTCGTATTTGTCTAATAAATCTATTTATATCTTATTTTAAAAATACCACGCTCAAATACCACGCTTAAATACCCCGTTTGCCGCTAAAAACACATTCCCCGTTCGCTATAGTACCACGCTCAAATATCCCGCTCACGCTGGTTAAGAACGCACCCCAAGCCGTTGGCGTCGGACGCCAACGGCTTGATTTTCACTTCCCCTTCCTCTTTATAAATCACCTCCTCTACCCTTACACCTTCACAATGAAGTGTTTAATTACTACCATTCGAGTCTACGGATGGCCGTCGAAAGAACATTTGGCATTTGGAAAAAGAAATTTTTCATTCTCAACAAGATGCCTACGTTTCGGTTCAACACTCAAGTGAAAGTTGTCGTATCTACAATGGCCTTACACAATTTCATACGCAAATATAATAGCGGTGACCCTGATTTTATGGCATTTGATGATAATCTTGAACTAATCCCCGATCACTACATGGCGTAATATTACAGTATGAGAAATACGACGAATAAAGGCATTGAACGTGTACACCCAGATGGAAACCAAGAAATGGCATTAGTTCGAGATAACATTAGAGATCGATTGGTTTCTGCTGGTCTGCGCTAATTTGTCTTTGTATCTGTAACTGTACTTGTATTTGTATTAGAAACTGTATCTGTATTTGTAGTCGTATTTGTCTAATCAAATTTATTTATATCTTATTTTAAAAATACCACGCTCAAATACCCCGTTCGCCGCTAAAAACACATTCCCCGTTCGCTACAGTACCACACTCAAATACCCTGCTCAAATGTCTCGCTCAAATACCCCGCTTGCGTTGGTTAAGAACGCACCCTTATTGTCTTGTTTTATTTGTTGAAGATATGTCCAAATTTTTTTTTCCATTTTTTTTTTGGGGTGCGGTCTTTAATTGATTTTCTTCGAGTTACCAAAATTGCCAAGATCTTTAAAGACCCAATAACAATGGTGAGTTAGTTTAAGTCCTTTGATGACTTTAAAGAATTTTATTACATGTTCGCCCAGTCAGTTTTTGCGTGCTTAAATTTCAGTAGCAATGGTAGCAGCTTGTAGTCTGTTGCTTGCTTGTACCCTAGTAGTGTAGTGGCAGTAGCTGGTTAATCCGATTGTGTCCAATTTTGTCCGTTCGAGTCCGATTGGGTTTCACAGACCGGGATCGGACATTTTTATGTTGTCCGTATATTACCGAGTCGGGCGTTTGTCCAGCTCAATTCTTAATTCGGTCTGAGTTCGGACAATGTAATGTTTGGTCCAGTCCGTCCGTTTTGCAGCCCTACAACCAATCCAACTTTGTTGGCTGCCAAGTTTATTGGCTAACAACTCTTTTGGTTATTATATGACTAAATAGTCCAAAGATATAGACAAATCCAAAACAAATGGACTAAATCAAGATAGTGTTCCACCCCATTCTAGCGGCACAGAGTCAGGGCCAATGTTCTTATTTCAATTTATTTTTCATTTCTAAGGATCTTGGTATCAACTTGATGTATGTGAATATAAAATTCCATATTGCAAAATTTAGCACTAGGATAGACAGTTATATGTATGGATATATGTATGTTTGTATGAACGTGTTCATATTACTCGTCCTTCACTCGTTCTTTTTTTTAACCATAATCTTTACTTATCTTTCACTTATTGGTCATTAATCTTTGCTTATATGCGTAATTACTATATTATAGTCATTTTTTTTTCCTTTTTTGGTATTATAGATGGAGAAGAAGAGGCTGAAAGAAGAGGAGAGGCTGTTGTGTAATGGAAATTAGAAGAACTGAAAAGACTAATGTTACAAGCAATGTTAACCACTACATAATGGCTAAACTATGTCTAATATATGATTGTCATTAGTGTGAACTAGGACCTATAGAAATGTTTGGTGAACAATCTTTGTACTGTTAAAACTTTGTTAAAATAAAAATTTTATTTGTTTATTTCATTCTGTGACATACACTATTACTAAAATGAATACATTTAATATGTAGTATCGGTAAGCTGTAATTTTTTTATGGATTTGTAAATCTATTGCAACTGGCATATACTGTTGTAAAAGGATCTATTGTAATAGTAATAGCCTATTGCAAAAAATTCTACCACAACAGGTTATTGCAATAAGCGGAAAATGTTGTGAGCTTTTTACAACTTCGGTTATACCAACAGGCGTGAGTCTGTTGCAATTGGTCTACTGCAACAGATATTGCATGTTGCGAAAAATGTTTTTTTTTGTAGTGATATATACCTTTGATAAAATTGTAAGAAAAATGAAAACTAATAATTCACATTTTCTAAGTATTACATTGCAAGAAACATTCGTTAACTATGAAGGATCTAATTTTGGATTTGATAAAATACTATCATATGTGTGTGTATATACATATAAACTGATTTTAACATACGAATTCAACTGAAAGTACGTGGACATAATTAGCTAGAAAAACATTACCATGAAATGTAATTGTATATACCTGTGCGAGGAACATGGTAGATGAAGTGAAGGCAGTGCACCCAAAATGTTCTCAAGACAAAATGCACTAGAAGCTTCACTCATAACTCCATACGACCTTTACATACACATGCACATTATATAAATACTTATTGATTTTAAATAATTTGGATAAATTTATTTGTAGTATTATTGGATGCATTACAGACCTTATTTTGGAAAAGCATAACATAGAAGTCATAAGAAATAGAACACACTTGTTCAAGATTGATAAACTTGTATGTTTACCTTATGCAAAACAGTCATGGTCTTTGGGGATCTTTGTACATAATATATTAAATCCTTAAATGACTGTGCGTCGTCAACAAAAGATGGTAAGGCGTTCAAATCAAAATTACACCTCCTTGCAATTATGATGAACGAAAGATGTTATATTTATGCAAACTTGTTAAAAGTTTAAACGATATTATGATACATATAAAAGATGCATGCATTATATACATATATAAGATATCAATTTCTTTCAATTAAATAAAAAAAATTGACTTATAGATTTAGGAAATATGCAATACTTATTATGAAAAAAAGAAAGGAAAAAAATTGATTTTTAAGAAAAAGCAATCGATATAACGATACTTAATAAAGAGTCACCTTGATTAGGGGTCTGTGCTTTTTCTTGAGCCTCTTTAAATAATGAAACGTTATTACATGAATTGGACCATTGTAATGTAATAGGTTCATCCATAATTTCATGCGGAGTCTAAATATTAGGCGAAAACAAAATCATGTAAGAATATCAAATCAATAAAAATATAAACTGTACAATAATTATTTGATTGCATCTATATCTTAATGAATCATGTTAATTCAATTTAAATACAAAATTTGAAAGTAAGTTAAAACGTAGACTAGAAATTAATTACCATATTTGAAAGACATGATTTTGATGATTGTTGCACATAAGCAACTTCAAATGGTTGGTCGACGTTGGTAGACAAAAGTGATACATTTAAATCAAATGCATACTTGATGCTTGCATTATTAAAATACATAAAATATCAAATTTTATCAATTAACAAAATAAATTTGATTTACAAATTTTAGGAATATGAAATACTTAAAATGGAAGAAAGAAAACAAAAATGATTTCGAGAAAAAGTAATCGCTTGGTTAGAAAAACTACCTTGACTAGTAGATTTTTTTGTTGTGGCTTCGTGCATATGGTTGACATGTTTCTCATATTGTTGCTATTTATTGGTAGGCAAAAATCATGCATCGAAAACAATATGATTTATATTCGGTGCATGATCAAAGTATAAACTTAAGAATAGGTTAATTTGAGAAAATTACTATATGATTAGTTAACTCCAATGTGGAAACCGGGGTAGGATCAACATGATGCTCAAATGGTTGCTCATCATTATCAGATAAAGGAGTATCATTCAAATCAATGAACCATTTTAGATTTTTTGTTTTTCTGCACCTGCCAAAAATCATGCACACATTATTAATTAAATAGCCATAACATCTCATTTAGAGTAGAGATCAACGTCATTGCATTTTTCATTGAAAGGGAAAACTTTTCTAAATCATCATAAACAATGAAAAGAGACAAGTATAAGAACTCGGAACCACTCCTCTTTTTTACAAGTAATTTAAAAATGTTTTTTTTTAAATATAATCAAAGGTGGTTGTAAAGAATTTAGGTGGTTTTCATTATGAATACAATTTTCAAACTTCTATACATTATTTTCTGTGTCATTTTTTTCGTATTCCATTGCTCAGCATGCTATGATAATCCATTCTTTGAAAATTAAACCAAATTATACTTAAATAAAAAAGATCATTCTAACACAAAGCATTATACAAACGACAATGACTACTTAGTTGAATGGAGAAAAATCAATGATGATAGATCAAACATGTAAAGTATTAATGGTTAGGACTTTGCTAAAAGTGCATTAAAACCAAATTTGAGAAAATTAGCGTATGGTTAGTTAATTTCAATGTGGACACCGGGGTAGGATCAACATGATGCTCAAAAGTTTGCTCATCATTGTCGGATAAAGGCATATCATTCAAATCAAAATGAACCATTTTAGATGTTCTGTTTATAGATCAAGAGTATCAAACAAAATGTGAAAAAGAAAAGGAAATCATCTATTATAGTAATAGGGTGGCCGACAAGTCTGTCGGTCTAATGTAGAACAAAAATTTAAAATTAATAACCTATCTGTTGAGAAATTAAAATAAAACATCACAAAAATGAAACTTTAATATATATGTTCAATATTTCAGAACATAGGAGATCGAACAAGTGTTTACAAATATGAAGAAAATCAATTCTATTAAGAAGATTTCAATTCATCAGTATTTGATCAAGGGCAACTGGAATCGATCGAATAATATAGCAAACATTAAAATCAAAATCAATAGAGAAGCATACTAATTCAGATAGAACAAAAATTCAAAATTAATAACCTATCTGTTGAGAAATTAAAATAAAACATCACAAAAATGAAACTTTAAGATATATGTTCAATATTTCAGAACATAGGAGATCGAACAAGTGCTTACAAATATGAAGAAAATCAATTTTATTAAGAAGATTTCAATTCATCAGTATTTGATCAAGGGCAACTGGAATCGATCGAATAATATAGAAAACATTAAAATCAAAACCAGTAGAGAAGCATACTAATTCAGATAGAACAAAAATTCAAAATTAATAACCTATCTATTGAGAAATTAAAATAAAACATCACAAAAACGACACTTTAAGATATATGTTCAATAGTTCAGAACATAGGAGATCAAACAAGTGCTTACAAATATAAAGAAATTCAATTTTATTAAGAAGATTTCAATTCATCAGTATTTGATCAAGGGAAACTAGAATCGATAGAATAATATAGCAAACATTAAAATCAAAATCAGTAGGGAAGCATACTAATTTAGATAGAACAAAAATTCAAAATTAATAACCTATCTGTTGAGAAATTAAAATAAAACATCACAAAAATGAAATTTTAAGATATATGTTCAATATTTCAGAACATAAGAGATCAAACTAGTGCTTACAAATATGAAGAAAATCAATTTTATTAAGAAGATTTTTATTCATCAGTATTTGATCAAGGGAAACTGGAATCGATCGAATAATATAGCAAACATTAAAATCAAAATCAGTAGAGAAGCATACTAATTCAGATAGAACAAAAATTCAAAATTCATAACCTATATGTTGAGAAATTAAAATAAAACACCACAAAAATGGAACTTTAAGATGTATGTTCAACATTTCAGAACATAGGAGATCAAACCAGTGCTTACAAATATGAATAAATCAATTTTATTAAGATGATTTCAATTCATTGGTATTTGATTAAGGGTGACTGGAAAATTATTCGAATCATACTAAAATAGAAAATATACTGATATTTAATTGAAACTACAATTCAAATCTTATTATTTTTCAGCCAAAAATATCCAGTTTTGATCAATCATAGCTGAAATCGATTGAATAATACAACAAACATTAAAATCAAAATCAGTTGAGAAGCATACTAATTCTCACCGTACCTTAATTTTCTAAAGGACCAGCGGGACAATCCGTTTTATCCTCAATCGTCGGAAGGTAGGTTGTCAGAGTGGAATTTTAGGGGAAAACAGTGATTTGTGGAGACCAGTGCGCATTGAGTTTGTCAAATAATCCGAATAGGGAGGACGTCGATTGACACGCGAAATGTAGAAAATTTGGATCGAAAAAGAGTCAGAGTGGAATTTGGTGGTGAGAAAGAGTCAGATGCCGATAGATTTGAGGAAGAAAACAAAAAGGAGGAAATATCTATGCACGAAAGTGATTCCGAATTTCATTGGGATGGACTAATTGGTTTTGTCTCCTACAGTAAGGAAACCTCCCTAATGGTCAGTTTGATTACAAACGGTGTTAAATTGATATTTCAGCAATAAAGCATATTTGGGCTTCGAACTGAATTAGTTTGGTATAATACATAATAATATAGAGAATAAGAAACCCACGTTGCTTTATTTCCTTTGATAGCCACCCTCAAAGCTATCCAGGGTTTATGTTGCTCTCCCAATCCTCTCTTCTTTCTTCTAATGGCCGACGATAAGATGAAATCTTCATCTTTTCTTCTGTCTATTGAGGTTTACCGCCTTCATACTCTTCGACTATGAGTTCGCTCCTTAATCGAGTGAAGTTTGTGACAGATAGTGGTTTTGTCAGCACGTCTTCCCTTTGGTAAGCTGACACTACAAGAGGAACAGTGCATTCCAATGGTCAGGGGCTGCTGATATGACCGTTGGAAGCCATTGGTACAGTCGTTGTTATAGGGATCAACGGCTTTCAACGACTTCCAACGCCACCAACGGCTCTTCTCCAATGACTTTCAACTGTGGAACATGGTCATGTGTCTTTTATTTCTGTCTGGATAGTCATTGGAAACTGTTAAAAATCATTGAAAAATGTTGTTAGAAGATGTTAGGGGGACTGTTGGCGACCGTTGCTCACCTCCATTTCCCTCCTTCGTTGTTATACACACTGTTTCTTGTAGTGTGATGGTAAGTGATTTACTTGCAATTGGCCATTGATTACTTGTTCACAAACAATATAGGTCCAATTCCATGTGTTTTATTTATGAGTGAAGGATAGAGTTTGCAATGAGTGAGACCGTACTGAGATTGTTGCACCATATAATTGGTGTTCTATTGGTTCAAATCTTTAGCATGCTGAGTAAGGATTTGATCCAAATGATCTCTGCTGCAGTGCTTGCGATGCTTTTGAATAATGTTTGTAACATCCCGTACTTTCTGGCCAATTATTTGAATTATTTTATTTTCAAAAATATTGGTTTGAATTTAAATAATTTAATTTAACCATTTTATTTTTAATATGTTATTAGTATTAATAATGTAATAATATTTTATTTTCAAAATGGACAGAAGATGTTGAATTTACAATATAATGTGAACGAGCAATTCAAAATGGTTTAATATTGTTATATTAAAATTATATTAACGGTTTCATTTATAAAACGACGATAGAACGTTTAATTTATAATTTAATTATAAAACGAGCTGCAGCGGCACGATAGTTCGTAATATAGTGTTTTGAACTTTAAATGGTTATATAGGATCCAAAATAAGTCGGATTTCTTCGAAACAAGAAACATCTGTTTCTATTTGATAATATTTTCCTAATGAAGCTGAAAAATTGAATTTTCATGTTGTAGATTTTGTTTTATGTCCAAATCAAATTTTAAAATAGTCGCTATGGAATCACTTTATAAATAATAATGATTTATTATATAAAAATAAGGATTTTTATTTTATTTTATATCGTTTTTGCTTGGAATTCAACCCGGAGTATTAAATTATTGCAAGGTTCGAATTTCGTTTCGATCGGACATTGTAAGGGCTCAAATGAACTGTAAACATTGAACGTTAACCGCGTTAAATAAAAGGCCCATATAAAATCTTTTTAAATCAAAACAAAATCCACACAAAATCTCGTCTAAAAATCTTGCAAATCCTGAGCGAGTATCGGATAAGATTTCGCTGCCGCCATTGAAAGACTTAGCGAAACATGTTGGGGAAAGCATGTATAAAATCTTTAAATCAAACGTCGGTGCCGAGCGTATCGTTTCAAAGATGAAACAGATCTTTGGCAAAGGCTTTAAAAAAAATATACACTATTTAAATCTTTGAAACAAATCCATCCATATAGTTCAAAATCTTTGCACGGTAAGACAAAAATCTTCGTACATGTTATCAATACCAGCAAACCATAAATTATAGTCGTGCTTTCTAAATCTTTCATAATGTTTGAAATCGACAGCAGGAAGGGTTTAGTCAAATATTTCGGCCAATCGATGATACATATGCTCCTCAACTTTTCTGCGTCTCTAGCCTACTCTAAAAAAAACGCAGCTACTTCTGTACCTACCGCGGAACCTTGCCGACCAAGGATTTGCAAATGAAAATGACACTTCAGTAGCTTGCTACCTACACTTTCTTCCCTGTAAATATCAATGCACACTCTCGTTTAAATTTCTCTTCAGCTATGCAATCAAAATTTCCCTTTTTATTTCTTCCCTATTCATGTAAACAAAACCAAACACTCCCTACTTCGAATTTGAAACAAAACCAGTCTGCCCAAAAATTTTCCCTTTCCTTCGCATGAGAAGAGGAGCGAAACCAACACCTTCCCTTCATTATCCATGAAATCGAACACCTCCAAAACGAAATGAAATATATCTCCAACAAGTACAAACGCTTCATGCTTGCCAAAGCGTTCAAGGAAGCAGTTCTGACGGAGCTCCAGTGGTCAGTATTTGCGCAGCAGTGGAGTGAGTATGGTGGCTCCGGTGCAGAGCAGTGGAAGTTTTTAGATGGAGCGGCGGAGATATACTGATGTGAAGAGAAGGCTGATCCTGGAGCAGCGTTTAATGTGTGGTGACAGCTCAGTAGAAGGATATGGAAAAACGTGGAGCAGCATGACCGTGGGGCGAAGAATATATGGGGTATGTTAGAGCAGTGTTTTCACGTTGTGGAGAAGAGCAGCAGGTGAGAGCGCGCATTGGAGACTGGTGCAATCAGTGGGTATTTTCATGGTGTACGAGGTACCGTAGCCAGTTGGGGTAGCAAGATGGACGGTATTGGCTAAAGTGCGAAATGTGGAGCATCACGTTTTGACAAGCAAGGTGTACCGGAGAAGCAATGCGGGTAGTAAGAGCACAACCAACAATGGCTTGTTTAGTTACTAAACAAGCCACGGAGCAACCAGGTGTGGCTTGTTCAGTCACCCGTGGCTAGTCTGTGGCTAGTTTTCAGCTCGTTCGTGGCTGGTTGACTGAACAGAGGCTAGTGTGTTTGCCGTTATAAGCTTATAACGACAAACTCTTTGCCGCTATAATCTTATAACGGCAAAGAGTTTGCCGTTATAAGCTTATAATGGCAAACACTTTGCCGTTATAAGCACTAGCCGTTGCACACCAACGGCTAGTGCACTTCCTCCCTATATACCAACCTACCTCCTTCTTCTTCCACACAACCACTCCACCTTCTCAACTTCAACTTCTTCAACAACAAAATGTCTTCTTCTGCACCCAAACGAAGCGGGAAAAAATCCGCGAACAGGACAATCATGTCCAAACCGCTCTCGTCATCGTATGCCATGCAACGGTCAATCCAACAACAGCAACCGTTGCAGCCATCTCATGAATATGGCTACTCGCCGTATTCAAATTATCCATACCGACCACCGTACCAACCGCTCGCTCCTCCTAATTTTCCTCCCATTCATTCTACCGCCCAACCACAGTTTTACCAACGACCGACCGGGGTAGGCGTGTACGACGATCATTCGTCGTATATGTCAATGATGATGCAGACCGATCAAAGTCAACAACCTCGCTTAACTCTGCAACAGACCGAGGTTCGTGACCGTGAAGCTATGCAAAATCTTGAAAGACAGTTTTCGTACGGGTATGTCTCTCCTACCACCGAAGAAAATGTTGAAACTTCAATGGAGGAGGCAGAGGAAGATGCAAATGAGGATGCGAATGTTACAAATTCTGAAGAATTTGTTCAAGAATACATTGCACCTATTAGTCCCGGATATAACCAAAACAAGACGAAGTGCAAGTCTTTAAACGGCATTTTCAGTAAACGACACCAAACCGAAGTTGAATCGGAGCCGGATCCCGGAATAGAAGATATTGAGGATGATCATGTTGAAGGGGAAGGATTAGCAACGGATGAAAAAAAAACAATGTAAGTTTACTTCCGAGCAGTACGTTTCACTTGCTAAATCGTGGACACGCATTTCACAAGACAGCGTTGTTGGGAATAATATGAAAGGTCAGAAATTTTGGGAAAGAGTAGCAGAGTTTTACAATTCGTTGGAAGCGAGGAATAGAACATGGGCATCACTTAGAGGCGGTTATAGAGTTATGAATGCCACATGTCAGAACTATCTGGCAATACTGACAGGCTTGCAGAACAGACAGCAAAGCGGTGCTGCGCCTTATGACGTTGTAAGTACCGTATATTACTTTGAAAAATAACTTACTATACTATGATTGATTAGTTAGAAATGTCATACGCTCATACAATTTCCACTTTGTGTTACAGATTGAAGAGTCATGAAAGGCCTACCAACAAAAGTATGGTCATCCATTTAAATTTCAAGTCTGTTTCGAGCTTCTATCTAGTTTGTCGAAGTGGAAGAACCCAAGCAACTTCATGTTTGAGCAGCAGAACAAAGCTAGAAGGATGAACTACTCTGATTCTAGTCCAGGAAGTGACCCGAGTTCGCAAGAAAGAAACCCTTTATTTGGAACTAGTGACGGATGACCTGTTGGCAGAGCCAAGTCAATTCAGCTGGAGCAATGCGGTACAGAGTTTTCTAGATTTATGGAAACAATAGAGAATTCATCTAAGGCGACAAAAGAGCATAGAGCTCGATTTTCGGTGTAAAGAAACCGCAACGACGAAGAGTTCCAAAAGGCAGTTAGGGATGATCGAGAGCTTCGCAGACATGTACATACGGACAAACAAGCCATGGTACGAGAAAAGCAGGTGGAGAAGAAAGCCATGCTACGAGAGAAGCAGGAGGAGAAGAAAGCAATGGTACGAGAGAAGCTGGAGGAGACGAAAGCTATAGTGCGAGAGAAGAATTATATTAAAATGATTACATGTGATTTTACCAAGCTTTCCCCTCTACAGCAAGAACTAGTAACCGAGCAGATTGGAGAGTACAGAAAACACAAAGGAAGCGGAAGCGGAAGCGGTAGTGGCTCGTATATGGACTAGCTATGTATGTTGGGTTAAGTTGTAATACGATTGTGAACTGTTTGTAGTATTTATGTACTGGCGGGTGTTCATGTACTAACTATATATGTTGGGTTGAGTTGTAATATGATTGCGACCTGTTTGTAGTATTTATGTAGTAGTTGTTGTTTATGTACTAGCTGTATATATTGGGTTGGGTTGTAATATGGTTGTGAGCAGTTTTTAGTATTTATGTACCAGTTGTTGAAATAATGATACAATCTACAATATGATTGGAAGCCAGATTTACTGACCCAACTACACACTGATAGATAGTACTCTGATACATAGTACACGACTACACACTGATACATAGTTCTAGTACCAACTACTGATTCCGACTATTCCTTCCTTTATGCGCCCACAAATGTTCCACCAACTGGTCACGCAATTGGAAGTGCGCTACTTGATCTTCAATGTGTTGAAACATATCAACATATTCTTCCATTAAGTTTACATCTTTATGGGGTTTTGCATTTGACCCCGTAAACTTGTCAGGATAATTAGACTTTTGATTCTTATATCCGCCTTTTTCATACTCCACAATCATGTTATGTATTATTATACAAGCATACATGATTTCTGAAAGCACTCTTGCATCATGAAAACGAGTAGGATTTCATAAAATATGAAATCGGGCTTGTAAAACACCAAACGTACGTTCGATGTCCTTTCTGTAGCTAGCTACTTTTTCAATGAAATACCTTTCTTTATCATTTGATGGTACTCTGTATCCTTGCATCAAATTTCTCCACTTTGGGAATATTCCATCCACTAGGTAGTACCCAGTTTTGTGTTCGATATTACCAACTTTATATGAAACATTTGTTGACAGTCCGTTAGCAAGTTCTGTGAAAAGATATGATTGTTTTAAAACATTTATATCATTCAATGAACCTGGGACTCCAAAAAAAGCATGCCAAACCCATAAATCGTCTATTGATACTGCTTCAAGGATCATTGACGACACTTTTTTATGTCCGGTGAACATTCCTTTCCATCCCGTTGGGCAGTTTTTCCAAGGCCAATGCATGCAATCTAAACTTCCAATCATACCTGGAAATCCTCTAGCTTCTCCCCTGCGTAGTATCCTACTTATATCGTTTGGTCCAGGCGTCCGTAGATACTCCTGCCCAAACTGTTCAACAACTGTTTTACCGAATTCTTTCAGACACTCTATTGCTGTTGATGCTGCGATTCTGAAATATTCATCCATTTGTTCGCCAGATGTTCCATAGCTTAACATCCTCAACGCCGATGAAATTTTAATGTGGGGCGAGTGGCCGATTTCTTGTGCTCCGTTCAGTCTATAAGTGAAATATGGGTTTGACTGATGAAGTTTAAGATAAATTTTTGAGAAAATTGCCGGACTCATACGATAACGACGGCAGAACAAAGTTATATCGTAGGTTGGATTGTCGATGAACAAAGTTATACTGGCTCTACACAAAAACAGTCTCTACACAGATATACAGTCGCTGCACAGAACCAAATACAGTCTCTACACAGAAACATAACCAGAACATACACAAAATACATCGAAAGCACATAATAGTGGTAGTCAACAAATACAAAACGCGTACTCAAACAATAGGAACATACAACTGACAACTGCGAAAACGTAATACATCGAAAGTACATAATAGTGGTTGTGAACAAATGCAGAACGTCTACTCAAACAATAGAGACATACAACTAACAACTAGGAAAACATAATACATAAAAAGTACATACAACTGACAACTGGGAAAGCACATGAAAGTGGTAGTAAGTCACTCGTCCGTGTCATCTGAAGGTGGATGTGTACGTATAAGTGTGCGGCGCTGATGACGTCTCTCATCATCACCAACATCTGGAGGCTGACTGGACCCAGCACTAGACCTATGGTGGTAATACATCTGCAAGTCCTAAAGTCTCTTGCGCTCTGCCTCAAGCTGGGCCTCTAAATGCGCCTGCTATTGTCGTGCCTCCTCCGCAACACGACGTAGCTCACCATCATAGTAATCTAGGCTATGCCTATGCTCTATATAGCCCGTATGCCTAATCCCATTCTGCATATCATACAAATCATGATATGATATCTGTGTAGGATCCGAGTAATCATGATGGGCCGGAGGATGAAACACGTCAACGTAACGATCTGGTCCAATGGTGGGCACTGCCATGGTCCATCCAAAATGACTGGTGGCTGCCACATGATCAGCTGCACGAAAACTCTGGCTGGGCTGGGTAATATCTTCGACAACAGATGGATGTATGCCGTGTCGTATAGCAGACGGCCCTACTAAATCAATCGATGCTGCATGTGTAATCGTGTCGGAGGACCCGGTGAAAAATCTATGCCAGAAGGTAAGGTAACACTCCCCGGTAATAACAAAGCTCTCGGTCGTCCACCAGCCTGCTGCCCTGGCTATATCTAGCTGCTCTGTCGGGTAAATCATACACCGATAAGTATGTGGGTGTGGATCATCCGGAATAGCATCGAAGTCATACAACTGTCTCCAGCACCTCTCACCAAGATACCAATAAGCACCTACCGCCACGGGATAAGATATAAGGGGAAATCTCCGTCCGGCAAGCATCCTAGCAATCTGTATGATCTCAAGATCGATGGATGTACTCTGCTCAAATGGATGCCATATAATCTGATCCCTATACATCCTCAGCTCGATCTGGTTGTGGGCAACTGGATACACATGGCGTGACTCATTATCCCTGGACCCCTGGTTGTCCGCAGTCCAAAAGGATATACGGGGGAAAAAGGTCGATGGGTCTGCAGTACGGGTGACAAAATGAAAGTTCCTAGAGTACTCAAAGTACCAATACTATAACAACTCCCAGAATCCAAATAAAGAAACCTGAGAATCAGAGATGGTGCACTGCATGTCGAGACATCTGTATAGGTATGCAAGGATAGGTGTGCCCCAATCATATAAAATCGCTCCATTGGCATTTAACTCAGCCGCGACCTCAAGAAACCCCACAGGCAAACTACTGCTCGAAGAACTAAAGAAAAGGTTACCCATAAGGTATAACACAAATAATAGAGCAAGCTCCAAGTCGTCATCAACGGATTACTGACCGAGTATGCTGTCCATGGCCGCACGGATGACGCTCACTCTAATAGCGCCTTCTACCTGATACGACGCAGCAGAAACATCAAAATGAGGCAGTAGATCATGAACAATTGCACGATCACGCCATCAACCATTGTCATAAGGAAGTGGGGGATAAGCACCTACTCCAATGCTAATACCAGTAAGCATGGAGAAATCAAGCGATGTAAGTCCTAACTCACCACAAGGAAAGTGAAACGTGTGGGTGGTTTTGTACCACCGTAGAGCAATGGCCGCACACAATTGGACATCGGCATTTATAACATGGTTTATTCCTAAAATTGTAAAGCATACAATAAGATAAAATACGACTAATAAATTATCCACTTGTTTCATTAAAAGATCTTTAATATTACCTAGAAAAAATTGAAATCCAAGAGCATGTAACAGTCCTGCGACCCCCTCCTTACCAGCCAAGTGTGCATGATAATATCTAAGTGTGGTCGCTAACGAACAACGTGAACGTATATTCCACGACTGTCAACGGTTCAACAAAATGTTATACTATCTACCCAATATCTAATACTCAAAGAATACTATTTAAATAATACTAAAAATACTTACAACCAAACTCGACTGTGTGCTAACGTGTACTTCGTCTTCTGGAAGAATGCGAAAGTTGGATAGGAAAGGAAGCTTCGCGGCGCTGAGGTTCATATCCAGAAAACCATCGAGATCGGCCTGTCTAGCGAAAACCGATCCCACACCCTTACGCGCCCTGCCTACTCGTCTGCCTCTACGCCCGCCACGTCCACGATGGTCGCCTTCCTCGTGCGCCCCTACGTCTTCGTTCTCCATGTTTTCAGTGGCTGCAAGCAAGTCTTTTATTCCTAGCGCTGATTGTTCCCCACTACCCCTTGCACCACTCCCGCCTGCGCCACTTCCCCCGGTGCCACCATCGTCGCCGTGCATGAATTTTTTGGCGAAATTTTTAAGTAATCTGGCCATATTTTCGAACTAATATCTCAAATACGGTAGTTAATTTGGTTCAAAGCTAACGGATCGGTGAATAGGTGGAAAAAAATTGGTGAAAAATGGGGGATGAGGTTTGATTTTCGGGTTTGAAATGTGGAGAAGGAGAATGAAGAAAAGGGGTGGCGCCGGGGGGGGGGGGGGAGGAGGGGGTTTCTGGGGGGTTATAACGGCAAACACTTTTCCGTTATAACATTATAACGGCAAAGTTTTCGCCGTTATAATGTTACAACGGCAAAGTGTTTGCCGTTGTAACCTTATAACGGCGAACACTTTGCCGTTGTGACCCCCCTTACCTGACCCGTGGCTGGTTCCTTCTTCTGGTTGCTCCGCTCATTGGACCAGTTTCAAAACAAGAGAGAGAATAACTGAACAGAACGGATGGTTGGTTATGGTCTAAGGGTTGCATGCTTGAGGAGATGGAGTAGAAATGCATGAGTGGTGTGAAGTCGGTTTACGCGAGAGTTGCAGGTATATAATTATATATACAACAACGAGAAGGTCACTGAAAGTAGTGGAAGGGAATTGGCTCGTGGAAGGAGAAGAATGTTAGAGTGGGGCGGTGTGTGGACTTACGTGGAGTAGGTGTTGTGGAAGGGAACATTGTGTATCTTTGTAGGAAGAAGAACGCAAGGGAATACAAAGAAGGACGTAGGCTGCAGATGAAAGGGTGGGCTTTGGGCCATAATTAAAAGAAAAAAGTAAGAAATTAGGAAGATAGTCGGTTCATATACACATTTCTTACTTGGAAGTCGACGCAGACTAGAGAAAGATTGGGTGATAGTGTTGCTGATGTGTGGTGTGGAACCGTCGGCGTTGATGTCCTGGGATATATTTGCTGATAACACAAAAAGGTATTACCACGTAAGACTAGCCGAAAGGATAAATAAATGTGGAGAAAGGGGTTAATTTAGTTTAAGGCTATAATTATTTAATTTAATTATTTCAATTCTTATATATACATATACATGTAATCGCGATTACTTGACCATGCATTAACAGAATCACATGAAATCAGACACGTTGGAGTCGTTGGCAAAAAATACTACACTGCTATGCTGATTCAAAAGGGATTGGAGACAATCGCGTTTCCTTTAGTTTTAAACGCTGTTTAAAATTTAACGTGACAATGCCGAAATCAACGACTGAAAATTAAAGGTGAGTTAACTCTCACACATTTCTGAAATTCTATGATGTGATAAATCCATATAATTTAATTATAGATAGTATAAAATTGGTTAATTGGTTAATTGGTTGCTTTGGATGCTATTTGTCTGCTATTGGTTGACATTAAAAATATTCACATCATTTGAAGTGTATTGGCTGAAATTTCCATGTTATTATAAAATATTATAATGAACTGTGACGCAGGGAAAGACAGGTTGGAGGAATCCGACCGGAATCCTCAAAATATTATGTATGTTGTTTATTTTTTATATTGTTTATATGGACTGTTTGGACCCCATTGACATTGAAAACCTGTTTAAATGTTGACGTTGAATGGTAATTCAACATTGTTGTTATTTAAATCAATAAACGGTATTGATTGAGGAATTGGCAGCAAATGGCCTGAAATTCACTTTTGTTAAGGCATTGATTTGCCGTAAGGCGAATTGACATATTTATAATTATGAAGATTATTTTATGACTCGAGTGAGTTTTCCAATTATATTTTATATACAAATGAATTTTAGAAATAAATCAATATTTATAAATTGGTTTTTTATAAAGGAATTATAAAATGATTATATAATAAAAGTTTTACAGCAAATAAAATTTATAAGCTAATAAGGCAATAAATAACCTGCGGGTTAATGTTTAAATAATTGTTTTTAAAGAAAACAATTAAGAAATGCTATCAGATTAATTATACCAATTTAAGAAGAAAAGGTAACTGAGATCAGTTAACAAGTTAACTGATAATTTAAAGTTGACTAAGTCAACTGTTTGATTTAAAAAGAGGTTATTATATTTATTTTATTTTCAGTTAAAAATAAGATAAAAGGTTATTCAAGTTTAGTAATATTTCTTAAATATAATTTATGTTTTAATTAATGCTGGTTTAAAGTTACTAACGTAGTTGGTAATGGTTTCATGTTTTTGATTTAAAAAGTGATCAACCAAATTGTTTTGCTAATAGGGAAGTAAACCACTTTTACTTCAGTAAACGAGAAAGTATATTACCATTTTAAAGTGATTGCTTCTTAAAGGAATTCACTAAGGACGATAACTGAGTTGTAATGAAAATAAATCGAATATTGTAAAGGTTGTTCAAATGTTATAGGAAGAGTTTTTAAAAAGGAAATCAAAACTAAAGAAGTACTTTTAGTAGAATTGTTACTTAATTAAATTAAGTACAATGGTTTAAATCAAAATAAAATATCAAGGAAGCAAAGATAAATGAATGTTAACAGTTTTAGAAATTGATAAATGGATTCTTATTATAAATCCAAGATTTATTTCTATAATACGATATAAAATGGTTTTGGGGAAATGTTAGAAAATGGGTTATCATAACCCAAGTTGTAAAGGGAGTCATATAAAAAGATTCAAAGTGTAGGATTTTACAAAAGGGGAAGTTAAAACTCAAGTCGAACTAGGTGTTTGCTTCACAAATAGATTTGCGTTCAAATGGGAAAAAATAAATGTCGAAAGGACAAGGGTGAATAATATTAAGGGTTTGGGGTAAAATATTTGATAAACAGATTATTGTAATATCATTCCAATTAAAAATGGAATCGTATAACGAGGTTAAAACCAAAAGTTAAATATTGATTAAAAAAGGTCATAACCGATTAGGATCAAAGAACAAGGATATGGTTTTACAAAACCATATTTCAAATAAGTAAACTAGATTTGTGAAAGTTATAAGTAAGAGGGTTTTTGAATTACGACTATTTTCTATTTTAAAATAAGAACGTAGTCGATCAAGGTCTGAGAGGTGAATAAAATACCCCAACTTGAACGACTTCACTATTATCAAGGAATAATATTAGACTATGATAGCCGGTAACTTCCCCGGTAAGGAAAGCCCGGATTATCTTGAGAACACGACAAAATAGAACACAAACAGAAGAACATTTCATTGTTATTTACAATAATTCCATCAGAATAAAAGAATGTACAGAGTATAAATAAATATTACACATTTGACATATATCAGAGATTAAAATAAATTTACATATATCGCAGCGGAAAATAATACAAAACACAACTAGAAGTAATACACGGAACAGATCTTTCCGAGTATCGTTCTAGTTGTAAATCAGGATCCTGTGAATATAAATCTGTAAAACCAAAACTACTAGCTGCCCATGTCGAAAATAAGGGCACCCAGAGTTTAGGTTAAAACAATAAACTCCAGGTCAGTCATGTGGCTGGTGTGAGAACTAAAACAGTTAGTTAAAACTTTACTTTAAAAGAGAGTAATTCAAGGGACCACGCCGTATAACACGGAACGGGTTTCCTCCCAAGAACACCAGTGCATAGAATAAACAATGCAATGCTTTTTCGAAAAATGAAGCTATTATAAGACCCAGGTCCCATCATACAATGCAACGCAAGCCGGAGGATAGGGTTTTCCCTTATAATAGCCAAACATGCTTGGTACGTTTAAAACAAATCATTTGATACTATTATAAGTGTATAGTGTCAAAACAATTTTAATCATAAATATCAATCATAGACGGCATGGGTACCATATATCATGTCGCCATACTAGGCTCTACAAATAAAACTGAAATATCTCGTATTGGAAATTGGATTTCCGTCATGAGTCGAGGCAAGGGGAAAGCTCCTCTGCGCTTCGAGACACTCTATCAAATGCCTCAGGACTACGCACTCTGGGTAACCCTTGGATGCTTCAGGGCCGGTCCACACTTACGTTAGTGGATTAGTATTCCTGAACACACGTTTCCCGGTCCTAACAGACCTAAAATTGAGGCGCCTCCTTCCAACAACCACATAGGTAAAAATAATATAAATGTCAGCCAGTTTAAGCGCTGACACCACTCATAGCTAGAAAGAAACGTCGTGCTCTCCCTGCAGTCCTTATCCCGTTTTTGACCCATACCGAGGTATGAGGCTCGCGAATTCACGTTATACACAAAGCTGCCACGTAGGTCGTGCTTTGATCATCAACCACAAGACTTTGCTTTTCAACAGAAGCCTTGAACATTTGCCACTTAGGCATGCGACACAGGCAATTCACTCCATGCGATTGATGTCCATCGATATACAACCTCTGAGCTCGTACGTATCAGAGAAGGGCGTTAAGCAAGAGAATAAATTCTCTGTCGCCAAACAGATGTATATTTAATAAAGATCAATCAGCACAGAATAAAATCCAATGTCAGACACATAGTCCATTTACAAGTTCGTTCTAGGTCTGAACGAAACCAGAGGCACTTTCCTCGCATATCCATCGATCTCCAAGTACGTCTGGACGATCACCAACCGATTCCCTCCTCTTGGGTGTACAACCCAATCAAGATCATCAGTAATCACCCAAACGATGTGAAGACTTCCGGTCTTCAACCACCGTCTTCATCTTCGACATATCGTCGAATCGGTTATTCAGAATGGTTATAAACCCGGCCTTTCTGAATGACCCGCATATATAATAAAAAAATGTTACACAAACACAACATACGCCTCATTCCAATTCATCAGTCACTAACCGTAAATTAGCAAGAGGACCATTCCCCAAATATTAACCCCGAAGGTCGAAACCAACATCAGATCAATACCTAGGAAACCATTCTTTTTAGCTAACCTACAATTAGTTTATAAATTTCACATTCTTAGGGAAAGGTTCCCATTAATTTTATCAAAGATAAATTCTTTTAAATTTGTTCTTTAATCTTCCTTTGGATGTCATTTCAAACCATGTTAAGGTTTTCCAAACTAGTCGGGATTAGCGAACCACACCGAAGTAATTATTTATTTTATTTCCCAGTCCCAACCTATTCATCCCATGAAGCAAAACTGGTAATACTCCATATCTAACACCACGGTGTTATCGGTAAAATTAATTACCATTTCACGTTCAAATCTAATTAAAGATTTAACTATCGCTTTGGAGCAAAACTGGTGATACTCCATTCTCGCTCACTTTCCAAATTTGATAATTTAAATTATCAATTCACATTTCAATCTAATTACATATTCATTAAAACTCCTTTTACTGGGTTAAAGAACTAATGTCATTTAAAACACAGTTCACGATAAACCCACATCACATTCTATTTATTATCGGGTTAAAGAACAAGTGTTATTTAAAACACCGTCCACGATAAACCCAAATCCCATTTGATATTAAATACAAGGCTCTAAATAGAAAATATATCGGCTTATCAAATTCTGAAACCCATAAATATCGCTTTGGAAACAACGATATAAAATATATCTTCCAAATTTCGTCCAAAATATCTGTATAATCACAGAATCTAATATCGAAATATTCCAAAGACAATTTCGATTCAAATCCATTCCAATTCATATATTGGAAATTCTGGTTATTTAAAACCCATTTCAAATCCAATTTATTTATTTAAAAATAAATAAATTATTATTCTAGTTACTAACTAGTTCATTTCGATAAAAATTTATTTTTATCTTTTCAAAAATGGGGTTTTTCAGCCCAATTCTTTCCAAATCAGTTCTTACGATTTTACACTAATTATTAATATTTTTAATAATTTTATCAAGGCCCGTACAGTCGATTTCCAATAACGGCCATCGAACTGCACTTACAACGACCTTTTCTGAAATTGATTTGGACATATCTCCAAATCCAACCGTCAGATTTCAAATCTCTTGTATTCGTTAGAAAGCTCTTTTCGATACGAACCCAACGGTTTCGGTTTTAGGAGAATCCGACGGTCGGATCTCCCGTAATGTCCGTTCGAAGTCAATGGTCGAAACTCACGAACTACCGCGGCGCGTTCTATTCTGGCCATTATATATATAATATATATATATTATATATATTTCGTCGATTTCCTTTTTAAAATGAATTTTATCAATCGTTTCAAATTTGTTTCAAAAACAATTTCAACCTTCATTTCAAATTCAAATCAAAATTGAATTTTCCATTATAAATTCTTTTTACATTCATTTCTATTTGATTTCAATTCAAATCGATTTCAATTCAATTTCCAATTGCATTTCTATTTAATTCAATTTCAGTTCGATTACAATTCGATTTGAATTCATTTCAATTCGAATTCATTTTATATTCTGTTCAATTCGAATTCATTTTCTAAATATTCGATTTTTAAATCTCTTTTCAATATTCATTATAAAAACAAATATAATCGATATAAATATCGTTCGTGTCAAAATAGCGCATATCTAATCAACACGGTTTTATATTTTTCAATAACTTCGTTATTCTATTCAACAAATGAATATTTATTCTATTCAACACATGAATCTATATTTCATTTAACACGTGACTAATCTCAACAAATGAGTACTGTCAACACATGACTATTTTCGTTATTTAATATATTTTAAAAAATTATGATTTCTATCGTTTAATTTTTAATCAGACTCCAACCGTAAATTAGCAAGAGAGCAATTCCCTAAATATTAACCCCAAAGGCCGAAACCAACATCAGATCAATATCCAGGAGACCACTCATCTTATCTATTTTCCAGTTAGTTTCTAATTTTACATATGATAAAGATGTAAATTTTATTGTTAAAATATTTCGTCCAACACATGAATCTATATTTCTTTCAACACATGACTAATCTCAACAAATGAGTACTATCAACACGTGAATCTATTTTTTTTTATTCTTTATTTTTACAATTAGAATGAGGCCCAATCAATTACCATGTAATGTTAATTATATGGATTCCATACAACACATGTATATAATAGCAACGATAAATAATCAACCATCATCCAAAGTGCACCACACAACTGCATAAGCATTAAATATAAATAATTAACGCTTATACAGTCTGTCGACCAATCGATCGACATAAAACTATATAATTGGGATTAGTGTACGCCAAATATCATCCCAACACCCGTGTGGGGTTTCAATCCACAAACACTGAATATTATTTGTGGAGTTGGGCGACGTGTAAAATTTATCGTCCCAATCAATATCCTTCAAATAGGTGTACATAAACAAACCGTCCGGTTTGTAAATGAATATTTATTTATTCACATTCACGTTAAAAATTATATTTTTAACGATAAATTCCTTTATTTCAACACATGAATTTCTACTCAGTTCATTTATTCAATAAAATGATATTTTTATTTTTCCAACTTATTTTAGAAAATTTCGGTGGCATAACGACACGATACTAGAAACGGGACAAGGCCTAGCTTTATCCCCGGTCTAATAATGGCCCATGTCATACACATACCAATTTAGTCAATCCCATTTCACATTCCAAACAAATTCAATCCAATTAATCAACCAAACAAATAAATCAATCACCAAAAAAATCAACTAGACAAACAAGCCGTCCATGGTCTGTGGACGACGGGTGTCGGGTGCTACTAAGCACCGTCTGCATCCTAGTATATATTTTTAACTAGAAAAGAAGAGTTAAAGTGAGAAGTTCTCACCCATAAGCTAAACCAATTCGTCGTGATTCTTCTAATGTAGAAAATCTTTGTCGCCGCGCTCGCTTTTGTCGTTCTCCGCACTCGAATTCGCCTCTTTGACTCTAGAACTTGCATACGGTCTCCAAACTTCACGAAACTTTATCACTAGCCTAAACACGCCATTCCGGACAACTTTGGCCTAGGGGACTTTCTTCCAAAACTGCACCAATTCGCCGGAAATCACCAAAAACAGCAGCAGGTCCGTCAACTTCGGACGCGTTTTCTGGACAGCTCCCCAATCCAAAAAGTGACTTCCATATAGCCAAACCGAAGAGGAGAGAGTTCTCTTCGACTTTGGTCTAGAGGAGTTTTGGCTAAAAATGCATGGCTTGGGAGTTATTGGCGAAATAGTGACAATGTGTTATTTGCAAAACGAGATTTTTGGTGAAAATGGATTTTTGGGTGTAGTGGGGCCCACGGCCGGAGCTGGGCTGAGGGGTGGGCGGCGCCGGACCTGATTGGAGGTGGGGAGGTGGCTAAGGAGCAGCGGCGGTGGTAATGGGGCCCGTGGTGGTGGTGGCTCCTAGGGTTTAGGTTTGTGAAGGGAGAGAGAGAAAGAGAAGAGGAGAGAGAAGAGGAGGAGGAGGGTGGCCGGAGGGGAGGAGGAGCGGCGGCGGTGGGTGGTGGCAGCGGGAGGAGGGTCGGTGGCAGCGGGAGGAAGGGCAGCCATTAAAGAGGAAAATGAAGAAAAGTGGAAGGAGGAAATAATGAATTAGAAAAAGAGGAAAAATGATTATATGCTAGTTTCTCCCGTATCGCCTGAACGCTAATGATCTCTAATCGCCGCGAATTTCGGACACGAGATAGTAGACGTGAAGGCGAGTCCAACGAAACAAGTTTCGTTGAATTCCGAGTTCGTCTGACCATCCTTAAAATTCTCAAAAATGCTCTGATAAGATCTAAAAATGCGATTTTGGCACACCATTTCTTGTTGCACACTCACATGCTAACTCCAAAAATCATACCCTTTTGGATTTAACCATTATTAGACGATACGAATCCAGAAAAAAACGAATTCTGAGGTCGTAACAATAACGTTCCTTTGTAAAATGACTACCTGTTTTACCCTGAACTGTTTTAGCTCGCACGGCCACATAGTAACTCCGTTCGACGCGCCCTTTAGAACTCAGCAATGATTTGTCATTATGAATCCAGAAAAATTTATCTCGTCGAATTCTGAGCTCATATGCAAAATTTCACTTTTTAAGGGCTATGCATTGATAACCGAAAAGCTCCTGCCAATTGCCACTATTCCGGAACTCAGAATATATCGAAGCTTATACTTTTCGGAGTTGTAAACGGCATTTTGAACTCAATGGAAGTGGTTTCGAGTCCAAATTCATCAATATGCAAAATTTCCATTTTTAAGGGCCAGAATTCCATAGCGGCTATTCTGAATTTTCAACTGGGCATAACTTTTTATTCCCGCTATGAAATTTTGATTTTTTGGATTCGTTGGAAAGATATTTTCAAATAGATCCTAATATTTTTGGTTTTGCTAAAATCCGGTTTGTTTTGAATCCTGTACAGTCATTTGAAATTTGAAATCGAATTATCGAACTACCGCGTCATTTTCAATTCCTTTTATAATTAAAATAAAATATTTATATTCTAACGACGATCTATATAAATATATATGTTCTAATTCTATTCAAAATAAATTTCTCGTCGTTAACACTTAAAATAATTCATTAAAATTGCCAAAATAAAATTTTTAAATTGGCTCAGATTTCCGTGTTGTAATGGTAAACGATGTTGAGATTAGTTTATTATTGAAAGATTAATATTTTTGCCATGCTAAATGGTGGGATTTGAAAGGTAGAGAATATTGCAACGCCTATTGCGAGGTTTTAGGATATAAATAAGATTATTAGCTTTTAAAATCTAATAATGTATAATTGACATTTCTATTGGTCCATGGAAAAATTCATAATTGGATTTATACCATTAGGTAGATGATATATATATATATATATCACTATTTTCTGAAACAAAAGGAAAGGTAAACAGATTTGGGAGAATAAAGTATTATTCCCAAGTGAAGGAAATAAGAAAAGTTTTATATAAATATGGTATTGTTGGCAAAGCGGAGTGTGGTAAATACGCAAGAATTTGTTCAATGACAGAAAGAAAGAAAATTTGTTGAGGTTTATTTCCAAGGAAGGAACATTGCAACGTTAGTAATGGAATCTAAAATATAAGTTCAATGATAATTGCGAGCTTTTGAAATGAAATTTGTAATACCAGTTTAGTAGAAAAAATATAACCAGACTATTTGATTTAAAGATAAGTAATGTATGATTTGACCTTCGAAGGCCCATATAAGAAGTTTATAAATAAGATTTATATCTATCGATATTGCCAAAGTTAAATGAAATGAGTTTACAGAAAGGTAGTGATGTTGTAAATGAAATCGAGGTGAAGCGAAATGTGGTAAATATGGATGTCGAATCTAATCCTCGGAAATAAGAGTGATTAATCGAGGTAAGAAAATGAAATTGATTTTAAATTGATCAAATGATTTTAAGGATTGATAAGGAGTTTTAATGAATAAATTTTGAATATTAAGATCTGGGCTGCCAACATACTTGATCGTATTGTTTATAATTGATATTTAAAACACCGACTATCAATTAAATATTATTGGACCTTTTTGATGTGTTGTTTCAAAAAGACTGGGATGGAAACTAGACCCAAAACCTCTTCGAATCAACGTTGCAAACGTAACAGATCTGCAAGGATAAAGGTGGAGCATTGAAGACCGTAAATCTTCATGAGCGGAAGAACTACTTGTTGGATTTCTCTAGCTGATCCCTAGAGATATTTCGGCAGTGATTCTGTCTTGATTGAAATCTACGGAGTGCAAGGACTACTCGCTATCAATCCTGTGGGTGATTCCTAGGAGGCGATAGGAAGGTGCCTTCGGTTCATCCTGTTCCTGGATGACTTGTATGGACGAATATCTGACAAAGTATTTCCTTAAGAATCATGTACGTTGATTTTTACAAATATACCAAGTTTGGTGGCAGAGAAATCCTCTGGCTTAACACCCGGAGTGTATATGTGGACGTCAATTAGTGATTTGACGGATCTAACGATGTGGCATTCAAAGTGATGGAGATGTGCTAAAAGATAAACGTAACCTCAAGCCTCATCAACCGGGAATGGCACAAAATCAGGTAGGCAGTGTGGCTATGTGGGTCGCACCCATTAAAAGGGTATATCATTACCTGATCTGGAGAAGCTAAATGCCTTCGATTGTCCTTTTTTATTATATATATATATATATATATGCTATCAGTTCAGTTGGCTGGCCTCCAACCGTGGTAATGATATACTCGGTACTCTCAAGAGAAATAAGGGGTCGGTCATGTGTATCTGGGTTGCAAGACGTTCTTTTTGAACCCCAATGTATTCATCTCTGGAGGTACATTGTCGGAAGATGGTCCCATACCTTGCCAAGAAATCCATTCTCCAATAAGCGCCCGCGGTTTTGATTGTATACTATATATGTAGAGCGTGAGATGCAAGCGTTCTGCTAGATTATTTATTTGTGGTTTGATAGACATTATTGTAATATCAGAAAAGATATTGATTTCAAAAAGGTTTTGGGTTATAGTAAGGTAAAAACCGTCCGTGTTTATGTGCGGGCTGGTCCTACTATTATCTTTTTCTTCCAAAAGGTTTTTTTTAAGTTAAACAAGTTGATTGTGCTACGAGTTTATCACTGAAAGTATTCTAGACTGATCCGGTGAATTTTGCTTTGCTTAAAATGTGCTCGGGTCAAACTGAATATATTTCCAGGTTAGGTTTCGCTTGGAGTTCGGGAGCTGGAAGCATGAGGCTTCACCATCAATTATATAAAGTTAATTCCGTTGTGACAGATATATAATGTACTCTGATGATTGGTATGTGATCGACGCTTTCCTATGAATTAGAAAAGCGCGATTTATGTAATAATACTGCAAGTGTATAAGTCGCGTAATATGCAGGTCGAATCACAGGGAAGTGTTTTAAATCTTATTATTTATCTATTCTTAGGCGAGTTAGGCAAAATCTGGAGATGTTTTTTTTGAATTAATGTATTAAATTTACTATTGATCTGAATCTAATCAGATTGAATTCAACAACTGAAAAGAAAAGAACCAATTAGAAAAAGAAAATAACAACTAGAACAATAACAAAAAATTAAAAGTAGGACTGTCATTGAATCTAATCAACGATCAATCGCTAACATGCAGTAATAAAAGAAAATAACAATATGTGTTCTACCAAAACTAATTGCGTAGACACACAAATTGTTATGAAAGAAAAAAGACAATCAATGAAGAAGAACTTTGTTATTCATAAACGAGAATACAGAATTAAAAAAATGTCATGAACATTTACAATGAGTACAACGTACATTTATAGGTGGGATAGGCCAAACCCTAATCAGATCTATGAATGAATGGGCCTCTTTTCCTAAGAATTCTTATCATATCTCATGCCTTTCTTGACCAAGCTTGTCTGGAAATAATCTTTAAGAATATCTGAGCATATCATGGTGAATATCTTCCATATCTTCCAAATCTTCCATGTGGCTAATTGATTGGTAAAAAATTAGCATGTGATTAATTCTTCTAAACATGGACACTGATTTAACTCCAAAAGTGCATAAAATCTTCAAATCTTCCATGTGCCTAATTGATTGATAATCAGATTATATGTAATTAATTCTTCCAAACATGGACTCTGACTAGACTCTAAAAGCACATGAGATAAAATCTTTGAAGTTGATCTTTTTCTTGTGTAATATCTTGCTTTTCGGGGTGCATGAGGATTGATGAATGGCCTGTGAAAATATACAAAAAATACCCGATGTAAAATTTATTTATTTATAATAAAGATAAGATAGAGCATAAAAATTAACACTTTTACATGTTAATCAAATACCCCTACACTTATCTTTTACTCGTCCTCGAGTGAAAAGAAGGAAAAATAAAAAAATGAAAAGCTAAACTAGATAGGTTACAATTTCGTAGGAAACACGATTGCATTGAGCATATGCAACAAGCCGTTAAACGTCTAGGTGTCCCTAGTAGGACGAGTGGTGTCTCGTGAGGGTTTTTAGCGGATACTACCCACAAAATCCAAATGCAGTATGTGTGGATCTAATGCAACTACATGAATGCAATGGATATATACAAAAAAAAAAATGACAACACGACTTGTTTCAGAAAAGTGGTACAACAAATTAAGTTAACAATTTCTAATCAGTTGATTGTACTTTAGATACCTAAACTTGCCACAAATTTTCAATATAATTCAGGTTTTCAAATGTTAAATTCCAGCTTGGCCGGTTGGTTCGGTTGATAACATAGTGCAGCCATGAAACAGATTCTTAATTTACTTGGCACAGTTTGCAAAGTGGTATTATTATTTTCTCATGTATGGCTAGTCAAATCAATAAGGTCAAGAAGTGTTTGGGCATCATCGCTTATTCTCTATTCTATAAAATTTTAAAATTTATGATTAATTACACACACCTAACTTAAAAGACCAAGGTATAACACTCATACACTGCCTTGCGGACTGACGGAGAGTTAGGATAGAGCTTGGCGGATTGTGCAGACCGACACTGACTTTGTCAACAACATATCGGTAATCCTTAGGTGTCCAATCTCATAAAATGAGACCAAGATATTCCAACGCTGACTTTGTCAACAACATGTCGGATAGAGCTTGGCGGGTTTGCACACCAACGCTTGATATACAAGCAATGTTGGATACCCTTGGGTTACTATTATTATTATTGAAAATATAAGCACAAAAGAGAGTTACACGAATTCAATTTAACACAACTTAGTTTTAAAGATTCGAAAAGCCAATATAAGTTTTTTAAGTCCTCCACTTATTTAAACAAAGACTACAATATAGAATAGATTTCATGGCCAACACCTAAGAATCTCCCTATGTACCGGTTACACTAATATCCCTCAAAATTAAACTTTTCATTATATTGTTCGATCTAAGTTGAGAGAAAAAAATATTATCAACTGACTAAAAATTGTAAACTTATTTCGTGGTATTACTCTAAAATAAGTCGTGTTTTTTTTTTGTGATGCAGACTTGACTCCCCCCACACTAGTTTGAGACAGTGTCCTAACTGTCTAAGGTATGCAGACCAAAATGGAAGGGAAAAAATAAAAAATAAAAGAAAAAGAACATGTACCACCTGATTTCATGGTGGATGACCAGGCTCATGAAGATCGATAAGGTCATCGTCTTTGTATTGCTCGAATTCCAAAAAATGGTTTCAGTCATTGACCATTTACTTTGAAGACTTTTCCATCCTTAGGATTTTCAATTTCAACTGCTCCATGAAGATATACTGTTTTCACAACATAAGGTCTAGTCCATCGAGATCTGAGTTTTCCTGGAAACAAGTGAAGTCTAGAGTCGTATAAAAGAACTTTTTGTCCTACATTGAATTCCTTACGAAATATGTTCTTGTCGTGTTGGGCTTTGGTTCTTTCTTTTAAAGATTTTCACATTTTCATATGCTTCATTTCTTAATTCCTCCAGTTTTGAGATCTGTAACTTCCTATGTGAGCCGGCCTTCTCTAAATCAAAATTCAAAAGTTTAATTGCCCAAAGAGCACGATGCTCTAATTCAAGAGGTAAGTGACAGGCCTTCCCAAAGACTAACCGATATGGTGACGTTCCTAGATTGGTTTTGTAAGCAGTGCGAAATGCCCAAAGTGCATCAATCAATTTTAAGGACCAATCTTTTCTATTGGAAGTTACGGTTTTCTCAAGAATTTGTTTGATTTGTCTATTGCAAACTTCTAGTTGTCCACCTGTTTGTGGATGGTAAGGGGTCAACAGCTTGTGTGATTGAATATTTCTTGAGCAAGGACTCAAAAGCACGATTACAGAAGTGAGTGCCATTATCGCTAATGATAGATCGAGGTGTGCCAAAGCGTGAAAAGATGTTTTCTTTAAGGAATTTGATAACAACCTTGTTATCGTTGGTTTTGGTCAGGATGACTTCAACCCATTTTGAGACATAGTCTACCGTAAGCAAGATGTAAAGATTCTCAAACGAGTTAGGGAATGGTCCCATGAAATCAATGCCCCAAACATCGAATAACTCAATCACTAAAATTGGGTTGAGAGGCATCATGTTTCGCTTAGTGATTCGACCTGTTCCTTGACATCGATCGCATGTAGAGCAAAATTCGAAAGCGTCATGGAAGAGTGTGGGCCAATAAAAACCGCTTTGCAATACTTTTGCAGCATTTTTTCTTGCTCCAAAATGACCGCCACAAGCATGGTCGTGTGAGAAAGAGAGAATACTTTGGTGTTCATGATCGGGTACACACCTTCGAATGATTTGGTATGGGCAATATTTGAAAAGATATGGGTCGTCCCAATAGAAGTTTCGAACTTTAGAAAGGAATTTTTGCCTATCTTGTTTCGACCATTCAGTGGGTGTTTGTTGCATGACAAGATAATTCACAATGTCAGCGTACCAAGGGGTGTTAGAGATGGAAAGAATTTGTTCGTTGGGAAAATAGTCGTCGATTTGGGTGTCATCAACATTTTCATGTACAATTCGAGAGAGATGGTCAACTACAACATTCTCAGAACCCTTTTTATCTCGTATTTCTATGTCAAATTCTTGAAGAAGAAGGATCCAACGAATCAAACGGGCCTTGGCATCCTTTTTAGAAAGCAAATATCGTAAGGCAGCATGGTCAGTGTAAACTATGACTTTGGATCCTATGAAATATGGTCTGAATTTCTCAAGAGCGAAGACAACAACCAAAAATTCCTTTTCAGTGGTTGAGTAATTCAATTGGGCCTCATTTAAGGTTTTACTAGCATAGTAAATGACTCGAGGGAGTTAATCGATTCGTTGGCCCAAGATGGCCCCAATCGCAAAATTAGAAGCGTCACACATAAGTTCGAAGGGTTGAGTCCAATCAGGGGGTTGAATGATGGGAGTTATGGTCAATATTGACTTAAGAGTTTCAAAAGATGTTTTGCAATCATTGGAGAATCAAATTTGATGTCTTTGGCAAGTAAGTTCGACAGAGGTTTTGAAATTTTCGAGAAATCCTTAATGAATCTTCTATAGAATCCCGCATGGCCAAGAAATGAATGAACATCCTTAACAGACTTAAGAGGAGGTAGATTAGAAATCAAATCGATTTTGGATTTATCGACTTCAAGGCCATCTTTTGAGACCACATGACCTAGAACTATCCCCCTTTTTACCATGAAATGACATTTTTCCCAATTAAGCACGAGTGATTTCTCCTTACAACATTTTAGGACGAGTTCTAAATGAATGAGACATTGGGAAAAAGATGATCCGTAGATTGAGAAATCATCCATAAATATTTCCAAGAATTCTTCCACCATATCAGAGAAAATACTCATCATACACCTTTGGAAAGCCGTGGGGGCATTGCAAAGACCAAAAGGCATGCGACGATAAGCAAAGGTTCCAAAGGGACAAGTAAATGTGGTCTTATGTTGATCCTCTAAAGCAACAAGGATTTGGTTATAGCCAGAATATCCATCGAGAAAACAATAGTACTCATGTCCCGCTAAGCGTTCGAGCATTTGGTCAATAAAAGGCAAGGGAAAATGGTCTTTTCGTGTGGCTGAGTTGAGCTTTCGATAGTCGATACACACACGCCATTTTGTTTTGATTTTTTTGGGACGAGCTCATTAGTTTCATTTTTGATCACTGTGACTCCCGATTTCTTTAGTACAACTTGTACTGGACTCACCCAAGTACTATCAGAGATGGGGTAGATGATGTTATTCTCTAGACATTTGATTATCTCCTCCTTGACCACTTCTCTCATGTTTGGGTTTAATAGCCTTTGAGCCTCACGGGTGGGTTTAGCCTCATCAACCAAATGTATGTGATGTTCCACAATTGATGGGCTAATTCCTTTTATATCGCACAGTTCCCACCCCAAAGCATCTTTATTTTCCCACAAAATTTCTAAGAGTTTTTCTTCTTGGTCCTTGGTAAGATCAGAGGCCAAGATTACGGGAAAAGTTTCTGAGGAGTCTAAGTATGCGTACTTAAGGTCTTGTGGCAAGGGTTGGAGGTCTAACTTAAGATGTTCTTGAGTGTTAACATTGGTCAACATTCCTTGGTTAGATTCAGATGACGAAGGATTGGAGTCAAGAAACTCATTCAGTTTAGAAATGTATTCGAGTTCATCGAAATCGGAGTCGAAATGGTCAAGACACATTTTCAAGGCTTCAGAAGTGCCATTAGGGGTTTCATCAACTATGGTTTGAATCATGTCGATTTCATCGGTCTCAAAATCCCTAGGTTGTTTGTTGAGATTAAAAATGTTTAGTTCAATGGTTAGATGCCCGAAGGAAAGTCGAAGTTGACCGTCCCTACAATTAATGACAGCATTTGAGGTTGCTAAGAAGGGCCGTCCTAAAATCAACGGTATTTGAACTTTGGGATTTGAGATCGGCTCTGTTTCTAAAACTTTGAAATCGACAGGGAAGTAAAACTGTTCGATCCGTATCAAGACGTCTTCGATTATTCCCAATGGCTTTTTGACAGATCGATCAGCTAACTGAAGGGTGATGTTTGTTGGTTTAATCTCCCCTAATCCAAGTTGATGATAAACAGTATAAGGAAGAAGATTGACACTGGCACCAAGATCGAGTAGGGCACGAGAGATGTGAGTGCTTCCTATTTTGCAATCAATCGAAGGGCAGCCAGGGTCTTTGTACTTGACTGGGGCAAGATTCGAAAGAACAAAGCTTGTATTCGCAGTTAGAAAGGGGGTTTTTGGGACATTAGTTGCACGTTTTTGTGTGCACAATTCCTTAAGACATTTAGCATATTGAGGAATTTGTTCAATGGTGTCTAAAAGAGGAATATTCACATGGACATGTTTGAAAATTTCCAAAATTTTATCAAAATTTGCCCCTTTCTTCTTATTATTGAGTCTATGAGGAAATGAAGCTACTGGTTTTTTGACTCTGTGACCAGTTTCATCATTCGAAGAAGAAGGTTTATCCACGGAAAAATAAGGTGATAAGGTTGTAGAAGATGGAATGTTGGTATTGCCAACATCGATTTTCGAAGGTGGGTTGGGTTTGCCGACACTGGGAGAAGAACTGTTGGGATTGCGAACATTTGAGGAAAATGGAGATTTAGAAGAATTGGCGTTCGTAGCCAATGGGTGATCATCAAGATTTGGCATTGGGATCGAGTTCGAAGGTTCGCCAGGGTTGCCCACATTATTATCAATCCTCTTTCTAGGTCGAAGGTTTGTAATAGCATTGACCGGATTATGGTTTTCGTCCTCACAAGAATTTACAGCATGAGTGTTATATTTTGGATTCACCTCAGGTTGACTCGGAAACTTTCCTTTCTCATTATTTTTCATAAGTTCTTTCATCATATTCATCATTTGTTTGAGTTTAACATCTTGATTATTTATTTGTTTCTCTAATCGAACAATATCTTGTGAAGATTGACCAGATTGAGAGGATTGGTTCGATGATTGAAATTGGGATGCCTATAAGGTTGTTTGGATTGAGATGTAGTTTGAGAGGTTTGAGAATTGGGAGGTGGAGCTTGAAAATTCGGATTTGGAATAAAGGGTTGCACGTAAGATGGGTTAGCCGAATTATTGGGGTTTGACCAAGAAAAATTTGGGTGGTTCCTTCAACCAGGATTGTATGTGGATGAGTAAGGATTATTTTGAGCTATAGCATTAGCTTGGTCCTGAGAGTAATAGTGGGGTAGCCCTTCTCCGGCTTGAGGAGTTTGATTTTCTAAGGGAATTTGACTTGGGTCCACGACATGCACTCCTCTAGTAGAAGTACGAATGGGAACACGAATCGATTCCCACTGCATGTCCTTTTCAGAATAATCTTCTAAGAATTTCCAAGCTTCATCGGCCGTCTTAGACATAAAGTCTCCTCCACACATTGATTCTAATTGAGTTCTAGTCTGATAGTTTAGCCCTTTATATGCAATTTGACATAAGTGATCTTTTAGAATTCCATTATGAGGACAACTATATAATAGTTGGTTGAATCTTTCAAAGTATTTTGAAAAAAATTCCCACTCATTTTGACAAAATTGATTTATCTCGATTCAAATTTTGAGAGTTTTATGCAAAGGGAAAAACTTTTTCAAGAATGCAATGACAAATTCATTCCAACTTCTTAAGGAATGTTTTGGAAGAGAATTTAGCCATCTTTTAGCGCTTTCAAGTAGTGCAAATGGAATTAGCCTCAGCTTGATCGATTCGTTAGACAATTGTTGCATTTTTGTTGTGGGCGCATACAATTCAAATTCACTTAGAAATTCATAAGCATTTTCAGGCCCAGTAAATTTTGGTACCCCTTGAATAAAAGAATGTTTAAGCTTAAAATTGTTTCCTTCAGCTGGTGGGAACACGATGACAGAGGGTTGAACGGTCCTAGTTGGATAACATCGATCACGAAGAGATAAGGGTCTATCCATTTCGATATTGAGATTTTGAAAATTTTTATTTACTCGATTTTGATCCCCAAAGTTTTGAAAATTTTGATTCACTCGATTTTGATCCAACTCATTTGGAAAATTTTGGTTTATTCGAGAACCCCTAGGAGAATTTTGTTGGCTAACACTTTTTTCACTCATTGTTGTTAAATGCACACACGTAAAAATCCTAGACTTAAGGTTGACACAAGAAGCTCCTAATCAAAATAAATAACGAACACAAGTGTATCTTATTAGTTGATAATCTCGATTTGAAGGGGGAAGAGGGTCTTTGGTCGTTCACGTATAGTATAAATACTAAGGGATACGACCAATGTTTTACAAGTAGTATGCAACCTCTTTTGCTAGAAGTTCAATAAATTGAACTAATATATATCCGCGATCAAACCCTTGAGAAAATCAATTTCACAAAATACACTTTTGCAGTTATATATTTTGCAAATCAAATTAAATAAATAGATTGAAAAAGTTAATTTGCTAGAATGTCGAAAAATTGCTGATGTAATACGTATCATCGTCCTTTACAAAAGGAATAGTACGAATTCCACACAGCAAAATAAATTTTCAAATCTAATATATTTAACCTTATTTGTTTGTCCTATTGAGCTTGAGTTTTGCTCCTAAGGCCAACGTCTAATCAATTTTTATTTAGGTCCAAGGAGTATGCAAATGACCGAATTTAATTATTTTGGAGCCAAGGAAAGTTAATGACTTCCTCACCTTATGTTTGTTAGGGCTTTGCTCGTAACTATATTTATTTCAGAATGCAGCCAAAACAACAATCAGACACAAATAATTGCAGAAATTAAAAAAATTTGTACAAGCAAGCCGCTGCCCCTGCAGAATTTTTTTTACAAGAAATGTCTATATATATTTTTCTTTGCAGCAGAGCACCTGTAGAGTTAAAAAAATATTACAGTGGGGTATGGCAGTCCTTCCAAAGCAAATGAATGGTGCTAGTTATTCAAATCCCACCGTTTGCAAATCGGTTGACCTCTGAATCCTTTGTCGCTTGCTTGAATCTGTTTCTTCCTTTGACCTTTGATTTGTTTTGAGGTTTTTTTTCTAGAGAAGAGAAGAAACAAACAAACAAAGAAAAAACCCTGAAACAAAGCTAAAACAAAAACTAAACTAAAAACCGATTAAACTAAATAACACAACTAAAACTCAACTTTAAAACGGAACTAAACCAAGCTTGGAAAAAAGAAAAAAAATATCAAAAGAACTAAGTTTTTTAAAAATAAAATGGAAAGGAATTGTAAATAAAAGAGAGGAGAAGGGATGTAAGAAATTGGAAGAAAATTGGCAGCACAAGAAATATAGAAAAATATGAAGAGAAAAAGTAAAGAAATTAAAGCAATAGAAATGCACAACAAGGAAAGAATTTCAAAAGAAGAATCTTTTTGTGACCTCTTTTTTTTATTGTTGAAAAAGGGATAATAGGAAAAGAAAGGAAAGAGATGTAAAAGGGGGGAAAATTGCAAAAGCGGGAAGAGATCTAATTATTTAAGTAGAGAATTTATCACAAGGCATAGAGGAAAGAAAGAAAGAAATCAAGAAAAACAAAGGTTGCAAAAATGACTGTTTTTTTATAATAATTTGTAAAAAGGAAAGAGTTTGTAGGGAAGGAGAAATAAATGGAAAAGGAAAGGAAATTGAAAAGGAAAAAAATTAAGAAAAATTGGCAAGTTTTTTTTTTTTTTTTGTTTTCTTTTGGAAGGAGAGAATAGGAAAGAAATAAATGAAAAAGAATGGAAAGAGAGATTATAGAAGATGAAAGAGAAATATAATCGGAAAGCAATCAATAAAAAAAAATTCAAGTTTTTTTTAAAGTAAATTTGAACAAGAAGAAATGGAAAGAAATGAATGGGAAAAAGAGAACAAAATAAAAATAAAACTAACATGAACCAGAAATTAAATAAATAATAAAATTTAATCGTTACCTCCCTGGCAACGGCGCCAAAAACTTGATCGACGCTTTCCTATGAATTAAAAAAGCGCAATTTATGTAATAATACTGCAAGTGTACAGGTCGCGTAATATGCAGGTCGAATCACAGGGGGGTGTTTTAAATCTTATTATTTATCTATTCTTAGGCGAGTTAGGCAAAATCTGGAGATGTTTTTTTTTGAATTAATGTATTAAATTTACTATTGATCTGAACCTAATCAGATCAAATTCAACAACTGAAAAGACAAGAACCAATTAGAAAAAGAAAATAACAACTAGAACAATAACAGAAAATTAAAAGTAGGACTGTCGTTGAATCTAATCGACGATCAATCGCTAACATGCAGTAATAAAAGAAAATAACAATATGTATTCTACCAAAACTAATTGCGTAGACACACAAATTGTTATGAAAGAAAAAAGATAATCAATGAAGAAGAACTTTGTTATTCATAAACAAGAATACAGAATTAAAAAAATGGCATGAACATTTACAATGAGTACAACGTATATTTATAGGTGGGATAAGCCAAACCCTAATCAGATCTATGAATGAATGGGCCTCTTTTCCTAAGAATTCTTATCATATCTCATGCCTTTCTTGACCAAGCTTGTTTGGAAATAATCTTTAAGAATATCTGAGCATATCATGGTGAATATCTTCCATATCTTCCATGTGGCTAATTGATTGGTAAAAGATTTGCATGTGATTAATTCTTCTAAACATGGACTCTGATTAGACTCCAAAAGTGCATAAAATCTTCAAATCTTCCATGTGGCTAATTAATTGGTAATCAGATTATATGTAATTAATTCTTCCAAACATGGACTCTGATTAGACTCTAAAAGCACATGAGATAAAATCTTTGAGGTTGATCTTTTTCTTGTGTAATATCGTGCTTTTCGGGATGCATGAGGATTGATGAATGGCCTGAGAAAATATATGAAAAATACTTGATGTAAAATTTATTTATTTACAATAAAGATAAGATAGAGCATAAAAATTAACACTTTTACATGTTAATCAGTATGTATATATGGTTTTCTTTTGTATAAAGAGATTTGATATATTATATTTATTCGTTCCGCTGTGAGATTCTGATATGTTCTTCTTTTTCTTCTATTCTAATATTTCTTTCTTTCTTCTTCTCATCCTCTAACTTATTTCTATTAACAGTCTGGGATTCGATACTTGGATTTTGGCAAGTAATACAACATTTATGTATTATTGTCGAAAATTCAAGCGTTGAATTTTCCAGGTCGTTACAATGTTTTGATTCTTGACCGAGAAATTATTGATTCCTTCGTAACACACCATGAAATGGGGTTTTCACCCATGTAAATGCAGTTTCATGTTGCCAATTTCTTGTCATCTAGGTCATTAGCCCACTTAGCATCTGCAAATCCAGTTAAATTCGAGTCTTTATTAGCTATCATAGTTAAACCTTAGTTCATTGTTCCTTTTAAGTAATGTATTATCCTTTTTACTATCTTCCAATGATTATTGAGAGGTCTTTGCATGTACCAGCACAATTTATTTACACTGAATGTTATATTTGGTCTTGTTATTGTGATATATTGGAGTGCACCTACTATGCTTCTGTACAACTTCCCATTAGTAATGGCTTCACCATGATTCTTTGACAAGTTTGAATTGCCTATCATAGGAGTAGGTAAAATAACGACTTGATTCATAGCAGTCTTGTTGAGTATGTCTAATATGTATTCCTTTTTGACATAGGTGTAGTTCTTCACTTGTCTTTCTTCTGACATTTATACCCAAGAAACAGCTTACCTCCCCTAAGTCTTTGGTAGAGAACCACATATCCAACTGCTTGATTAAGTAATTAGTTCCATCCTATTATAACCTGTAACAATAAAATCATCAACATTATATGTGCATTGCCATATTATTATTAGAATTTAATAAAGAGGAAGTTATCAAATCTTGTTGGCTGATAATTCAGTTCAATCAAGACTGATTTGAATTTGTTAAACCAGACTCTTGGAGCCTGTTTTAACCCATAGATAGCCTTGTTGAGTCTGCACACTAAATTCTGTTGTTAGTGCTAAAGCCATAGGTTTGTTCCATATGGGCTTCTTCTTTTATTTCCCAATTTAGAAAATTATTATTCACATCTAACCGCTTAATTTTCCAGTTATTTCTATAGTTATAACAACTCTGATGGTAATGGGCTTGACCACTGGAGAAAATGTTTTGGTAAAGTCTAGTCATGTTGTTATATGTAGCCTTTTTCACCAACCTGGCTTTGTATTTTCTTATTGTACCATTTGGGTTTTTGTCGATCATGTAAGCCCATTTGCACCCTATTATATTTTTGTTCTTTGATGCTTCTACCAAGTCCTATGTTTTGTTTCTTTTGAGTGCATTAAATTCCTCCTCCATAGCAGTTCTCTATTTTGGTGTTGCTCATGGTTTGTTGAAAGTTCTCCAGTTCTTCATTTTCTATAACAATGGCGTATGCTTTTGGTTTAAATATGCCCCATTTTGATCTTGTTATCATGTGGTACCTTAGTCTTTCATTTGCTGGTGCATCTGTGATTTCAGATGCCCTTACTTGACCTTCAAATGAATCTTCTTTAACTTGACTGTGTTGAGTAGGTTGTGTGACACCATCATTTTCACTGTGATGTGTTAAAGTGTCAGTAGAGTCACCGTGTTCATGACCTGGTCTGGTTTCAGGTACTGTGAGTTGTGAACCTAACTGATGTTGATTTTTTATATTGATTTCCTAATACAAAGGTATACTAGATAGAGAAAATTGTGGGTAATAAACCTATTGTGTGGTCTTAATTGTTTTACTAGCAAATAGGAAAAAAAAATCATTGGACACAACATGCCTTAATACAATTATTTTTCTACTGCTAGTTAAAAACTTGTTCCATTTTTGGTTGTTTGAGTAACCCAAGAAGGCATAAGGAGAAGACCTAAATTCTAATTTATCTGAATTATAAGGTCTTAGACAAGGAAAACTTAGGCAATCAAACACTTTTAACTTTGAATAATTTGGTCTTATACGAAGCAGTTTTTCCGATGGACTTGAACCATTCAACACTTTAATTGGCAGCTTATTGTTAAATATACTGCTGTGCAGAATGCTTTAGGCCAAAATTTTAAAGGTAAAGAAGAATGAGCTAGTAGTGAAAGATCAGTTTCTATAATATGTCTATGTTTTCTTTCAGTCAACCCATTTTGCTTAGAGGTGTAAGGACAAGTTATCTGTAAATTATTCCGTTTTTCTAGAAAAATTCACCGAGTGGTTTGTACTCAGTTCCCCCATCTGATTGCAGTGTCTTTAATTTGAGATTGTAACTTCAAGTGTGAATGTAAAGGGAAAGGGGAATCGTTTCAGGAAAAAGGGAACGATGAAATTTATTTCGATATTCGGAGTGTAAGTTGAATTGGAATAAATCCATATGGTTTATGATTGGAATTCGACTATGTCGAATTTATAAAAGTTAATTATTTCTAAAAAGGTATATTGAAATTATATTTCATAGAAACTATAATTTAGAAATTTCAAATCAAAAATCTTGAGAAGTTAATATTTTAGTATTTAAAGACATGGAAATAGATTCATTGTTTTTATATATAAGTTTTTAATAAAATATCTTCGAACGTAAAATAAAAGGAAAAGGTGAGATTTAAAAGGAAAATTTATTCTCTTAAAATAGGAATTGCATTTCAAATGGATTTTGAAATGGAAACTTGTTTTAATATATAAAATAAGGAACTTAATTTTTAAATGATGTTTATAAATATAGTGAAGTAATTATTATGGGATAATCTAGAAGCTTAAATTCAAATATGAATTTAAAAGGGAATTGGAAATCCTTTCGAAAAGGGGACAATGGATTTTATTCTGGAATTCGGAATATAAACTGAATTGAGATAAATCCAAGGGATTAAAAATTGGAATTCGATTATGTTGAATTTTATAAAATAATTTATTTCCAAATTGGAATTTAATATAGAATTTGAGTTGTAAATGAAGTTATATCTAAATTATGGATTTTTGAATGAAAAAAATCAACGATTTCAGATAATCGGAAATTTTAAGTTAAGTTCGGAAAATTGGCTTAATGTATATTAAAATATAAAAGGATAAGATAGAAATTTATTAATAAACGAAGTTTTAAGCTTTATATTTAAATTTAATTAAAACAAGCTCGCTGTGGCGTGGTAGTTCGTAGTTTTACGTTTCAAACTTCAATTGAGAATATAGAACTCAATATAAATCGAAATTCTTTGAAACAAGAATCGTTCGAATATATTAGATTTGGTTTGCTAATGAAAGATAAAAATATGGATTTCATCTTATAAGAGTAATGTCAAAATCAATTTTATGGGAAAACAGCAGTATAATCGTTTATAAACCTTAACAATTTATTTAATAAAATAAAGGGATTTTAAGCGAATAAAATTTGAATTCCCACTAGAAAAATCCAGACTAAGTTATAAAATAAATATGAACTCAAGTGGAGTAAATGGATTGATTTTTGAAACAAGAATCGGATTTTTTAATTATTGAATGAAGTTAACTAATTTGAAAAGTAATTAGTTGGAGTTTTGGGTCGAACTTAACTTTGGTTAAGTGGATTGAAATTATGAATTGAAATTGGAAATTTGAATATGGTACTTGAATTAAATTTTGGAAGTGAACATGGAGTTTGAGTTCGACTTGTATATAAGCAAATAAAAATGTATTGAACGTGACATGTTCAAACTAAAAGTGGATTTGAGCAAAAGAGCTAATTAGAAAATAAATTGGCAAAGTAAATGCGGTTAAATTTGAAAGTTGATTTGAAATCAAATGGGAATTGGATGAGTATATGCTAAGTAGGTATGGAATGAAGCAAATGGAAGTATTAAAGTAAATGCTCGTCGAAAAGCTACATATTTAATTCAATATGAGTTTTTATGAGCTTATTAGGCAAGCTGCTTTGATTTTTGATTTTTTTTTTGAATGGAAAGAGCCAAGAGAGGCGATTTGTAGTTGTACTGATCGAGCCGTACAACGGAGATGCTGGCAAAATTTTCCGAAAACTGAAGGACTCAGAAAATTTTGATAACTAAAATCGACTTATCGATTATATACAGAATTTGGAATCAAATTGGTTAACAAAATTTAATGCGTTATAATTGACGTTTTTCATTAAAAATAGAAACACATGGGTTATAACACTACTGTTATAATAAATGATTTCCGAAAAGAAAACATGTAACGACCCAGATTTCGCCCGACCCCAATCGACCGCAAGATCGATCAAGACCGTTCAAATTCCGCGTACGTTAACTTTGAGCATACAACACATCAGAACAACAACACAGACTTTTATAACATCAATAACAAATTTTACATCAGAGTACAGAATATATCAAAGTACATCGGAATAAAATTACAGCGGAAGATAAATTACAATAGATTAATACATTGCAGCGGAACTAATCTCAGCGGAAGACCATCAATATTCTGGACCCAGCTTCAGGCTTCAATCCAGGATCCTGCTTAACTATATCTGCAAAAAGCTACTCGACTGCCCGTGTGAAAAGAGGGCACCCGAGTTTGCAAAGTGGAACAAACTACAGGTCAGTCGTGGGACTGGTGTGAGAATTCTATACTTAACTTATCTAATAAGTAGGCTAATCACAGGACCACGCCGCTAAAGCATAACGGGTTTACTCCATTGGATTGCCAGTGCATAAATAAAGTAAATCGTCAAATAACGTAATGCTTTTTTTTAGAAAAATGAAACCATTATAAGACCCAAGTCCCATCACACAATGCAACGTAAACCGGAGGATAGGGTTTTACCTTGTAATGGTCAAAAAATGCTTGATATATAAAAACGATATTATTATTAGTGTGTATATATATATTAAAACATTCAAATATAATATCAATCCTAGACGGCATAGCTACCATCTACTATGTCGCCATACTAGTTATACAATCAAAACCGCAAAGGCGTATTGGAAATTGGGTTTCCATCATGAGTCAAGGCTAGGGAGGAGCTCCTGACCGATTCGAGACACTCAAGCAATGTCTCAGGATTCAGACGCTGGCGAACCCTTGGATACAGCAGGGCCGGTCCACAAATACTTTAGTGGATTAGTTATGCCTTAACACACGCTCCCCGATCCTATTGGACCTACAAATCGGCCGAGGGCGACCGATAAGAATAAACTGAGGCCTCGCAAAATTCCAACAACCACATAAGCAAATGTCGGGCCGTGTTAAAGCCCAATCACCACTTCTAGCTAGAAAGAAACGCGTGCACTCCCTGCGTTCCCTTCTCCCGTTTTAGACTCAACCGGTGTGTGAGGCTCGCGAAGTCACGATATACACAAAGTTATGCCTAAAGAGACTGTGCTTTGATCATCAACTACAAGGCCTGCTTTTCAACAAAGCCTTGATCATTTGCATCTTAGCATGTCACATTGTCAGACCCTACCATATTATTGATCATCTACCGATATATATATATAACCTCTAAGCACATACGTCTTAGAGAAGGGTGATAAGTAAAGAATGAATTCTTCACCACCAAACAGAAATATATAATTAGTAGCGTTCAACAAATACAGCAGGAAGGAATACAATGTCAGACACGCAATCCATTTACAACTCCGCTCCGGGTCTGAGCGAAACAACGTGTCCGTCGATCTCCAAATGCGTTTGGACGATCATTACTAAATACCTTGCCTTGGAAGGCCAATCCCAATTCAAGATACCAGTCATCATCATCCCAACGATGTGAAAACCTTCGGTCTTCAATCACCATTTTCATCTTCGACTCTTGATCGTCATGATGATTATTCAGAATGGGTTAAACCCGGTCTTTCTGAATAACTCGCGTATTTTGTGATTAAAAAGCAAATATTGGAAGATCACACATTACACCACATCCCAACTCCGAATAATCTTTTAATAAGATATTCGTATTAGAAGATTCTCATTAATTTTATCAAAGATAAACTCTGAAAATAAAATCTTAAGTCTTCCTTAAAAGATTTATTAAAACCCCAGTTTTGATTTGATATCAAAAATCATTATTACAAGATCATTTATTTTGAGGAATAAATCTTGTCTTAAACAGGTTAAAGAACTAGTGTCCTTTAAACAGTTCACGATAAACCTATAAATCAATCTCCAAAATATGGAATTTCACAGAAATCAAATCAATACATAATCGATATAGATTTCTATATCGGACTAATAATATAAATGGAATAACGGCAAGGCCTCTTAAATTCCATATATAATATCGGTCTTCTTTTACAGAAGCCCATTTCGATTATTACCAATCGAATTTCCACTTAATTCCAATTTAATATATTAAATTGGAAAACTTGATTTTTAGAAAATGCCTTTTTAAAATCTATAAAATAGATTTATAAATTCCAAATAATAATTTCAATGTAAATTGGATTAAAGGACAAATGTCGTTTAAAACACCGTCCACGATAAATCCACTTCACATCTCAATTTATTTCATATCACAAAATATAATTGCAAATCCTAATAATCTTTTAAAAAAAAAAATTGATCATTAAAAATATTCTTTATATAAAGGATTCTAAATGAGAAGTTTTCTTTATATTACAAATTATTTATCTTACAAATATTCTTTGTTTTAACATATACTTGATTAACAATATATATTTTTTATGAAAATACATATACTTTATATAAAAAGGATTTCTAATATAAAAATATTCTTATTTAAAAGAACACCTGAATCGAAATGCGACTCAAACATTTACCATATAATTTGGATTATATGGATTTCACACACATCATATATATGATAATAACAGTATAATCAATCAAATCATCCATCTACATCCAAGGTATAAATTCCACTGTGTAAGCGTTAAAATTAAATAATAACACTCATCGCAGCCTGTCGATCTAACGATCAACATACAACTAAATATTGGAATTAGTGTATGTAAATTTTCATCCCAACACCCGTGTGGGGTTTCAACCAATAACAGTTCATAAAAATAAATGATTGGTTAAATAATTCAACCAATTTAATTCTACTAACATGTTGATGATAATGAACTAACATGTTATAATATTTCTAATACCGAATAAAAATGTATTTTTATTCGTATAATTTCCCTATACATTTCTAAGGTCAAATAAACTATAATTTATTTATGTAGCATTGCTGTGGATGACAAATAAAAGATAATTTTCTATTTTCTTTTATTTATATGTACATATTCTTAACATTTACACATAAGTGAAATAGCCTTATTGGCAAATGTTTTCAAGGTATATCCTAGCACATAAAACATTTAATTTAGATTGCACACAAATTCTAATGTATGCAAAGGATGTTACTTTAACTCACCTACACATTCTAACGTATGTGTTAACCAATAATATGATTTTTATATTTAGATATAGTTGCTAATGTAAATTTGTAAAATAAAGAAATGATTTTTTATATTTGCAAATTTCTTCTACATGTTATTTAGATATACTTTAACTCACCTACACATTCTACATATATTTAGATATAGTTGCTAATGTAAATTTGTAAATTATTAAATTTGCATATAAATTATAAAAATGCTATTTTTGCTTAATTCTTTTATTTAGCAAAAATGTCCTTTTTGTTTTCAACCATCTAAAGTTGACAAGATGTACATTTTTTTCTCAACTAATATAATTGACAAAAATGTTATTTTCATCTCAACTAATCATAAATTGACAAAAATGCATATTTTGTTTCCACTAGTATAAATTGATAAAAGTGATTATTTTATTTCAACTAGTATAAATTGACAAAAGTAATTATTTTATTTTAACTAATCAAGTTTGGCAAAAATATTTATTTCATTTTAACTAAATCAAGTTTGACAAAGATGTTTATTTCATTTTTATGTTTGCAAATAAAAATGTAACTTTTATTTTTGATGTTATATTGCATTGTGGAATGCAAACAAAAGAACAAACTTGATTTTCAAAGTATATTTACATTTGTGAATGCAAAAAGAGCAAATTTTATTTTCAATATATATTTGCATTAGGGAATGCAAATAAAAGAAATAATTTTATTTCCAATGTATATTTGCATTGAAGAATGCAAATAAAAGAACAAATTTTATTTTCAGAATATATTTGCATTTGTGAATGCAAATAAAAGGGCAAACTCTATTTCCAAAATATATTTGCATTAGGGAATGCAGATAAAAGAACAATTTATATTTTAATGTATATCTGCATTAGAGAATGCAAATAAAAGAATAAACTTTATTTTCAATATATGTTTTATTCTCTAGTTTTATTTGTGTTGTCGAACACAAATAAAAATGTACTTTTTATTTTCAAATTATATTTGCATTGTGAGATGCAAATAAGAAAAATGAAAGTGAAAATGAAAAGCAAACTCTTAATTTCTATGTTTATTTGCGTTGTAGAATGCAAATAAAAAGTGTACTTTTATTTCCAACATTTTATTTGCATGGTGGAATGCAAATAAAAAGTAAAACTTATATTTCTATGTAACTTCTGAAAATAATTTCTTATTTACATATAAGATGTAAACGAAATTGTGATTTCCAAAACATGATTTTTCATTTACATAAAAATGTAAACAAAAAGGTGGTTTCCAAATATAACCTTTGATTTATAAATATAATGTAAACAAAGTTTTATTTTAAAAAAATGTTTTAATATCAACAATAAAATTTAGTATCTTATTGTTATTCTAATCCTAGAACATCTTACGTTTAATGTGACAGTAAAAAGAAGATTTTTTTTACTCTAATTCATAAATCGTGTTCTAAATGTAAACAAATAAAAATAGGATTTTATTTGTTAGCCAAATTCTGTTGTAATGGAAACAAATAAAAATATATTCTATTTGTCGATCAAATTCTATTGTAAATAAACAAATAAAAATAATATATTATTTGTCGTTCAAATCTTATTGCAAAGTAAACAAATAAAAATAAGGTTTTATTTGTTGTTCATTTTCTGTTGCAAAGTAAATAAATAAACAAAAATAAAGTTTTTATTTGTCTTTCAACTTCTAATGTTATATTAACAAATAAAAAAGAAGTTTTTATTTGTCGATCAGATCCCATAGCTCATTTTAGAATAATCAAAATAATAAGAATAACATTTTAATAAATTTAAATAAATTAGAGCAACTAGATCTGAATAAAATATTATTTAAATCTAAATTTAGATTTAATTTTCTAATCGCAAATAAAATTCAACCATATATGAGATTTCAATGCAGATCTAGCAATACATGACCAACAAACATACCACAAGCAATCATCAACAATTCATCAATCACAGAACATTTTAGATCTGAATTTACATCATTATACAATTATTTTTAACGAAAGAAAATAATTTATAATTAATTAAATAATAAAATTCAGAATTCTCATATTGATATGGCTGAAAATTCGACTGTCTCATAATCAGCTCTGGTCTGCGCCATTGCGAAGATCTCGGAAAGACGAGTCCAACGCAACTTACGGTTCGTCAAACGGCCCTCGTATGAAAGAGATATTGAATTTTAAAGATTGAATAAATTAAATATTTAATAAATAAAATAATATTAAAATATACCCCTTCTTCTTCCCCTTGCTGTCACGGCCGAACCCATTCAACCTCCATCGAACCCCACGTCGCACGCAACCTCGGCCTCCCTGGCGCCGATCGGACATCACCACTTCGAACGCCTTTGACCACCGCACCTGCGCCCCCCACCATGGACAGCTCGCGGGTCCCTACGCGCCCGAAAACCACCACGAATGCGCCGCCTTCCTGCTCTAAATTCGCGAAATCCGTGCACCAAAACCCGATCTTAACCGTATAGATTCGAAGCTCTCTGAATTCTCTTCGATTTGATATATAGTTTGCCAATTTTCGTTGAACGGATTAAGAGAAATTAGTGTTTGAATTTCGGATGTTCCTGGCCATTGTTTTGAATAGGCGGCGACTGGCATTAGGGTTAGGGTTTAATTTTTATTTTTTTATTATTAAATTCATTGAAAAACGTGTTATAAAGGCGGATTTCTGGACTGTCTCAGAATTGGGCTTGCTTGCTGTCGATCTTAACGTTTTGAGGCCTTCTGAACGCAATGGGACAGGTCTCGGGGTCCAATTCCGAAATCTGTAGAAATTTTTATTTAAAATCCCATTAAAAATTAATTAATTAAATACTGATCGTACATTTAAATATGCCGGGGCCACATATGACCTCAGAAAATTCCAAAAAAAATAATTTTAGCTTTCTTATGATGATACGGTTCTAACAAGACTAATTTCATCGAATTCTGAGACTGTTTGAAAAATGGCTATTTTCAAGTCGTTTAAATTTAACTGAAATAGTCAAAACACATTTTTTTTGCCACGCTCACATATTAATTCAAAAAATTCTGAAAATTGAAACTTAGCTATAATTTGACATTCCGGTTCCAACAAAAGTGGTTTCGTCGAAAACGGAGGTCGTTTGAAAAATGACTATTTTCAAGGCCAATATATTTAATATTAAAAATACATTTTTAAACAAATAAATTCCGAAACTCAAAATATATAAGTGTTTATACTTTTTAAATGCAGAAACATCATTCCAGACTCTATGGAAGTGGTTTCGAGTCGAAATTCCTTCATATGTGAAAAATAGCCTTTTGGGCCATATATATTATATAAATCCTACAGCGACCTTTCTAAAAATTGAATTGGCCATAACGTTTGATTTCCGCTATGAAATTTCAATTTTTCAGATTCGTTATAAAGATATGATTAAACAGATTTAAATATTTCTGGTTTCACTCAATTCTGATTTATTTTGAATCCTGTACATTCAGTTAAAGTTTAAAATTAAAATTTTAAACTACCACGCTATTTCTAACTCCATTTATATTTAAATTAAATTTATTCGTTCTAACTTCGATTAAAGTAAATTCTAGCCATTATTATTTATAATAAATTATATTATAACCTCAAAATTCATTAAAATTTTCTAAAATAAAAATTTCAAATTGGTTCAGAATTTGCGGGTTGTTACAAAACAATTAAAATTTAACATGAGATAAAAAATATAGTTAGTTAAATGCAGTATTTTGTGTTGTTGTAACGATGTTTTATGCAACATTCGCTTTAACCTAAGTAAGTATGATTTGGAAACGTTTTCCAAATAAAACAAGTAATAATTTCTAGTGGAAAATTTCCATAAGGGCTCCTTAACACCTCTTAATTATTTTGAAGGACGCGACTTTGACATAATTATTTTGCAGGACAAAACGTCGCGTGCCCTTTTCTTATTCAAAACAATCGATCTCTCTAATTTTATCAGGCGACATTTTCTAAATTCAATTTCTCCAATTTGTTAAAATCTTTAGGCGATTTTTAATTTCGTTCTACGATTGTTAATTTTGTCTAGTGAGGTTTATTTTTTCATTCTTATTTCTATTCTAAAATTCGAAATCAATTTGACAACTTCATGAGATTAAAGAGGAGATTTTCTTAGTTTTTTTAGTTTCAATTTTATCAGGCGGTTTTTATCATTTTGAATTGAATGTTCGATTATAATTCTATCAGGTGATTTTCAGTTTTTAGTTGAAACCAAAGTTGTCGTTTATGACATCATTATCTGATTTTTTGTTCTTGATTTTTTTGGATTATATAGTTATACCATTAGGAGATGAAATTCAAAGTTCAAGTAGTCATTTTGAGTATCGGGTTGGTGAAAGGTACAGTATTTTTCTTATAAAATATTGTGCGATTATTAATTTATAGAATGCATTGGTAATTCATATATGGATGACATTGGAATTTTGAATTCAACATGGATGACTGGAGAAGTATTATGATGGAAATGTATTATGGAAAAGATAAATGGGTTTACTGTTTTGTTAGCAGGTGACTTGTTTAGTAAATAGTTATCCAGAATGAAAGGTTTCTATAGATTTGCAATGTGTTTGGTTTGATCATCGATGTTAGATGACATCAATTTGATGTTTGCTTTAATACAAGGAACAAGCAAAAACTTTTTTTACTTCAGTATTGGATGTGCTGTTTTCCTACATAGATAACGTTGGCATATAAATCAAAATTTAGATTGACATGTGTGATGTGCTGTTAATTACTATTTTTTAGTGTATTTAATTGTAGTTTTTGTATAATCTTGATAATGTTTATTCGAATAACATAACAGATGTTATAGGACTGAAAAAGATAATTGCTTTTATCTTTTTTAAAATGTGATAAAGAAGTTTATATTATGTAATATTTTATGCAATTTGATTGATGTAATGTTTCTTTACTGCTCGTAGTTATTGTTGATTAAATTGAACTCAAATTGTTTATGAACAGTTAATTATTTGATAAACAAATTGTTTTTGGTAAGGGTAACAATGGTAACTATTGTTGAAAATACTCTTGCTCATTTTGGTAAGGGAAACAAAACAGCATATATCATTTATCAAATGATAAAATTATTTATCGTTTAGTAAATAATATTTCTATTCATTTTATGTCAAGATGGTTGTAGTAATCATTTTGCGATCATTATTTGTTAAAAGGTAGTTGTATTTATCTTTCTGTCAAAGTAATTGCATTTAGCGATAATTTTTTATCTATGTTAAAATTATTGCATTAAATATTTTCATTTTGAATTGAAAATATATTTATGTCTTTGAATAGAGAAAGATAAATATATATTCATTTATATAAACAATGTTTTATAAAATTAAACTAGATATATTTGTCTATTATCAAATGCTAAAACTATTTATTGTTGACAATGCCAGTCATGTTGCATAAAACAGAATAAAAAATGATAAAAGAGTATCATTTTCCAGATATCATATATGTACCACCAAGTTTAATAATATCTTTTAAATTTTCTTTCTAAAATGATAAAATCATTTATCATTTTAATTTTATACTTTTATTTTGTTAAGTTCGAATATTTTATGTATTTTAAGCGTATGATTTAATTTATATTGGTAGTTTATATTATTTATACTTTGTTGAGTTCTTATTTGTTGATCTATGCTATTTTTGCTAAATTTTATTTGTGGTGTTCTAAAATGATAATGTGTTTTTATCATTTTAATTATAATTTTGATATTGAAATTTGTATTTTCTACAATTTGTATATTTTTTGTATTTGAAGTTTATTGTCTTATTTATATCTCTGTTGCATATTGTTTATCTTTTAATTGAAGTTATATGTTGATTTATGACTAGTTTTGTTAAATTTTACAAAAATGATAAAATGTTTTATCTTTTGAATGTTGTAATTAGCTATTGCCAAGTTGCTTCTATCCATTGAATGATACTTACGGACTTTTATGTATAAATTTGATGGTACCGGAAACTTGTTATGCATTAATCTAGGTTCTCAAGCTAGCCACGAAAAACAAACATGTGAGGTATCGTTTTGATGGACTAAAATAAGTTACGTTCTTGTTTTTCGTCCATCAAAACTGTGATTTTACAAACCTGTGATTTTACAATAGAAAACTATATACAATAGAAACATTGTATGTTAAGTTGGACAACTTACCAGTGAAGAAACATGAAAGATAAAAGTAAAAAATCATAGGTTTGCTTCTTCTTTTCTAATGTATATGGATTGGGGTATATATATAATTAAGCTTAAGCTTAATGCAAGTACATACAATGTATTGTGTATTTATGTTTTATAGAGAGAGCAATATACAATATTAAGGGAAAACACAAGGTGGCAAACAAAGGATGATCTCAAGCTGGTCTTAGTAAAAAAGGAGGAACATACATCATAGCTGAGCTAGAGATTAAGCATGGTCTGAAGTTGAACATACATCTATGGTGAGATTGAGTTTATAAATCAAAATTTTAGATACTATTTAAACTGAATATTACAAAATATTGAATATTATGTAGATTTTTTTTTCAAAGATGCTTTATTTTTAGAAATTGAATTTATGAACATTTGAAGCTTATGTGGTTCCAAATCATGACCCAGTTATCATTCTCTACTTTCAGCATGCTAAACATGGTCTGGTGAAGGTCTGCTACTAATCTAGTCTGATTTGGTAGATGTTATCTTGTGTGCATATAAATAAGGAATGAGGCTGTTGAGGAGCAGCCTCTATAATCAATTAGTTTATGGGTTATAAAAGTTGTGTATATGGTTTATAAAACTCAGTTCAACATTCTCTCAAATCATTCAATATTCTTTAAAAAATATATTCTAGAATTGCTTTTCATAAAAGCAAATTTTTATGTTTCGTTGTTATTTGGTATACACTGCTGCTAGTTTTGTGAAAAAGATAAATGCATGTATCTTTTTTTATTATGCAATATAGTATTTGCTTTGTTTTGATTTTATAGGTGTGTGTGTGAATAATTGTTAGATTTTATTGCTATATACACTACTAAATGTCATTGTCCCATCAGCTTGCAAATTGAAATAAGATTTATGAGGAGAAACTAGATAATTGCGGTAAGGAAAACCTAGGCGATTGCTATAAGAAAAACTAGGCTATTATTGTAAGAGAAATTAGGTGATCGTCGTAAGGTAAGACTAAGTGATTGTCTGAAAACTGCATGCAAAAGTGTGTAGTTATTGTAAGGAAAAATCATTTATTTCGCGAAGGTGAAAGAATGGTTCTGGAATCTGCATGATAATACTCGATCGGGGATATATCATGAAGATAAAAATTTGAAATACTTTTGAAAGTTGCATTTATTTGCCTAGAATCTCAAGCAGTAGCCACATAATAACTCGTTTCCACCATTTCCAGGAGATTTAAGTTGTTGTTGCAGTTTGTGTCAGGGGATTCAGCATCATGAGGTACATAATATGGAGTTTTAGTTGATTTTTGTAATCAGAATGTGGGTAATGCTTATTGTTTGAGTCAATGGTGAGTGCTTATCTTGTGATATGAATTTTCCAAGATGATAGGTTGTGTCATTAGAGTCACATGACTTTATTGTTTCATTGAATTCCTCAACCTAAATTGAAATAAAAAACACTGAATTCCTCAGCCTAAATTGGAACTAATTTTCATTGAATTCTTCAACTAAATATTAGTTTGATTTCCAGAAAAGATATATGGTTATATCTTTTTCTGAAAAGTGGGTAAAAATGGATTTATTATGTACAATTTTATGTAGTCATTTGCTAATTAAGATTAGATATTATAAAACATTTTTACAAACACATTTATTTGTTTACATTTTAATTGCGGTTGTTATTTATATGTAATGGTTGTGTTATGTAACAACCTGGATTTTCAGAACCAATTTAAAATTTTTATTTTAGCTATTTTAATGAATTTTGAATATTTAAAATGATTTATTTTAAATAATAACGAATAAAAATTCATTTTAATCGAAGTTAAAACGTATAAATTTATTTTAATTATAAATAGAGTTTGAAATGGCGCGGTTGTTTGAAAATTTGATTTTAAATTTTAAATGAATGAACAGAATTCAAAATAAATTGGATTTCAATAAAACCAGAAATATTTGAATCTGTTTAATTATATCTTTCTAACGAATGTAAAAAATCCAGATTTCATAATGAGAATTGAAAGTTATGTCCAGTTTAAAATTTGAAATAGCCGCAATGAAATTTAATATAATATATAGCCCTTAAAAATAGTCATTTTGCAAACGACCTCCGTTTCCGACGAAACCACTTTTGTTGGATCCGCAATGTCAAATTATTGCTAGATTCCAATTTTCATAAATTTTGGAATTAATATGTGAGCGTGGTGGATTTAAACGCTTTTGGTCAATTCAGTTTGAATTGGATTGACCAGGCCTCCAAATTCGACGAAATTAGTTTTGTTAGGACCATATCGTCAAAACATAACAAGATTTATTTTTCTGGAATTTTTGGAGTCAGTATGTGGCCCTGGTAAATTAAAATGTACATTTAAATTCAATATATATTGGTTTATATTTTAATTTTAAAGAAAAGCTGTTCAAAACAGTTGAATTGGCTTATGAAACATATCCCATTGTGTCCGGAATAGGGGTATTTGGCTAGGGGCGATAGTCACTGGATTCGATTTGGAGTTCGGATTGATAAACATGTATATTGGAATTAAATAAATTAAATAATAGTAATATCGGTATAAATACACCGTATTTTCCAAAACCCTAACTTCCTTCTTCATAACGCAGCGCCGCCAGTTCTTCATGGATGACCAATAGCGCTCCAAAATTAAAACCGCAAATAATCCCAATCCATTCATTATTTCGATCATCTTCCAAAACAAAAACTAAAGATAATTTTGTGCTCTTTCAATTAGTATGGGTTTGATGGGATTATATTGGGAAAGCTGTTCGAACTTCCATCCTAAGGTAGCGTCACTCGCGCCTGTTTTCCGACATGGAGGGAGGTTTGGACTTTGAACTGGTGGTGGGGAGGAAGGCGTCGGGTAGGGCTGTGATGTGAGGTCCTTGGATCGACGTCCGATCATCCAACGGTGGTGCGACGACATTGAGTTGAAGTCGAGCGTGGTTTTAAGCAACCGCCTGGAGGTGTATACGAAGAAGAAGAAGCGGCCCATAATTAGTTAAGTGGTTAGTTAAAGTAATTAATTATTTAATTAACTATTTAAGTGTTTAATATATAAATGGTTGTATCTTGTTCATATTAAATCATAATTCGACAAACAAAAATGTGTTGGAATCTTGAAGACGAGTTCTACAACAAGGAACAGAGATGAACAGAAATAGAGCTAGCTACAAATTTAGGAGGAGTGGAACCCAATGTGAGATCTCTAAATTCAATTGAAATGGAAAATAAAATATATCATAGGTTGCAGACGGGGCTTAGTAGCTCCTGACACTACTTTCTGTACAAATCATGGATGATTTGTGTGCTGTAGATAATATATATATATGATGTGAATAATATATATATATATGCGAAGTGAATAAAATATATATATGCGATGTGTAAATTATATATATATATATATATATATGTGTGTGTGTGCGCGATGTGAATAATATATATATATATATATGTGTGTGATGTGAATAAAATATATATGCGAAGTGTAAATTAAATATATATGCGATGTGTAAATATATATATATATATATATATATATATATATATATATGAAATGTGAATAATATATATCTATATGAAATGTGAAAAATATATTTTTATGTGATGTGAATAAAAATTTATATGCGATGTGAAAAATATATATATATATGATATATAAAATTGTCATGTAATGGAATATTCAATTTTGATTTAAAATTGAAATGAAAGTGGGAATCGTTTTTAAAAAAAATTTAAAATACGTTTCGAACAAAATATATATATTATATATATATATTATATATATATTTATAATGGCCTAAATAGAACGCGCCGCGCAACGACCATTCGTGAATTTCGACCATTAACTTCAAATGGACGTAACGGGAGATCCGACAGTCGGATTCTCCAAAAACCGAAACCATTGGGTTCGTATCGAATGAGCTTTCCAACGAATATATGAGATTTGAAATCTAACGGTTGGATTTGAAATTATGTCCAAATCAAATTTGGAAAAGGTCGCTATGGGTGTAGTTCACGGTGGCCGTTATTGGAAACCGACTGTACTGGCCTTGATAAAATTATTAAAAATATGAAAAAATTGTGTAAAATCATAATAAATGATTTGGAAGGAAGTTTGGATGAAATATTCCTCGTTTGTAAAGATAAATGATATTTTTATCATAATGAACAAGTTAATAACTAGAATGAAATCCAGTGGTTTTAAATAAATAAATTGGATAGGGAAATGGTTTTAATTTAACCAGAACTTCCAATATATGAATTAGACTGGATTTTAATTGAAATAATCTTCAGAATATTTCTATATTGGATTCCATGATTATACGGATATTATTGAGGAATTTGGAAGATATATATGTATATCATTATTCCAATACGATATTTGTTGGTTTCAGAATTTGATGTTGAATATAAGCTGATACTGTTTTCATTCAGAGCCTTATATTTAATATCAAAATGGATTTTGGGTTTGTCGTGAACTGTGTTTAAATACATTGGTTCTTTAACCCAGTTAAAGAGGATTAATTTCCAGAAAGTTGAATAATCAATAAAAAATGATTTTTGGTATTGAAATCAACTAGAGTTTGAATACATCTTTAATTAGATTGTGAATGAATAAATGGTAATTGAATTTACCAAAACACGCGATGTGATTAAACCATATTTACTTGGTTGTTGATATTGATTGTGGTTGATGGATTGTTCGGATGGTGCTCGACCAGTTTATGAGAAGAATATACTTTTACATTTAGCATTGGGTTGGGTACTAATATATGTATGCTAACACCTTGTGAAACACTTCACGATTTGACTATAAGGTGTTTAGCGATGTTGTTTATTTCAAAATTTAATGAATGATTTTGAAATGGGATTTCCTTAAATGGAAAGAAGTGTTATTCCCGATTTTGGACAGGGAACGTTTTATAAAATGTTTTATAAAACACGAAGGATTTCGAGGCTAAACCCGATGATTTCGAAATGATTTGGATGTGTATTATGGTTTTACATTGTGGTTCATCGCGTATCCGATTAGTTGCTATTGATAATGTATCTATTTTGGTGGTGGAGAATTTATTCTCTTGCTTAACACCCTTATTTGAGACGTACGAGCTCAAAGGTAATGTAATTAATAGTGACTGATCATAGGTGTGAATAGCTCATGTGAAGTACTATAGTTTGAAAGTACTTGTGATTATTATGTTGTGAAATGATTTTCCCTACTTCGGGATTGAAATAATTTAGTATGTGGCTAAAGATTCGGCTAACCTATGTGACTAAAAGTATGGGTGCTATAGCCTTAAATGGCTTTGGGCAGTGTAAGCTTCCATGCGTGGGTGGTGCATCGTCAGTGTAGCCTGCTCCAACGTGGGTGGTGCACATATATATCGAGTTGCTGAGGTATGTGCCCTTTGCCTTGTCGATGGGGAGCGCAATATTTGGTTGCATAAGTATGCATTGTTTTGTTTTGGAATTCACATTTCCAAAGATTTTGGTTTGTGATCCCGAAGTGAAATTTACTTTGATATAAAGCTAGATATGTATTTCAAATGATTTGAAATAAGAAATCGGGAATAAAGTCCAAAGGAATAATTTCTGTAAAGACAATTGGATTTGGAAAATCTATGTTTGGGGTTAAGCCTAAATGGGTAGATTGGAAAATTCCATGTTGGTTGATGCATTGTGGATCCACATGTATATTATTGGTTGTTGTTTATGTACTGGTATTCATGGGGGTAAACCCGTTCCATGACATACAGCGTGGTCCCGTGATTTACCTTCTTTTAAAACAAAGTTTTGAATAACTGTTTTAGTTCTCACACCTGTCCCACGACTGACCTGGAGTTTATTGTTTTAACCTAAACTTTGGGTGCCCCTATTTTCCATACGGACAGCTAGTAGTTTTGGTTTTGCATATTATTTCATTTAGCAGGATTCTGAATCGAAGCTTAAAGCTGTTCCAGAGCATTGATAGTCTTCCGCTGTGTTAGTTTATTTGTTTCCGCTGCTTTGTATTACATTTATTGTAAATTAATCTTCCGTTGTATTATATTTCGACATACTCTGATATATTCTATACTCTGATGTAACATTATTATGATGTTTATAGAAGCCTTCTGTTATTTTTTTCTGATGTGTTGTATGCCCAGAGTTAGTGTATCCGGGTTTTGAACGGTCTTGGTCAATTTAGCGATCGATTAGGTCCGAGCGAAGTCCATGTCGCTACAGCTGGTATCAGAGCTTTGGTTAGCTCAAATCTTTGGGGTACAACTCGTTAGAACGGAATAAAAGACTCATTAGAGAGTGGATTAGTAATATCCTATGATAGAAAACTCATTATAGATAGGATCAGTAGTATCCTAGAATGAGAAACTCGTTAGAGATAAGGTTAGTAATGCCCTAGAATGAGTTGAGAACGACAAGTTTATAATTAACGTATTTGTGATTATATTTATAATCCGATGTTAGAAAATATGATTTTAAGTATATAAAAGATATATATTTGAAAAGCTAATCCACTAATTGATTGCTGGTTGTGATGTTTGATTATTAATTTAACTAATTAAAATAGTGGAATAATCAATTAACCAATATGTGAATGAAAGGTAAGTAAAGCCAACTCGAGTCAAATATTGTACTGAATTGAAAATTGATTAGAATTGCATATATGTACGTGTGTATATAATGAACATGTCATAGCAGGACGCTAAGAAGAGGAATAAAATTGTATGCCCGACAAATAGGTACATATTTACTGTAAATCTTGGGTTTGATGAATTTATGAGCCGATTGGCTAGCCGCTTGGATGTTTCTTTTTCTTTTGGATTGGTGAGGGACCTAAGAGGCAAGTTACGATTTTAAAGGTCTCCATATACAAAGGAGGTTATGGCGAAATTTTTCAAAAATTTAGGGTGTTAGCCAAATTTTTGAGAAATTAGAAAATTATTAGAAACTGAAAAGTTGAAGAATGAAAGCCAGAATGAAATTTGAGTTGGTTAGTTAAACAACTTCCAGATCCGTTCCTTTTCGAGGGCGAAAAGATTTTAAGTGGGGGAGATTGTAACAACCCGGATTTTCAGAACCAATTTAAATTTTTTATTTTAGCTATTTTAATGAATTTTGAATATTTAAAATGATTTATTTTAAATAATAATAACAAAAAAAATATTTTAATCGAAGTTAAAATGTATAAATTTATTTTAATTATAAACAGAGTTTGAAATGGCGTGGTAGTTTGAAAATTTTGATTTTAAATTTCAAATGAATGTAGAAAATTCAAAATAAATTGGATTTCAGTAAAACTAGAAATATTTTGATCCGTTTAATTATATCTTTCTAACGAATGTGAAAAATCCAGATTTCATAACAAGAATTGAAAGTTATGTCCAATTTAAATTTTGAAATATTCGCTGTGGAATTTAATATAATATATAGCCCTTAAAAATAGCCATTTTGCAAACGACCTCCATTTTCGACGAAACCACTTTTGTTCGATCCGGAATGTCAAATTATTGCTATATTTAGATTTTCATAATTTTTGGAATTATTATGTGAGTGTAATGGATTTAAACGCTTTTGGTCAATTTAGTTTGAATTGGATCGACTAGAAAATGGTCATTTTTCAAACGGCCTCCAAATTCGATGAAATTAGTTTTGTTAGAACTGTATCGTCAAAACATAGCTAGATTTATTTTTCTGGAATATTTGAAGTTAGTACGTGGCCCCGGTAAATTAAAATATACGTTTAAATTAAATATATATTGGTTTATATTTTAGTTTTAAAGAAAACTGTTCAAAACAGTCAAATTGGCTTACGAAACATATCCCATCGTGTCCAGAATGGGGGTATTTGGCTGGAGGTGACAATCATTGGGTTCGATTTGGAGTTCAGATTGATAAACATGTATATCAGAATTAAATAAATTAAATAATAGTATATATTGGTATAAATACATCGTATTTTCCAAAACCTTAACTTTCTTCTTCATAACGCAGCACCACCAGTTCTTCACGGATGGCCAATATCGGTCCGAAATTAAAACCGCAAATAATCCCAATCCATTCACTATTTCGATCATCTTCCAAAAAAAAAAAGAGAGAGAATTTCGTGCTCTTTCAATTAGTTTGGGTTTGATGGGATTATATTGGGAAAGCTGTTCGAATTTCCATCCTAAAGTAGCATCGCTCATGTCCCTTTTCTGACCTGGAGGGAGGTTCGAACTTTGAACTAGTGATGGTGGAGGAAGGCGTCGGGTAGGGCTGCGATGTGAGGTGCTTGGATCGACGTCCGATCAACCAACGGTGGTGCGGCGACCTTGAGTTGAAGTCGAATGTGGTTTTGAGCAACCAGCTGGAGGTATATACAAAGAAGAAGGAGCGGCCGGTAATTAGTTTAATTAAAGTAATTGATTATTTAATTAATTATTAAAGTGTTTAATATATAAATGGTTGTATCTTGTTCATATTAGATCAGAATTCGACAAACAAAAATGCGTTGGAATCCTGAAGACGAGCTCTACAAAAGGAACAGAGATGAATGGAAATAAAGCTAGCTACAAATTTTGGACGAGTGGAAACCAATGTGAGTTCTCTAAATTCAATTGAAATGGAAAATAAAATATATCATAGGCTGCAGACGGGGCTTAGTAGCTCCTGACACTACTTTCTGTACAAACCATGGATGATTTGTGTGATATGTGTGCTGTAGACAATATATATATGTGATGTGAATAATATATATATGTGAAGTGAATAAAATATATATGCGATGTGTAAATTATATATATATATATATATATATATATATATATGGTGAGCGTTCAATGACACCCCTTATTCTGCACCCCCTAAATGCACCCGAATTGTGGCCAATCATTTATATTAAAGAAAGTGAGTGGGAGGGGAGAGAATTAGTGGAAGGAGTGAGAGAATGAGTGGAAGGATTGTTTAATATAAATGAGTGGTTGTGGTTGAGGGGCATTTGGGGTGCTCACTATTTGGGGTGCCACTGAACGCTCCTCTCTATATGTATATATATGAGATGCGTAAATTATATATATGTGCGATGTGAATAATATATATATATATATATATATGTGTGTGTGTGTGTGTGTGTGTGTGATGTGAATAAAATATATATGCGATGTGTAAATATATATATATATATATATATGAAATGCGAATAATATATATAGGAAATGTGAATAATGTATATATGAAATGTGAATAACAAATATAGGAAATGGGAATAATATATATACGAAATGTGAATAACATATATATGAAATGTGAATAATATATGTAGGAAATCCGAATAATATATATATATATATATATATATATATATATATATATGAAATGGGAATTAAATATATATATGAAATGTGAATAAAATATTATTATGCGATATGAATAAAAATTTATGTGTGATGTGAAAAATATATATACGATATATAAAATTGTCATGTAATGGAATATTCAATTTTGATTTAAAATTGAAATGAAAGTGGGAATCGTTTTTAAAACGAATTTATAAAATACGTTTTGAACAAAATATATATATATATATATATATATATATATATATATAATGGCCTGAATAGAATGCGTCGCGCAGCGACCGTTCGTGAATTTCGAGCATTAACTTCAAATGGACGTAACGGGTGATCCGACCGTCGGATTCTCCTAAAACCAGAACCGTTTGGTTCGTATCGAAAAGAGATTTCCAACGAATGTATGATATTTGAAATCTAATGGTTCGATTTGGAATTATGTCCAAATCAAATTTGGAAAAGGTCACTATGGATGCAGTTCGGTGGCTGTTATTGGAAACCTACTGTGCGGGCCTTGATAAAATTATTAAAAATATGGAATAATTGTGTAAAATCATAATAAATGATTTGGAAGGAATTTTGGATGAAATATTCCACGTTTGTAAAGATAAATGATATTTTTATTAGAATGAACTAGTTAATAACTAGAATGAAATGCAATGGTTTTAAATAAATAAATTGGATAGGGAAATAGTTTTAATTTAACCAGAATTTCCAATATATGAATTGGATTGGATTTGAATTGAAATAATCTTTGGAATATTTCTATATTGGATTCCATGATTATACATATATTATTGAGGAATTTGGAAGATACATATATATATATATATATATATATATATATATCGTTATTCTAATACTATATTTGTTGGTTTCAGAATTTGATGTTGAATATAAGCCGATACTATTTTTATTCAAATCCTTATATTTAATATCAAAATGGATTTTGGGTATGTCATGAACCGTGTTTAAATGACATTGGTTCTTTAACCCAGCTAAAGCAGGATTGATTTCCAGAAAGTTGAACAATCAATAAGAAATGATTTTTGGGATTGAAACCAATTGGAGTTTGAATAAATCTTTAAACAGATTATGAATGAATAAATGGTAATTGAATTTACCAAAACACGCGATGTGATTAAACCAAATTTACTTGGTTGTTGATATTGATTGTGGTTGATTGATTGTTTGGATGGTGCTCGACCAGTTTATGAGCAGAATATACTTTTACATTAGCATTGGGTTGGGTAAAAATATTTGTATGCTAACACCTTGTCAAACACATCACTATTTGACTATAAGGTGTTTAGCGATGTTGTTTATTTCAAAATTTAATGAATGATTTTGAAATGGGATACCCTTAAATGGAAAGAAGTCTTATTCCCGATTTTGGACAGGGAACGTTTTATAAAACAGAAAAGATTTCGAGGGATAAACCCGATGATTTCGAAATGATTTGGAAGTGTATTATGGTTTTACATTGTGGTTCATCGCATATCCGATTAGTTGTTATTGATAACGTATCTTTTTGGTGGCAGGAATTTATTCTCTTGCTTAACACCCTTTTTTGAGATGTACGAGCTCAAAGGTTATGTAATTAATAGTGACTGATCATAGTGTGAATTGCTGATGTGAAGTACTATAGTTTGAAAGCACTTGTGATTATTATGTTGTGAAATGATTTTATTTACTTCGGGATATGAAATAATTTAGTATGTGGCTAAAGATTCGGGTAACCCATGTGACTAAAAGTATGGGTGTTATAGCCTTAAATGGCTTTGGGCGGTGTATGCTTCCATGCGTGGGAGGTGCATCGTCAATGTAGCCTGCTCCATCGTGGGAGGTGCACATATATATCGAGTTTCTTAGGTACGCGTCCTTTGCCTTGTCGACGGGGAGCGTAATATTTGGTTACATACTTGTTTGTATGCATTGTTATGTTTTGGAATTCCTATTTCCAAAAACTTTGGTTTGTGATCCCGAAGTGAAATCTACTTTGATATAAAGCTAGATATGTATTTCAAATGATTTGAAATAAGAAATCGGGAATAAAGTCCGAAGGAATAATTTATATAAAGATAACTGGATTTGGAAAATCTATGTTTGGGATTAAGCCTAAATGGGTAGATTGAAAAATTGCATGTTGGTTGATGCATTGTAGATCCACATGTGTATTATTGGTTGTTGTTTATGTTCTGGTATTCATGGGGGTAAACCCATTCCGTGACATACGGTGTGGTCGCGTGATTTACCTTCTTTTAAATCAAAGTTTTAAATAATTGTTTTAGTTCTCACACCAGTCCCATGACTGACCTGGAGTTTATTGTTTTAACCTAAACTCTGGGTTCCCCTATTTTCCACACCGGCAGCTAGTAGTTTTGGTTTGGCAGATTATTTCATTTAGCAGGATTTTGGATTGAAGCTCAAAGCTGTGTCCAGAGCATTGATAGTCTTCCGCTGTGTTAGTTTATATGTTTCCGCTGCATTGTATTACATTTGTTGTAAATTAATCTCCTGTTGTATTATATTTTGACATACTCTGATATACTCTGTACTCTGATGTAACATTATTATGATGTTTATAAAAGTCTATTGTTATTTGTTCTGATGTGTTGTATGCTTAGAGTTAGCGTATTCAGGTTTTGAACGGTCTCGGTCGATTTAGCGATCGATTAGGTCCAAGTGAAATCTGTGTCACTACATGTTATTTGTTGAATTGGTTGTTAATAGAGCAGTAGCTGCAGGTATGGAGATTGGAATGTAGCAGTTTGAAATGGTTCCTAATTGATAACGAGTGCAGGATTACCCAACAGCTCGAGGATGGCTTCAATAATTGCTTCACAATGTGTGTACAGGAAAATAAATTTGCCGGTCTTTAAGCCGGTGGACTTGAGCATGTGTTGCCTAACTAATCATCAATTCTTTCTTCCACATAGTTGTATTGTTACCTATTTTTCACTTATTTTGGCTTCCTGTGTTATTTTTTGTATATATTTAAGTTTTATTTATAGAATAAATTTTTCACAACAATTTATTTCTTGTGAATGCTTAAGTAGGTTTTGTTTGCCAGCATATGCGATATGTCACCAAATTATTGTTTATATAAATCCTACTATTTGTGTAAGTGTAATATATTATTAGAATCGAATCTACAATTCTACATAGGTGTCTCTTTTGTGAATATAATATAAAAGTATATATTGCTATCTGTTTTGTGAAAAAGATAAATGGATATATCTTTTTTTTTATTCTTCACAAAATGATACTGCAAGTAGGAGGTATCAATTGTTGATGTGAATCACAACCACACACAGATAACTAAAGTGCTTTCCAAGTACAAGCAAAAAACAAGAAACTTCAAATAAACACAATGGTTCAAGACAACATTATTTCAATACACACTGCTCCAAACATGAATAACAAGAATAACAATAAGCAGCAACAAATTGCAAATAAGGAAATATTAACAGACAATCAACTACATGAATAACACATAAACACTACACTCTATCGATGGCAATACATTTGTACAAAAGATGACAAACTAAAGTAATATATTAGACAATTGTCCATTTTAAAATCACACAATTTGTTTAGCCCCTAATGCACAAAACCAAATCAATACAAAACAAGAAAAGACTGTAAATTTCAACAATCTGCACCCACACTACAGCCAACCACTTCACCTTCTACAATCATTTCCATTAGCGAGGTCATAAGCTTCTTATTTGATCTCTGATTTTTGATAGCTTTGACCAACATATATTGTAAAACAGAATGAATACTTATAAATACATGATAATCTCTGGTTTTTGTTTTAACCTAATAGTCTTTAATCATGTATTTATATTCTTTATTACACAATGATACAAGCGCATATATTACATGTATATAAATTTATTTATCTTTTTCATGTAATACTTTTTATTACTAAAAAACACAATAATACAAATTTTATTGTTCATGATGCACCCAAGTTTTAAACCAAATCATGATAATCTACCAAATTAGCTTCTATGTATTTATCGTGTATTTTCCTCAACATATACTCTTTTGATTAATAAATGATAAATATATCTTCCAAAAACATGTATTTGAACAACATTTTTTTATTTCATAATTATTTATGAAACAATTTTTCTAAAATTTGCAAGGAAAACATTTAAAGTTAACTCTTACACATGTAATGTCATTCAAGTAGTAGACAAGTTAGAAGTATAAATTTAAGTATGACAAACTCAGAATATAAAGAAAAATATAAATGTTTTTATCTTTTTTATTTGTTTAATAATGAAAGAAATATTCCAAGAAAAATAACTAGTTGCATGAAGGGAATGATTCATATATGATTAATCGGAAAAAGCTGATGAAATGGGCTTTCAAAATATAAAAGCCTAAAATATTTATAAAATTACATAATGCAAATATAAAAGTTGAAATTAGCAACACCACCCTTGTGTAAATTTACATACTTTTTCTATCATAATATGATGAAATGATATTCGTGGAGTGGAGGGACTTACCAGATCTGATACATATTGGTGTGAGTTTATTTTACATAAATATGTCAAAAGTCAAAACAGCAATATATGAGTTTAATTCATTACAAATCTTTCATATCCAACATTAACTTTAAAAATTCATAACATTAAAAGATATATGCTTTTATCTTTTCTACGTGCGGTTTAGATCAATGGTACATCTTACACAATAAATTTGAATCATTAAAAAAATAAGAAATATGTATAACATATATCAATAACTTTATAATACGATTAGGACTTAACTTGTAATTATATCACGTAAAATAAAGGATAAATGTCTTTATCTTTTTTGCAATTAAATATAGTAACATTAAAAGATAAATGTGGTTAACGAATTCCTAGTAAAGTTAATCAAAAATTCAAGGAACAACATAGACATAAAGTTCATTACAAAAATTTCCAAAGAAACAAATTATAATGAACAACTAATTAGTGTTTATCATGTAGCAAAAAAAATTTACTACAAAAAATGAAAGATAACTTACAACTTAAGTGATTCATGAGTACAAATTACAGCTTTACTAAAATATTTTAATACTTGTTGTGTATGAACTTACAACTTAATTGATTCTTACACATACTTACTATAGATAATCATGCCCCCAATTATTTGTAGTACGTATATGTATGCCACTAGTTATTTATAGTAAAAGGCGTGAGTAATTCTAATCAAGACAAAGCATAAAATCTACCGAGTCAGCAGAGCACATACAAAATGAGTTGGAATTAGATATACAATAGACTGGAATTACAGTAATACTTGGATGAAAAATCTGATACCTTAGAAACAAGGGAAAGTGATGAACAATGGTTGACATTGGATGTGCCAACTGAAGGAATGTCAAATGAGTCATTAATCAAATCCCATGCTGAAAGGCTAGAAAAGCAAACTCTTGAATCAAGTGAAAATATTGACAAGTTGTATGTTAATATACATTTATTTAATAAAGAAGAAGAATTTGCAAAATCTAGAAAACCAAATACAAAATAAGATTAGAAGTATGGAAAGAAGTTTAAAGATACAGAAACTAAAGGCAACGCAATTGGTTCGTGGGAGGGAGGGCTCCCTGAAAAACAAAGAGCGTGTCTCTTAAAAAAATTGTCATTTTTTGCTGCATGAAAATTGTCATGTGGTACAATATTGTCATTAATAATGAAAAATGTTATTTTTGTACATTATTTTTAAAATATATTTATTTCATATAAATCCATCTCAAAAAAAAAAAAGTTTGATGCATTACATTCTTTCGTATTTAAATGTAAGTAGAAGAATTCATATAGAGTTTATTATGTATTTATATTGTTTTTATAAAAACATATATGCTTTAATCTTCTGTAACTATGGTGTTAAATTAGCTATACATTTTATATAATAACTTTAAATTTGCAAGAAAACAATAAATATGTCTAACATTTACATAGCTATTTAATATAACTAAGGCTTAAGTTCTATTTAAGTCAATTACAATAAATGATAAATGTGTTTATTTTTTTACATGCTGAATAAGGTAACATTAATAAATAATTATTACTAAATACCTACGTATGCTGAATTAAAGAGCTTTATGTCATTAAATTTTGAATTCCATTTGAAGGTTGAAAGTAGAAACCAAAACAACAAAAGGACGAAATAACTGGGAAATGTTTTGTTAACAAACATTTGTGCTAAAAACTAATTTTCTAGTAATGTGTCTTAGAAAATAACCATTTACTACAACTGTCCTAGAACTGTATATAAGAAGTTCAAATCATGAGAAAAACAATGAATATGTTTAACAAGTAGTGTTAACTATAATACACAAGTAAGGCTTAATATGTTGGGGTAAAGTTTCCCTAAAACGCATTGGGAATAAAACCCAACCTTGCAGAAAAACAAATAGGAACAAATTGATGGTGAGGCAAAATAAACAACAGATAGTCACCGACAAAACAATCATGGATCAAGCAATAAAAGAAAGTACACAAAAGATTTATAGTGGTTCCACTAACGCCTTGTTAGTGTATGTCCACTAGGGGAAAGGAGATTTTATTACTTTTCTAAATAAGAAAATATTACAAGACTGATAATAGAGAAGAAGAAGAAATACAACTTTTTGAGATAATACATACATTTTACCTAACCCCTATCCTTATATAAGGATTAATACTTGGTGTTAAAATAATTGATTTATGGTTACGAATCAATGCCTAATTAATTCTCCAATTTATTTGCTCATGATAAGATTCCTTGTTTATTAAACCAATCAAAAAATTAATTCCTTATTTCAACATCCAAATAAAAAAATTTCTTCATATTCTTCCACTTATGTAGGTAATTTATTGCCCTATCTAATTTTACAAAAGAGGTAATAAATTTTCTGATATCTTCCAAATCTTCTGCAGTTGGAAATATTATATTATTCAAATTAACAATATTTCCCAATTCTTTTCTAAATGAAAATATTGTATCACCATAATCAATTATATCTTCCAAATCTTCTACAAATGGAAATATTGTATCAAGAAATCTAACATAAAATGTAATTGAGTCCTTTACCTTGAAAGATAAATGCATTTATCTTTCTTGAGTCTTGAATACTGCGACATTTGGTAGTACATACTTATGTATGTTTAATAAACATATATCAAATTAAAGGACATTAAATCTGTTATAGTAATTTTTTTGGATCGAATATACATACGACATTGAAATCATTGTGAACTGTATGAGTGTTATTTTATAATTAAAATAAACATGACTGTATATTGAACATTTGTATTTTCTTTCTATCTAGATTAAGAGTTATATGCAACTAGATTAATGATGTTAGAGATAAAAATATATACGCTTTTATATTTTCTAACAAGGGTTTAAGTCTACTTTACATCTTATGTAATAACGACAAACATGTTTAACATTTATCATTCTTCGTTTATTCAGCAAACAATGAACATAAACAATTAATGAATAGAAATTTATGATTAGTCGATTGCGTCTTCAATATGTAGCTTGTTCAGGCATTGCATTTTTAATTTCAGTACTCGGTGAATACAAACAATTGACGAACAACAATTTCAATCAGCAATTATTAAATAGAAATCGCAAACGAAAGCAACTGATGAACAACAAACTGTAATCGACAAAGAGGAACTTACTTGTTCAGCAATCTGCAGATTCAAATCATAGCAAATCATCAGCGTAGATTGTTTGTGTAACGATATTCAGTTCTAGGTGAGACAATTTGCTTTCTTCATCAAATCAACAATGTAGGCTACACGGTTTTTGTTTTCAAAGTGAATTTAATGATGAAAATGAAAATAAAAAATAAGGAAGATAAATCGACTTTATAAAACCTAATTTTGATTTTCATTTGAAGCTTCGAATGTGAGTAGCGATACTAATTTAACATCCGATACAGATTTAGGATATTTTGTCCTAGAAAAAAATTAGTTTGAATGCGTGTTCTTAAAATTATTTCATTGAGGGAAATAAGCCCTTAATGTAAAATTGCCCTAATTTTTAAGTATAGAAAATGAACTGGTTCGTGGAAAAAATAAGTTGAATGGAAATGTTTCCCCACATTATAAGAGAATATTTTCTACGTATAGAAAATAAATGTTCGAGGGAAGATTTGGAAATGTTTTCCCAGTATCGTGAGAGGCCAATGTAATTTGAAAAATATATCGATAATGATATTTGAGATGAATGTGAGAAAAGGATTTAATTAATGAAATATTAATTAAAGGAGCTCAGTGATTATTTGATGCAAATCGATAGTATTTCCTTTTGGAAATAAGGATTTTGATGAATATTTGTTTCCTCGATAGTTAAATAACCGATTATCGGAATGTTGGCCAATTAAATGTTATCCTTGTCAATATGGAGAGACCAGTTGGGTTCATTATCCGAAACCATTCCATACTGGCACAAGCGTTGCGATCAGATTATTTTGAAGATAATCGAAAACGTAGTGAAGTGCAAAGGCTTTTTTGTTAATCCTAGATACAAATTGCCTAAGATGAATTAATGGACATAGTGTCTTCAGTTTCGTTCAGTTCCCGAACGAACTTGTATGAACAAATGTCTAACAGAGTATTTCCAATGATTACATACGTTGGTTTTTACAAATATACCGACTATGGTGGCGGAGAAGGTAACTTCTTTTTAGCACCCAGTGTGTATTTGTGCAAATCAATCAGTGATCGACGGATCTGACAATATGACATTCAAAGTGAACGAAATGGCCAAAAAGGTAATCGCAGCCTTAAACCTCATCAACCGGGAGATGACAAAAATCGAGCAGGCAGCATGGCTAGTAAGTCGCACACATTAGGGTGTATTATCACCTAATCTAGAGAAAAAATTCAATTGCTTCTTATTTTATCGCTGCTGTATGCTTTCAGAAACTGCTGATCACAACCGTTGGTGATAATATACTCGGTAAACTCAAGCAAAATGAGTGGTCGGTCATATGTGGCCGGGTTGTAAAATATTCATGTTGAGCTAAGTGTATTCCTCTCTAGAGATACACTATCAGAAGGTGGTTTCATACTTTGTCAAAGCCGGAAATCCATTTCCCAATAAGCGCCTGTGGGTTTTAATTGTATACTATATACGTGGAGCATGAGATGCAAGCGTTCCGCTAGATTGTTATTGATTTGAATAGACACTATTATAATATCAGAATATACAAAGAATATTTTAGGTTATCGTAAATTAAAAACCATTCGTGTTTATGTATGGAAAGGTATTACGATTCCTTTCTTTTAAAAGGAATTTTAAAAGTTAAACTAAGTCATTGGAGTACTCACCAGTCTGACTGACCCAAAGCATTTTGTTTTGCTTTACCCTAAAATATTGGATGTCCAAATTTGTACGGGCGGTCAAGTAGTTCAGGTATTTAAAGATACCCTTGGAGGAACTTGGAGCAGGAGGCTTTAGCGTTAGATATATATTATTTATTTCCATGTGTTGCATATGTGATATACTCTGATGATTGTATGTATATACAGTTACAAATTTTGTATTCCAAAACATGTTATATATATATTTTATTTTATTTCGCTGCGATGTAAGATTTTGTGTTGTTATTTTTATTCTTTCTTCTATCTTTTTCTTCTTTGTCTATAATGATTTGTATTTTTATGCAATTTGGGTTGGGCGTGTGGTGTATCTAGTCAACTCAAAGGGTACAGAAATTCGGGCCATTATATTATCTATTTTTTTAAAACACGTTTGACCTTTTGGTAAATGTGTCTAAGTATGGTTGGATGATATATAGCTCACACATATATTTTTCTCAACTGTGCTAAAGTTGCATTGTTGGTTAGGTAGCATACTTATATTTGTCATAATGCATTATATCATCTACGTATGCGTATATACAAATATGCACACATGTATCTTAATTATAATGTAATATTTGTTCTACAAATGCAGTGTTTATTAATCACAACATCCAAACAGAGATATCGGCAAAGATTTCGCTAGTTCGTTTTCTGGTTATGTGTATAATACAACAAACTATGTAGTAAATGAAGGATTGAAACATTTATCCATAGGACCAAAAAGGAAAGTCAAGACCTTTCCAATACTTTTCATCAGTGGATATAAATTTAATACCAAAGAATATGGTGCTGAAAAAAACTAACAATACTGATGTATTTGTTAAAAGTAGTGATGATCCAAATGATCATATAAATGGTTTTTATGACGTGCTGACCAAGGTTTTGTAATTGACATATTTCATAAGACGTAAGAAAGAATTACTTTTGTTTAAATATAAGTGGTTCAGCGATGTTTCAGGCTCTAGAATCAACATGCATCCAAAATATAATCTTATAGAAATAAAACATACTTCGAGTTATTATAAGTACGATCTTTTGTACTTGCCAAACAATCTCTTCAATTTATTATGCTCTTTACCAATCTGTAAGAAGATATAAAACAGATTGGTCGATTTTTTTAAAACAAAGGCATGGTTTACATTTGATGGACATAGTATTTCTGATAAACAAGCTTACCAAGTAGATATCGAGGAAAATAGAAAAATAACAATAAGCGATGATCAAACCGATTTTGGACCTCTAACTGATGAATCAAATGCATTAATTGAAGCATTTGAGAGTACATAGGAACAAAATATAGAGTATGAAATGGAATCCGAAAGTGACGAGTACCGATTAACGATCTACATTTTCAGAAGGTAGTTTTTACATTTTTTTTACGTTATATTATTCTCATTATTCACATTAAAAACGATATGTTATGCTAGTAATATGCATCGTATAATCCATTTATGTTCGGTCATAATGCATGTTTCACATAATCTTTTTATGTTCTGTCATAATATATGTTTCATAAAGTTAAATGATATGTTTCTCATATCATATATCTGTAACGGGTACTATACATTTCGTCCCGTAGAAGTACCTCTTCTCATTTTCGATCTCCGGTCTCCTCCTTTCCGAGAGAGACTGGTCCTCCTCTAGTAAGTGGTGATGGCAATGACCCATCACAGGAGATAGCATGCCCTGTGGTGTGGTTGCAACCCAAAGACAATGAAGGGTAAGTATTAAGTTTCAAAGTTAAGTTTCATTTATGTATACTCTATTATATATAGTAGTCATGAAATATTAAATGTTTTTTCCCATTTTAATACAGTGGTTTTGAGCTTGCCTCGTCCGGTATAGTTTTTGGTATCTCCTGACAGGCATACGTGGGCTACATGACTGCATGTTCGTCGAAGTGGTCGAAAATTTCCGATAACGTGAGAGATTTGATAGGGCTTCTTGGTAAGTGTGAATTTACATTGTTAATTACAGTATATTTTATAGACATGCATGCTTCGTACAACACATGAAAAACTTCTTCCTTAAATTATGGTATATCATTTATTTTATTATGTAGGCATGCACACTGATTTGTTGCATATCCTATCTTTCATTTAAATATAAATTCATATTTATAAGTAACACTTTATATATTGTCATGCTATACGTAGAACGCTTTATATATTGGCATGTTATTTATAAAACACTGCCATGTTTATACCATTTACGAAAATGTAAAACTTTTATTTTTTTCAAACGTGCAGGGTGCAATGGACCTTCAAGAGGTTGATCTTACCCTTATACAGCGCCACTGGAACAACAAAATCACAAAGAATTATAGAAAAACAGTAGCTGGCATCAAAAAAGAGAGGAAGAAGCCAAACTGAATGGGCACTGCTGTGTGGGATGACTGGGTCAAATGGTGGGGCAATGAGGAGTTTTAGGTAAGTTTACCACATATTTAGTTTAAATTGCTCTGTGCATTTAATACATAAATCAGAACTGTAAAATGTTATTTTCAATTTAAATTTGCAGATTAAGTTAGAGAGGAACTCGGCGAATAGAAGCAAGAACTCCATCGTACATCGCAATGGTTCCAAGTCATTCCAACATCACCGCAAGGACTTCGTAAATTTATTAATTAAGATAACAAATAGTAATTACATTTTTATATTTTAAGTTCTAAGTTGTTAAAAGATAGAAAATATAATAATATATAATATAAATTTATATGTGCATATTTCAAGAAAGAAAGCATGGTGCTCCTGCGTCTTATTGAAATGTTTTCACTCATAGCATGCGATGAGTCAGATCGACGATTCATGCATAGTTTCTTACTCTTGGGATCACGATGATAAAATAAATGTCACATATGTAAGTATAATATAATTAACTTAAAAATTATAAGTTAATTAAAATAATGTTGTGTAAAATTCAACTTCCTTTTGCATTACAGCCAAAGTTCCAGCAAACACGGGCACAAATACTGAAGGACACTGGACGAGCTCATTTGAGTGTTGACGAGGAGGATGTCATTTATGAGGCTGTCGTGGATCCACCGACCAGCAACAGGCGCAATGGATTTGGAAACCAAGCGGTAATTTTAAGTTTATGTGAATTACGATTATGATATTGGAAGCACTATGACAATTTTTATTTGACTGAAGCTAAGACAGCTCAAAAAGCGTATCGGAGGGCTCAAGATAATGTGGAGATTGCATAGCTATGAGCCCAGATCATCGAGCTTGAGGAGCGGGATCATCGTCGTGACGTGCAGATAAAGCAGCTGAAAGAGCATTTGGCGAAGTTTATAGAGCAGCACGGGAGGTTCCCTTCGTCTGATGGTTCTGGAGGAGACGCTGGAAAACACTGCTTTTCTTGTAGTGACAAGTTGACATAATACTATTTTCAAAATATATCGAGGAATGTAGATTTATATATCAGATGTATTTCTCATGACAATGATCAGCCCGCTAGAAAAATACGTCTATTTCCAAACAATAAACCAAAAGTCTAAAACTACATCAAGCAGTGTAGTTAATCGCAAATAGCGCAAGGCTTGCATAATACTCTATAGTACGTCTAATGGTTCGTTTTTTTTTTTTTTTTTTTTTTTTTAACATATTTTGCATTGCATTCAAATCGTTCAAGACTCCAAATACAAACATTATCATACTTATGCATGTATTACATATTTTTTGATGTAAAATGTAATCAAATTAGAGAAAATTTAATATTTTCATATTGTACATTCAAAATAATTGATTAATATTATATATTTATGTCTTACCAATACGGTGCGATAATGGAAATATTGTATGGCAAAGAGTGATTTATGAGTGGGTTCCTAAAGTTTGTTCGAATTGTAAAATCTTTGGGCACTCTAATACAGTATGTAAAGCCTCTAAGGTCTGGTTATCCAATGAAAATTTTGATAATGACAATGGAATGGAAATTGATTTATCTTCTATGGATCAGAATAAAGATAGAAATGACAGTTCTGGAAGGTTTTTAAAGGAAAAAAGGAGTGTTCCTCATCCAAATCAGAGTAATGAAGTTAATCCTTTTATTGTTTTATTTGATAATAGCAAAAGCATGCAGAATATAATTGAGAATAGCAGTGTAGGAATTGAATGTGCAGGGATGGCTGATATGCTTGAAGGAAACTTGGATGTGTAGCGTATCAGAGAAAATACTAATACATGCATGCAGGATTTGAAGGTGAGTACTCATGATACTTCTAAAGATGATGGGTTTTCAGGGAAAAATAATAATATGGAGAAAATGGTTGATAAGGAGATAGATGAGAAGATCTATGACAAAGAAAATGGCCCAGGCAAACAAAATAATAATAGGTTTAGATCAGAGGGTATGCTTGTAAATGCAAATGAATGTGAGCAATGTACTCCTAAAATAGTTAGTGATGAGATAAATGAAAATGAAATTCCAGAAATCAACATGGAAAATGTAGGATTAATGGAAAGGGGTGATTCATATGAAGTGAATGTTAGTGATGATGCCGGTAGTAAAGATTTTTCCAGCTTGACACAAAAATATGCACTGAGAAAAATCAAAATAATTTGACAAATAACTACATATAATTTAATACAGATAAACGGATGTCTTAATTTGCCACAATAAAAACTTAAAAAAAAAAAAAAAAAAGTTTAGGAAATTCGGGAAAAAATAGAACTTGTAATGTGTGTTCCAAGTTTCATTGACAAATGAACATAATACGATCCAAAACATCAGACAAACTTACAAATATTTATTATAATGCAGCACCAAGCATCATCGAAATTGGTAGCAGAGTCTGTTACTCTCCAAGTTCCATATATAATTGCAATTTAAGGCTGTTAACAAATACAAAACTATGTTATCAGTACTCAAATTGGAAATACAACCATGAGTTAACTGGGTGATTTACCCTAGTAGAATTATGCTAGTATAGTAATATATTTTTTGTTCTGTTGGTTACAAAATGGCTTCATTAAATCTAAAAGTTACCAAAGAATATTTAAATGCATAAGTCACATCAAAATATACATGGACAGAATTGAACTGAATCAGTTTAGTGGAGAAGAGTTCATTCGTTGTAAGCAATAAACCATCAAACCAATACAAAGTGCAAGAAGATGAAACAGTTTAGTTAACATCAGATAGACCGAACTTGTTGTCAGCAGTAAACCAGTGGTAAGTGCCATAATTTAACTAACATCAGCCACGAACGGTGTAAACCTTCTCAAATTAAACGTACCTTCAAGCAGAGGAGATCCACTTTGTTTGGAATAACTTTTGGAACTTTCTGGATAATAGCTAATATCCTGAAAGGGGCGACCGTCTCCATGTGCAGCAAAATTACACAGAACTAGTTTGATCGAAATGGGAAGTAGAACGATTTCATGTGAGCTGTAATTTAATCCACAGAACTAGTTTGATCGGAGAGAGTTTAGTACACAAAACTAGCTTGAACCGGTTGAGGATTTTATTTGAACCTAGCTTGAATGAAAGCTTGTTTGCATGACTTTTTTTTTTAAAACACGTTCTGATTTGGAGAAAATGACAATTTTGAAATATAAAAAATGGTTAAAGCAACAGAATTTAAAAAGGAGGAAAACTGTATGCGGATACAATCGGTTCCTCTTGATATGATTCTTAAATCCATCTTGATTAAATAATACAAAATGAAAATAAAAAGGAAGAATCCTTTATCACAAAAGTTACAAGCACAGCAAAAGCCCAACCTTGCAACTCGAAAATAAACCAAGCTTGGTTGAGTAGAAACGCAACATGGTAAATTGATACAGTTATACCTCTGTAGAATATGAACTCTAGAAAATGTAAACATCTTCAGTTTAATTCACAGCAGAAATCCTTCAAAAGAACCAAAATTTAAACAGCTTCGACTTCCACATTGTCCACCGCCACAATCTTCTCCAAATCGTACCATCCCGCAATGAAATCATCTGGAAACTTCTTCTTTAATCCTGTAACTACACTCTTTGCAGCTCTAATCTTCCCTCCAATAACCAAATTCCTCAACAACAACTTGATCGTACTGAGATCAGGAACCTTCTTCGCTTTTACTGCATCATTGAAAACCTCCAGTACCCCTTCCAAATCCCCGTTCTTAACCAATTCCCCCATTAAATTCTTATAAGTAAAATGGCTTCTAATCTCCATTCCATTGTACACTTTTTTGGCCTCGTCAAAATTCTTCATATTACAATAACATTGAATCATGTAATTATATGTGAACACATCAGGCTCCAATCCCTTACTCTTCATCTCCTCCATCACCTCCATCACTTCATCAATCTTACCAGAAACAGCTCTATTCATAATCCTCACATTATATGCTGCAACATCAAGCTCAATATTTTTCTCCACCATCTCCTCCCACAACTTATCTGCCTCCCTAACCTTCTTCTCCTTATACAACGAATCAAGAATCATTGTATATGTCACTGTGGTGGCCTCAACATTCTTCTGCTTCATCTCTTTCAAAATCTCAAAACACTTTTCTGCATTTTTAGACTTGCAGAAAGATTTCACTAGAATACCATACGATATTTTGTCCGGAATGAAATTGTGTTTTTTTATCAAATCTTGAAACAAGTTAGGAACTTGTTTAAACAAAACGAGGTTGAAGTTGCATGCGCTTAAGAGGGCATTGAAATAGGTGGTCGATGGATTTGGGATTTGGGAGAGAGTTCTAATAGCTGGGTCGAGCATGCCGGAGTAGGCATAGGAGGTGATTACAGAGCAGAGGGTGGAGGGGTTATTAGGGTTTCGGGATTTTTGTGATTCGAGAATGGATTCAATTTGGGAGAAGTTCTTTTCACGGACAAGGCGCCGAATAGTGGGGTCGACAACGCGCTGACCTTCGGGAAGAGGATTGATCACAGAGAAGTAACGAAGATGAGGTTGGAACGCCACGTGACGGCGGAGCGATTGCTGAAGCGCCATTTTTAGGGTTTGTGGTTCTAGCGAAGTTTTATTGATGCGGAAATAAGAGACCGTCTAGCCGACTGCAATTCTGCTCAGCAACGTATAAGAGCATCCCAACAGTGGAGGAAATTCATGTTAAGGGGTGTAATATCCCTTATTTTTGCACCCAACAGTTGTTACACGGTGTAATATGAAGGCAAATGTTACGGGCTGTATTCAGAGTTCGGAATAGGGCGCGCGAGCTGATTTTATCAGCTCGTGATGTCGCGAGCTGATTTTATCGGCTCGCGACTTCAGGAGCCGATAAAATCAGCTCGTGCCCTTTTTTTTCCCAACTATTTTTACCATATACAATACCAAATGCATTAATTTTTTTGTAAAATAAACTTCGAAACATAATAATAATATTTGATTACTAAGAGCAAAACCAAGCACGCCTATGCACTAAACGATAACGTGCATGCACTAAATGACTATTTAACAGTTAAATGAGTATTAAAGTTCGTACTACTAACGTATAACAAACTACTACATGATAAAGTTTTAACAGTTAAAAGACTATTTAACAGCTAAATCAATATTTAACTAGTACGTGCAATAATGTATACTATTTAAATGACTATTGACGTTCAAACTACTAGACCATAGAACGTACATGCACTAAACTATAACGTAAAACTATAAAGTAAAACTAATACCTGAACGGTGTCCAGCGCGGTAACTGATCGATGGGTGAATCCCTGTGGCATCTCGTGGAGGATACGTAAGTCCTCAATCGTCGTCCCCTCTGGTGGAGGAAGGTGTACTGGACCAGACATGTCGTCTGGCATAACTCTAACTGTGCGTCTCCCGCTCTTCGTCACGCGTGGCGGCATCCCGACGTTGGAACGATTAAAAAAGAAATTAAAAAGGAGGAAATTAAAATTAAATGAATATAACCAAACACCCCCCCCCTCCCGAGCCATATATAGGCTCGGGAACAGGCGCGAGCTGATTTTATCAGCTCGCGAGCTGATAAAATCAGCTCGCAGGCTGCGAGCTGATAAAATCAGCTCGCGCCTGTTGGGAGATATCAAAGATATCTCCCGTAATGTTACGGGCCGTAACGTTACGGCCCGTAACACTATTGGAGATGCTCTAAGGAGCAATGTATAGGGTGCGTTGGTAACGAACACGAAGGTCCGTTTTTTAACCAACACGAGCGGGTTATTTGAGCGTGGCATTTGAATGTGGCATTTGAGCGTGGTACTGTAGCGAACAGGAATTGTGTTTTTAGCTGCGAACGGGGTATTTGAACGTGGTATTTGAGCGTGGTATTTAATTGTTGTATTAATGGTTTTGATTTAATTAAATTCTAATTGCATCAAACAAAACGACAACATATACCATAAAATAAACGACAACGTTTTTCATAAAACATGTAACACCCCAAATTTTCCGTTAACTGTAACTTAACAAATTAAAGTATAATTAATTCTAAATAATGAAATCAAGAGAAATGAGTTACGCCATTGCGTTCGTCTCGAAATTCTGCTTGAGATAGAGTCCAACTTTGCTTAAAACGGATAGCGTATGAAGAAGATATGGGCAGAAAAACCAGAAACGGGTCAGAATGCACTGGCGCACTTGGAAAGTGCGCCAGAACAAAATTGAACTGGCGCACTTGGAAAGTGTGCCAGTGAAATTTTAGCCTGGCGCACCAAATGCGCCCAGGTCAGAAAGACCTGCTGGTCAGGTCCTGGCTGGCCTGGTCAGGGTCTGGTCGAATTCTGAGGCTTGCCTGAGTCACTAGGGCTTACATGTCACTTTCTGATTGGCTTCCCTTGAGATGGATGGTCTGGATTCACTCTAGCTTCATCGACGGCTCTAATTAGATTGAAATTCTATAAATACAACTCAAGTCTAACCCTAAATTCACACAAATAATATAATACTAAAGCCGTCATGCTGCTGGAAAGTAACTATGAGTGGCCGTCAATTAGAAAGCCTAGAGACAAACACGAATCAAAACAATGTTATTCTACCCAAAGGAAAGCATTTCAAATCCAGAATCCAGAATCCAGAATCCAGAATCCAAGTTCGTTGTAAGTATAGTGATTTTTCCGACGAGAATAAAACTAAGAATTGAGTCGATGTAAATTGGAAGTGGAATTGTGCTATTATGTAACGACGATGTTAATTCATATCTATGTTTTGAAATGATTGTGTTGCGAATAAAATTGGGATGTTTGTGATATAATTAAGATTGATGTTGATCCTATTGTATTTTAAGAATGATAACAACATCACAAGCAAGTTGTATAGTTCATGATTATGTGATTATATAGATCGTTTGTGGTTAGAACCTCATGTATATACTTTATGCTAGAAATTTTTTATGCCTAAATGGTTATGTTCATATACATGCCCCTATGTTTATGTAAAAGTTGCAAGTTCCTAATTGGATCCATGTCAAGATCCACTTTAGCACATGTTTCATGTTGTAATTAGATATGCGATTGGATCTAGTTCACACCCTTGTCATAAAGTTATACATATTTATGAAAAAGTCATATTTTTGTCATGTGCTAGTGATGTTCGATGTTATGCCTAGATCCAAAAACAAGTTTAGACCTATGTTGTCTAAATCATATGCTATTTCATGTGACATCTATTTGGTTAGACCCTTATTTCAATGCAAATTCACATATATGTAAAATTGATTTAGGCTATGTTGCAAATTCACATATATGAATATTGACTATTTTGCAAGTTCACATCTATGACATTTATGTTGGTTATTTTGCAAGTTCACACCTATGATGTTCATATTTACTATGCCAAAAATGTCAAGTTTACACCTATGTTATGTTTGTGTTTATGAATTCCCTTATGTCTATTTGTGCACGCTAAATTAGGCTAAGTTTTAAGCCTAATATTATTTGTTAAGGCTATGCGAACGAAAATTAGGCTAAGATTGTTAGTCTAATGTTTAAACGGGGTAACGTTGGGAACATTAGAAAACTTGTCAAAAATATATGAAATTGACATGTTTGTCACATGCCAAAATTGGTGGCATTTAAACGGTATAAATTCTTTATACCAAAAAGGTTAAACTTGGAAAGTGAGCCATAACATTTAATTGTTGACAAATTTACATATATTAAGTGATAAAGACAAATATGTAAATTCAGAAAATACGAATATGCTTAACACGGTGTTGGATTGAGTTGTGATGTAAATCTGCCCGGACCCGCCCGGCTGTCCAGTAGTCACAACAATACATATCCAATGTGGGTGGTTAAGCATGAAGCCCAATAAGGACCCGAGGTTAGACTGAGTTACGGTGTAAATCTGCCCGGAACCGACTGGCACATCCAGTAACCGTAACAATATCTGTTTAATGTGAGTGGTCGGTGCTTTAAAAGGCTAAGGACAGATGGTAGGGTTAAGTTAACTAAAACACTTAACCAATTCAACATGTTAATGAAATTGATGGGTGAGGTTAGGTAAATACAGACACTTAACCACTTAGCATGTTTGACTAGAAAACCCTAGTAACGGGGACCCATTTCAGCAGTAACCCAATTATGTATCATGGTACCCTGAAACTAGGCAGGGTGGGGCACGATTACTGGGATGATTGTAAGCGGTCAAAACGACGGCGGTGGGTGCAACAGTGTGGGTTCTAACGGAGTGCGGGCGTGCACACACTCCGGAGCAGACAAACAGGGCACTGGGGGCACCAGTAGTATAACCTATGCATTCTAAGGTTTGTGTCGGGTCGCCACCATGGGACTTGATACACCCCATTGTGGGGCCAACATAGGTATCTACAATTTCTAGGGGCCGTAAGACACTGATGATTATGCGAGTAGGAGCCGATCTTTAAAATAAGGAGATCACTTTACCCTCAGCATAGGGTGCATCTTTAGAAACGGGATCACTTTACCCTCAGCATAGGGTGCATCTTTAGAAACGGTATCACTTTACCCTCAGCATAGGGTGCATCTTTAGAAACGGGATCACTTCACCCTCAGCATAGGGTGCTTATCGGAATAAATACAATAGGTGCAGAGATATAGTGTGGGGTGCAATGGTATATTCATTTCAGAACTACCTTATCTAGTTTATGATACTTTCTTGTTCCAGTTTATACCTATCATGCCCTTATTCTTATTTTCATACAGAAGAGTCACTAGACTTACCAGGCTTTATGTCTGACCCTATATTCTTTCGTCTTCTTTTCTTCCGTCCCCCCCCCCCACCCCACAGGTCCGCAGGGAGGAAATAACTCGGCTTAGTCAGATTCTCTAAAGCTTCAAGATAGTTGATGTACGGTTTGGAGTCTCTTTCCTTGGCTATGGCTGTTGGTCACACTCTATGGGGATTTATGCAGTTTTAATCACGTTTTATGCTTCTTTATTTTAAAACCAAGACAGAAATGACGTTGTAATGTTTTGGAAGTTGTTATGAGACAATTATGGAAATGTTTTGTATGAACAAGTATTTTATGAAATAAAAGTCTGATGTTTTCCGCTGCTTATATATATATATATATATATATATGTGTGTGTGTGTGTGTGTGTGTGTGTGTGTGTGTGTGTTTGTGTGTGTGTGTGTGTGTGTGTGTGTGTGTTTATATCTGTCTTGTGTTTTATCTGTGACTTTTACTTACAAACCTCCGCCAAAGTTAAGGCAGTCCCTTGTGAGTGACCTTAATGGAGGGTGGGGTGTTTCACTTGGTATCAGAGCATAGATTTACCAGACTAGATGTAACAACCCGGAATTTGGGGCCAATTTAAAATTTTTATTTTAGAGATTTTAAAGGTGTTTAAATAGTTGAAATGAATTATTTTAAATAAAAATGACTAGAAATTTATTTTGATTGAATTTAAGGCGAATGTATTTTATTTAATCATAAAAGGAATTAGAAAAGGACGGTAGTTGGAAAAGTCAAACCTGAACTTTGACTGACCACACAGGATGCAGAATAAACCGGATTTTGGTGAAACGAAAAATATTTAGATCTGTTAATGAATATCTTTCTAACGAATCTGGAAAATCGAAGTTTCATAGCGGAAATCAAAAGTTATGGCCAAATGAATTTTCAGAAAGGTCGCTATAGAGAATATATCGCCCTTGAAAATAGACATTTTGCATACGACCTCGGAATTAGACGAAACTACTTTTGTTGGATCCGGGATGTAAAATTATTGCTAGGTTTCAAATTTCATGATTTTTGAAGCTAGTATGTGAGCGTGGCAAAAGAAACCGTGTTTTGGCAATTTCGGTCAAAATTAATTGACTGAAAAATGGCCATTTTTCAAACAGTCTCAGAATTCGACGAAATAAAATTTTTTAGGACCGTATCGTCATAAGAAAGCAAAAATAATTTTTCCGGATTTTTCTGACTTCGTATGTGACCCCGGTAAAATTAGAAAGTATGTTCGAATTTAATATTAAAGAATTAATTTGAAAATAAAGGAAACATACTGTAAACTTCAGAATTAGACCTCGGCACTAGCGCCATTGCGTTCAGAAGACGTCAAAACCTATTGTTCGACAGTCGTTGGGCTCCGTTTGGAGGTCGAACGAAAAAAACCCTAATTTCTAGAATTAATTAAATTAAAAATAAAATAAAATACCCTAGAAATACCGTATAAATATGGGATGAATAGTGCGTCGTTCTTCCCCAAATTTACTGCGTCGAAACCCATGAACAGCTCAGATTTTTGAGCTCCGATTTCTCCCAATCCATGGCGAATTAACATATGCCCCTTTGGACTTTTTTGAAGATCTTTGAACGCTCTTCGATCTCAGACAAACCCCACCCCTCCTCGTCGCCCGAGCCGCCTCCACCACCTCCCCGAAGTCCAGCCGAACGCGGGCCCGCCGCGCCACCCACGAGCCGCCGCACCTCCCCATTTTTCTGGCGTTCAGGCGCCTCTCCTCCCCCTTCGACCTCCAGCAATCGGTTCCTGAAAACATCAACAACAGCTCGCGAATTCGTGATTCAAAGTTTTGAACAAACTGAAATTTTAAAGGTAAAATTCAACTCAGTTTTGCGACGCTTTTAATCGTTACAGTGACAGTTGTAATAAGGCAGTTTTCTAATTTATACATATGAATTTCAAATTGAAATCTTTCAGATCTGAAACCGCCGTGACTTTGAACGCGAGATCTGATCGAGTTCGAACCTTCTTTTTAAATCTAAACAAAATGAGAATTTATTTTTAATTAAATTTAATTAATTTAATTATTATCCTAGCGTTATGTGAAGTTTGAATGGTAAATATCATGCTTGCGATACCGATCTATTTTGTTTTGTCATATTTGATGATGGTTGGTATGTGTTTGTGATGGATAGTTTAGATCCGTATGATTATCACCTCTTATGTAATCACTTGTGTTGATTTGGATTGATCTAATTTATCAATTCAAAATAATAGAAATATGATTGTCACATTCTTATGTTATCGCTTTTGTATGTTTTTGATTAATCAAACTTATCGATTCATAATAAAAGAGACATGGTTTGCCATCGTTATGTTAGTGCTTTTGTTTATTTGAATTGATCTAGATTATCAATTCAACATAGAAAATAAAGATTTGTCTTTTTAATTGAATTGATCTAGATTATCAATTCAACATTGTAAATAAAGTTTACATTTTTTTTTTATGGTGTAAACAAAAGTAGGAATGTTGTATGTATATAAATTTACTTTTTTTCATGTAAATAAAAGTTAAGAAATTGTAGTGAAATGAAATTTACATTATTTTTTTTAGACATGAATTTGGATTGAAATAAAAATTACATTTTTATGTGTAGTTTAGATGTAGATTAAAACGGTAAAATGAAAATGATCTTTTTATTTGTAATTAAAATGTGAATTTACATCGTATGTTAAAATTTACATTTTTATATGTAAATTATATAGGAAATTACGGCGTGTGATAAAAATTACATTTTTCTATGTAATTAAAATGTGAATTTACATCGAATGTTAAAATTTATATTTTTATATGTAAATTATATAGGAAATTACGGTGTGTGATAAAGATTACATTTTTCTATGTAAGTAAAATGTGAATTTAAATCGTATGTTAAAATTTACATTTTTATATGTAAATTATATAGGAAATTACGGTGTATGATAAAAATTACATTTTTCTATGTAATTAAAATGTGAATTTACATCGTATGTTAAAATTTACATTTTTATATGTAAATTATATAGGAAATTACGGCGTATGATAAAACTTACATTTTTCTATGTAATTAAAACGTGAATTTACATCGTATGTTAAAATTTACATTTTTATATGTAAATTATATAGGAAATTACGGCGTATGATAAAAATTACATTTTTCTATGTAATTAAAATGTGAATTTACATCGTATATTAAAATTTACATTTTTATATGTAAATTATATAGGAAATTACGGCGTGTGATAAAGATTACGTTTTTCTATGTAATTAAAATGTGAATTTACATCGTATGTTAAAATTTTCATTTTTATATGTAAGTTATATAGGAAATTATGGCGTGTGATAAAGATTACATTTTTCTATGTAATTAAAATGTGAATTTACATCGTATGTTAAAATTTACATTTTTATATGTAAATTATATAGGAAATTACACCGTATGATAAAAATCATATTTTTACAATGTAAATAAGAAGTAGAGTTACATTGTAATTAAAAATCATATTTTTACAATGTAAATAAAAAGTTGAGTTACATTGTAATTAAAAATCATATTTTTACAATGTAAATTAGAAGTAGAGTTTGCATTGTAATTAAAAATCTTATTTTTACAATGTAAATTAGAAGTAGAGTTACATTGTAATTAAAAATCATATTTTTACAATGTAAATAAGAAGTAGAGTTACATTGTAATTAAAAATCATACTTTTACAATGTAAATAAGAAGTAGAGTTTGCATTGTAATTAAAAATCATATTTTTACAATGTAAATAAGAAGTAGAGTTTGCATTGTAATTAAATTTACGTTTTTAGATGTAATTTAGAATATGATTCACAATGCAAATATAAGTTACATTTTTATTATATAATTAAGATGAGAAAATACATTGAGGTTGAAATTTACATTTTATATGTAATTTAAAAATAGGATTTTGCAATGTATCAAAATTTACATTTTTTTTATGTAAATGAAAGGAATGGAATTCACATTTTTAATGTAAGTAAAGAATGAACTTAGGATGTTGTGATATGATCTTCATTTTCAAATGAATTAAAATTTAATAAGGATCGGTAGTTGTTAGAGCGTTGTTTAAATCAAACGACGTTATTACGATTAAACGATTATATATATATATATATATATATATATATATATATATATATATATATATATAATTATAATTAAACGAATGGAGCGCGGTAGTTCGCGTTTTGAAATCGTACCTTTAAATGACTATACAAGAAGATCCGACCATCGGATTTTCTTGAAATTGAAACCGTTAGAACCGTCTTGAATTTTTTTTTCCAACGATATATATTACGTTAAGATCCAACGGTTAGATTCTGAGAAATGTAAAAATCAAAATTGGTTGAATGCAGCGCCATAGTCGCCCATTGACTTAAGGCGTCGTTATATAGAAATTTAATTATTTTAAATAATTAAAATAGGAAGTAATCATTATAAAATGATGTCAGCAAGTACGAAGGATTATATATATATATATATATATATATATATATATATGTATGTATGTGTATATATACGAGGATTATTTGGAAAGTCTGAATTCTCTCATTCCAAATAATCAAACGACGTTAATGGAAGTATGAAGATGGCGTATGAAGACCGTAAATCTTCCCTCGAATGGACAACGATCGAGGCCCTGATTTGACTTGCTCCCTATTCAAGGGTCATGGTCATTGCACAAACGTACGTGTTGATTTCACGGGTTTGTTTTTCGCTCAGACCCAGAGCATAAGCTAATAAATGGCTTGTGTGTCTGACATCGTACTCCATTAAATATCATGTTATTAATCTTCTGTCGAATGTATGGATGTTTGGTGACGGAGAATTTATTCTCTTGCTTAACACCCATTCATATATTTCGGCAAAGGATTGGTAGTGCAATATGAAGTGATGATGTGGCATGCTAAGATGCATATGATCAAGGCTTTGTTGAAAAGCAGGCCTTGTGGGACGATCAAAGCATAGCCTGTTTAGGCATAGCTTTGTGTATAGCGTGACTTCGCGAGCCTCACACACCAGCGGAGTCTAAAACGGGAGAAGGGAACGCAGGGAGAGCAGCACGTTTCTTTCTAGCTAGAAGTGGTGATTTGGCTTTAACACGACCCAACATTTTACTTATGTGGATGATGGAATGAGGCGCCTCGGATGATAGGTCCTATAGGACCGGGAAACGTGTGTTCAGGAATAACTAATCCGCAACTCGTATGGTGGACCGGCCCTGCAGGATCCAAGGATTCACTGCGGCGGACCCTAAGGCATTAGCTAGAGTGTCTCGAATCGGTAAGAAGCTGCTCCCTAGCCTTGACTCATGATGGAAATCCAAACTTCCAATACGAACCTACGGATTTGATTGTATTACTAGTATGGAAGCATAGTATTATGGTATCTATGTGTCCTAGGATTGATACATTTATTTAGAAATGTTTTGATATATACTAATAATATTACTAAACTCGTATTTGCCGTATTTAGCATGTTTAATCACCATAAGGTATAACCCGATCCTCTGGTTTGTGTTGCATTGTGTGATGGGACCTGGGTCTTATGGTGATTCCATTTTTCTCAAAAGCATAGCGTTGTTTTACGATTCACTTATTATTTATTCTGTCACTTTAGATTATGCATGGCAATCCATTAGAGAAAACCCGTTCTGCATTAGCGGCGTGGTCCTTGGATTTGCCTTATTACTAGTAGTTAAATTCGTTAAGAATTCTCACACCAGTCCCACGACTGACCCGTTGTTTGTTTACACCTTTTTGCAAACTCGGGTGCCCTCCTTTCTACATAGGCAGCCAAGTAAATAGTTTCATTCTTTGCTTGAAGTCTTTTCTTTGGAGCTGCTTATTATCTTTCTTGGATTTGCTTTCGTGGAGAGGTGATGACTTGGAACTTGAAGACATCTATCATTTGCTGCTATTGCATTTTTCTCTTTTTAATTCCAGACATCAAACTTGTTTCATTTCACGTTATTTAAGTTGGAGTTGGAACTTATTTCTTTTTCTGCAAACTTGATGTAATAATTTAGAATTCTATGACTATGGACTTTCTGTGGTTGATGACATTATATTTCCGCTGCTATGATGTTGTTACTCTATGAATTTCCTATGCTATGTTGTATCTGTGATTTGTATTATTGTATCTATGTTGTATTCCAATTGATTATTCCTTACTTTCATTCCGTGGAAGTTTGGGGTCATCACAGTTGGTATCAGAGCTTTGGTTAAACTTAGCTTTGGAATATAACATATTTATAATAATTCGTTTACATAGAATCACAATATTCTATGGCGAACATTTCACATGAATACATAATAGTCAGTCATTCCATCATCATCTTTTCATCCGTCCTTTTATCTTTATCATTTCTTCAAATCACCATTATAGTTGTTCTGACTCTTTCCTTGATCGTACAGAACTAACTAAAAATGAGTACTCATGCTGCTAGCACTACTAGAGTTAGAGCAATGGGGCAAAATGTTGCTGAAACTGAGAAGGCCACAGTTCAACAGCCACCACAATCACCGCAGCCCTTTGACTTGGTGAGGGTAGTGAAGGATTTTAAGAATTTAGATGGAATTCCGTTCACGGGTACGGAGACCGTGATACAGGCTCAGGCAAGACTTAAGAATCATGAAAAGATATTTAGAGCGTTAGAACTGGAAGACCAAAAGAAGAGATTTGTGGCTTCATGGATGCTCCAAGGCGAAGCACAACTTTGGTGGGAAGAGGTCAATATAGGTGAAGATGAAGAAAAAATGACTTGGACCAAATTTAAAGAGCTGTTTAATGAAGAGTATATTGCAAGGCAAGAGGTGGAAAGGCTTCATGATAAGTTTGCCTGTCGCCATGAGAAGAAGTCTGAAGAAAGCAGTTCTGGAGCCGCTAAGGCTCATGATAAGACTAAGTTGCAATGCTACCACTGCCAGAAGTTTGGACACTTTAGCAAGGACTACGGGAATCCAAAGAAGGCCAGAAGAGAGAACACTAGAAAATGCTATAAATGCCATAAAAAGGGTCACATCAACTTAATTGTCCACTATCGAGGAGTTCCCAAGTTGCCCATGTGTACGAGGGAGCAAATGCACCACCTTCTTCTGCACCTACTTCTTCTGAAGGAGCAGGTAAGCCTGATGTTTTAGGTGGTACTATTTCTGTTAAGAACATTCTCTGTATTGGTTCCTACCATACTATTCTTTCCTTTTTCCTTTTCGAGGACGAAAAGTTCTTAAGCGGGGGAGATTGTAATAACCCAGAATTTGGGGCCAATTTAAAATTTTCATTTTAGAGATTTTAAAGATGTTTAAATAGTTGAAATGAATTATTTTAAAAAAAATGACTAGAAATTTATTTTGATTGAATTTAAGGCAAATATTTTTTTTTTAATCATAAAAGGAATTAGAAAAGGACGGTAGTTGGAAAAGTCAAACCTAAACTTTGACTGACCACACAGGATGCAGAATAAACCGGATTTTGGTGAAATGAAAAATATTTAGATTTGTTAATGAATATCTTTCTAACGAATCTAGAAAATCGAAGTTTCATAGCGGGAATCAAAAGTTATGGCCAAATGAATTTTCAGAAAGGTCGCTATAGAGAATATATCGCCCTTGAAAATAGACATTTTGCATACGACCTCGGAATTCGACGAGACCACTTTTGTTGGATCTGGGATGTAAAATTATTGCTAGGTTTCAAATTTCATGATTTTTGAAGCTAGTATGTGAGCGTGGCAAAAGAAACTATGTTTTGGCAATTTCGGTCAAAATTAATTGACTGAAAAACGCCCATTTTTCCAACAGTCTCAGAATTCGACGAAATAAATTTTGTTAGGACCGTATCGTCATAAGAAAGCCAAAAATAAATTTTCCGGATTTTTCTGACTTCGTATGTGACCCCGGTAAAATTAGAAAGCATGTTCAAATTTAATATTAAAGAATTAATTTGAAAATAAAGTAAACATACTGTAAACTTCAGAATTAGACATCGGCACTAACGCCATTGCGTTCAGAAGACGTCAAAACCTATTGTTCGACAGTCGTTGGGCTCCGTTTGGAGGTAGGACGGAAAAATCCAAATTTCTAAAATTAATTAAATTAAAAATAAAATAAAATACCCTAGAAATACCGTATAAATATGGGATGAATAGTGCGTCGTTCTTCCCCAAATTTACTGCGCTGAAACTCATGAACAACTCAGATTTTTGAGCTCCGATTTCTCCCAATCCATGGCGAATTAACATATGCTCCTTTGGACTTTTTTGAAGATCTTTGAACGCTCTTCGATCTCAGACAAACCCCGCCCCTCCTCGTCGCCCGAGACGCCTCCACCACCTCCCCGAAGTCCAGCCGAACGCGGGCCCGCCGCGCCACCCACGAGCCGCCGCACCTCCCCCTTTTTCCGACGTTCAGGCGCCTCTCCTCCCCCTTCGACCTCCAGCAATCGGTTCCTGAAAACATCAACTACAGCTCGCGAATTCGTGATTCAAAGTTTTGAACAAACTGAAATTTTAGAGGTAAAATTCAGCTCAATTTTGCGACGCTTTTAATCGTTACAGTGACAGTTGTAATAAGTCAGTTTTCTAATTTATACATATGAATTTCAAATTGAAATCTTTCAGATCCGAAACCGCCGTGACTTTGAACACGAGATCTGATCGAGTTTGAACCTTCTTTTCAAATCTAAACAAGGTGAGAAATTATTTTTAATTAAATTTAATTAATTTAATTATTATCCTAGCGTTATGTGAAGTTTGAATGGTAAATATCATGCTTGCGATACCGATCTATTTTGTTTTGTCATATTTGATGATGGTTGGTATGTGTTTGTGATGGATAGTTTAGATCCGTATAATTATCACCTCTTATGTAATCACTTGTGTTGATTTGGATTGATCTAATTTATCAATTCAAAATAATAGAAATATGATTGTCACATTCTTATGTTATTGCTTTTGTGTGTTTTTGAATTAATCAAACTTATCGATTCATAATAAAAGAGACATGGTTTGCCATCGTTATGTTAGTGCTTTTGTTTATTTGAATTGATCTAGATTATCAATTCAACATAGAAAATAAAGATTTGTCTTTTTAATTGAATTGATCTAGATTATCAATTCAACATTGTAAATAAAGTTTACATTTTTTTATGGTGTAAATAAAAGTAGGAATGTTGTATGTATATAAATTTACTTTTTTTTATGTAAATAAAAGTTAAGAAATTGTAGTGAAATGAAATTTACATTATTTTTTTTAGACCTGAATTTGGATTGAAATAAAAATTACATTTTTATGTGTAGTTTAGATGTAGATTAAAACGGTAAAATGAAAATGATCTTTTTATTTGTAATTAAAATGTGAATTTACATCGTATGTTAAAATTTACATTTTTATATGTAAATTATATAGGAAATTACGGCGTGTGATAAAAATTACATTTTTCTATGTAATAAAAATGTGAATTTACATCGTATGTTAAAATTTATATTTTTATATGTAAATTATATAGGAAATTATGGCGTGTGATAAAGATTACATTTTTCTATGTAATTAAAATGTGAATTTACATCGTATGTTAAAATTTACATTTTTATATGTAAATTATATAGGAAATTACGACGTATGATAAAAATTACATTTTTCTATGTAATTAAAATGTGAATTTACATCGTATGTTAAAATTTACATTTTTATATGTAAATTATATAGGAAATTATGGCTTATGATAAAAATTACATTTTTCTATGTAATTAAAATGTGAATTTACATCGTATGTTAAAATATACATTTTTATATGTAAATTATATAGGAAATTACGGCGTATGATAAAAATTACATTTTTCTATGTAATTAAAATGTGAATTTACATCATATGTTAAAATTTACGTATTTATATGTAAATTATATAGGAAATTACGGCGTGGGATGAAGATTACATTTTTCATGTAATTAAAATGTGAATTTACATCGTATGTTGAAATTTACATTTTTATATGTAAATTATATAGGAAATTACGGCGTGCGATAAAGATTACATTTTTCTATGTAATTAAAATGTGAATTTACATCGTATGTTAAAATTTACATTTTTTATATGTAAATTATATAGGAAATTACACCGTATGATAAAAATCATATTTTTACAATGTAAATAAGAAGTAGAGTTACATTGTAATTAAAAATCATATTTTTACAATGTAAATAAAAAGTAGAGTTACATTGTAAATAAAAATCATATTTTTACAACGTAAATTAGAAGTAGAGTTTGCATTGTAATTAAAAATCATATTTTTACAATGTATATTAGAAGTAGAGTTACATTGTAATTAAAAATCATATTTTTACAATGTAAATAAGAAGTAGAGTTACATTGTAATTAAAAATCATATTTTTACAATGTAAATTAGAAGTAGAGTTACATTGTAATTAAAAATCATATTTTTACAATGTAAATTAGAAGTAGAGTTTGCATTGTAATTAAAAATCATATTTTTACAATGTAAATAAGAAGTAGAGTTTGCATTGTAATTAAATTTACATTTTTAGATGTAATTTAGAATATGATTAAAATGCAAATATAAGTTATATTTTTATTATGTAATTAAGATGAGAAAATACATTGAGGTTGAAATTTACATTTTATATGTAATTTAAAAATAGGATTTTGCAATGTATCAAAATTTACATTTTTTTTATGTAAATGAAAGGAATGGAATTCACATTTTTAATGTAAGTAAAGAATGAATTTAGGATGTTGTGATATGATCTTCATTTTCAAATGAATTAAAATTTAATAAGGATCGGTAGTTGTTAGAGCGTTATTTAAATCAAACGACGTTATTACGATTAAACGATTATATATAAATACAATTAAAATTAAACGAATGGAGCGCGGTAGTTCGCGTTTTGAAATCGTACCTTTAAATGACTATACAAGAAGATCCAACCATCGGATTTTCTTGAAACTGAAACCGTTAGAACCGTCTTGGAAAAATCTTTCCAACGATATATATTACGTTAAGATCCAACGGTTAGATTCTGAGAAATGTAAAAATCAAAATTGGTCGAATGCAGCGCCATAGTTACCCATTGACTTAAGGCGTCGTTATATAGAAATTTAATTATTTTAAATAATTAAAATAGGAAGTAATCATTATAAAATGATGTCAGCAAGTACGAAGGATTTTAAATATATATATATATATATATATATACGAGGATTATTTGGAAAGTCCGAATTCTCTCATTCCAAATAATCAAACGACGTTAATGAAAGTATGAAGATGGCATATGAAGACCGTAAATGTACCCTCAAATGGACAACGATCGAGGCCCTGATTTGACTTGCTCCCAATTCAAGGGTCATGGTCATTGCCCAAACGTACGTGTTGATTTCACGGGTTTGGTTTTCGCTCAGACCCAGAGCATAAGCTAATAAATGGATTGTGTGTCTGACATCGTACTCCATTAAATATCATGTTATTAATCTTCTGTCGAATGTATGGATGTTTGGTAGCGGAGAATTTATTCTCTTGCTTAACACCCGTTCATATATTTCGGCAAAGGATTGGTAGTGCGATATGAAGTGATGATGTGGCATGCTAAGATGCATATGATTAAGGCTTTGTTGAAAAGCAGGCCTTGTGGGATGATCAAAGCATAGCCTGTTTAGGCATAGCTTTGTGTATAGCGTGACTTCGCGAGCCTCACACACCGGCGGAGTCTAAAATGAGAGAAGGGAACGCAGGGAGAGCAGCACGTTTCTTTCTAGCTAGAAGTGGTGATTGGGCTTTAACACGGCCCAACATTTTACTTATGTGGATGATGGAATGAGGCGCCTCGGATGATAGGTCCTATAGGACCGGGAAACGTGTGTTCAGGAATAACTAATCCGCAACTCGTATGGTGGACCGGCCCTGCAGGATCCAAGGGTTGACTGCGGGGGACCCTAAGGCATTAGCTAGAGTGTCTCGAATCGGTAAGGAGCTCCTCCCTAGCCTTGACTCATGATGGAAATCCAAACTTCCAATACGAACCTACGGATTTGATTGTATTACTAGAATGGGAGCATAGTATTATGGTATCTATGTGTCCTAGGATTGTACATTTATTTTGAAATGTTTTGATATATACTAATAATAATATTAAACTCGTATTTGCCGTATTTAGCATGTTTAATCACCATAAGGTAAAACTCTATCCTCTGGTTTGTGTTGCATTGTGTGATGGGACCTGGGTCTTATGGTGATTCCATTTTTCTCAAAAGCATAGTGTTGTTTTACGATTCACTTATTATTTATTCTGTCACTTTAGATTATGCACGGCAGTCCATTAGAGAAAACCCGTTCCACGTTAGCAGCGTGGTCCTTGGATTTGCCTTATTACTAGTAGTTAAATTAGTTAAGAATTCTCACACCAGTCCCACGACTGACCCGTTGTTTGTTTACACCTTTTTGCAAACTCGGGTGCCCTCCTTTTTACATGGGCTGCCAAGTAAACAGGTTCATTCTTTGCTTGGAGTCTTTTCTTTGGAGCTGCTTATTATCTTTCTTGGATTTGCTTTCGTGGAGAGGTGATGACTTGGAGCTTGAAGACATCTATCATTTGCTGCTATTGCATTTTTCTCTTTTTAATTCCAGACATCAAACTTGTTTCATTTCACGTTGTTTAAGTTGGAGTTGGAACTTATTTCTTTTTCTGCAAACTTAATGTAATAATTTAGAATTCTGTGACTGTGGACTTTCTGTGGTTGATGACATTATATTTCCGCTGCTATGATGTTGTTACTCTATGAATTTCCTATGCTATGCTGTATCTATGATTTGTATTATTGTATCTATGTTGTATTCCAAATGATTATTCCTTACTTTCATTCCATGGAAGTTTGGGGTCATCACACTAGATAAAAAAATTTGAAACTATTTTCCAAAAAGAAGCTTAAAGAAGCATATTTTTCAAGAAAAAATGTTGTTTTTAAAAGGCATAATTCCCCAGAGCCATATGCACTATCCCTCTATCCCATTATCTTGAATACTTTCCTTTTCGTTTCAGCATGTCTGGGGACCTTACTCCCCAGCTACAGACGCTTTTACTCCTCCTCCTCCTCTACGTGAAACAGCAAGCGGAAGAATCACAGAACAAGAAAACGAATAATAGTCAAGGGGGAAAGGACCATAATAATAATAACAAGACACGTGAGAAAAGGAAATGTTATTTCTGTGGCATTGTTGGGCATATAGTCCAGGACTGTAGGAAGAAGAAGAAGAAGAAGAAGAAGATGGGAGCATGCTTTCAGTGTGGTGATATTGGACATATCAGCAAGAATTGCCCTAAGAAGCAAGGGCAAGGCCCGCAAGCAGGACCTTCTGGGGGTACACCTTTTACTTCTTCCCTTAGATGCTTTGTTTTATCTTACTTATCTTCTCAATTCTATCTTGAGAACCCTAGGTAGAAATGTTTCTATAGAAAGCTTAGTTTATCTGTATGATCATCCAGTTCGCACTCTCTTTGATTCTGGTGCATCACACTCCTTTATTTCATCTGCTTTAGTAGAATCTCTGCACCTAGACACTAGTATGGTAGAAGATCCCTTGGTTGTTTCAAATCCAATTGGGGGCTCGGCTTATTTGTCGATGGTTTGCTTGGATTTGAAAATCTCTATTCTAAGTGTTGAATTTAGATGTAGCGCCTTTGTTTTGGGCTTCTCAGGGTATGGAATGATCTTAGGCATGGACTGGTTATCTAGTAATGGTGCCATACTTGATTGTGAGAAAAGAGTGGTTAGGCTCTTGACTCGGCTCGATAACACTCTAGAAATTTCTTGTAATCCCTTGAATGTTGTTATGCTTAGTTATCTAGAGTCGGTTGACGCTTCTGTTGAGAATTTGCAGTCGGTTAGAGTAGTCCGGGAATATCCGGATGTCTTTGAAGAGGTGAAAGGCTTACCTCCGAAGCGGGAAATAGACTTCCGCATATATCTTGTTGATAATGCAAAGCCCGTAGCTCTGCCTGTTAGACAAATGGCACCAAAGGAGAGAAAGGAGCTCAGTAAGCAAGTTAAGGAGCTTCTCGAGAAGGGGTTTATAAGAAGGAGTATCTCGGAATGGGGTGCTCCAGTGGTGTTCGCCACCAAAGCAGATGGCTCATTACATCTTTGTGTGGACTATAGGGAGCTAAACAAGTTGACTAAAAAGAATAGACACCCGCTTCCCCGTATAGACGATTTGTTTGATCAGCTTGTAGGTGCGTCGGTCTTCTCCCAACTTGATCTAACTACTGGGTTCCATCAGCTAAGGGTAGCTGAAGATAGCATTGATAAAACGGCGTTCAGAACCCTAGACGGTTTCTTCGAGTGGCTTGTCATGCCTTTCAGTTTGACGAACACACCCGCTTATTTCGTAGACCTGATGAGCAGGGTGTTCAGAGAATTCCTCAATAAGTTCGTGGTGGTCTTCGTAGACGATATTTTGATCTTCTCAAAGAATGAGGAAGAACATGCTCAGCATCTGAAAGAGATCATGGATACTCTCCGTGCACATCAGCTAAAAGCCAAATTCTCCAAGTGCCACTTTTGGAGAAAGGAAGTAAGATTTCTGGGGCATATAGTGTCCAAAGAGGGGTTGGCTATGGACCCGCGAAAGTGGTGGTAGTGCAAGATTGGAAGACACCAAGAAATGCAACCGAAGTTCGAAGCTTTCTTGGGCTAGCCGGTTTCTACCGAAAGTTCATTAGGGATTTCGCGAAAATCTCAGCTCCACTCACAAGGCTAACAAAGAAGAATCTGGCGTTCACTTGGGATTTGGATTGCGAGTTTGCTTTCCAACGATTAAAAAGGGCTCTCACAACAGCCCCAGTTCTGACTTTGCCAGATGGAAGCAAAATGTTCACAGTATATACGGATGCTTGCGGTACGGGGCTAGGCGTTGTTCTGATGCAAGAAGGGAGGGTAGTAGCTTATGGTGGAAGACAATTGAAAGTGCATGAAAAGAACTACCCAACCCACGATCTTGAGTTGGCCGCCATCGTCTTTGCGCTTAAGTCTTGGCGCCATTATCTCCTAGGTGAGAAGTTCGAATTATACACTGACCATAAATCGTTGAAGTATCTTTTCTCGTAGAAAGATCTTAACTTGAGGCAGCAAAGGTGGATGGAGTTTCTTGCCTCGTATGATTTTGAAATTTCCTATACTCCCGGCAAAGGCAACGTAGTAGGAGATGCGTTGAGCCGAAAGAAACTGACCTTAAGCCCTCTCTTTGTAGAAAGGCAAAGCTTGGAGTATATAGCCAGTTTTGACTTTAGGCCCTCCTCAGATTTTATACCTGGTTTATTGGCATCCCTAAAAGTACGGCCCACACTTTTAGACTCGATAGGGGTCACACAACGAGAAGACCCTCAGCTTGTGGATGTGATTGATAAACTAATTAGGGGTGAAACTTCCAATCACCTCAATAGATACCCCATCGATGATAAGGGTGGGCTGAGACGGGATGGAAGGCTATGCGTCCCACAAGCTAGGGATTTTGTGAAGAAGGTTCTCGAGGAGGCACATCATTCCAAGATGACAATACACCCAGGCGGTGATAAGATGTACAAGGATATAAAAAGAACTTTCTTTTGGAGTGGCATGAAGAAGGACGTGGCAGATTTCGTTTCTAAGTGCATGACCTGCCAACAGGTTAAGGCGGAACATAAGAAGCCTGGAGGACTGCTACATCCTCTAGAAGTCCAGCAATGGAAGTGGGATAGCATTTCAATGGACTTCATTGACGGGTTGCCTAGGTCAAGAAGAGGCAATACTAACATTTGGGTAATAGTGGACATGCTTACTAAAAGCGCCCACTTTATACCTATCAAGAGTAGAAGGACTGCTTCGTCTCTAGCTTCTCTTTATCTCAAGGAAATAGTTCGACTCCATGGAATACCCTCCAGCATAGTGAGTGACAGAGACCCCATCTTCACGAGCGAATTTTGGCGGAGTCTGCAAGAAGCTGTCGGCACGCAGTTATGTTCGAGCATGGCCTATCACCCCCAAACTGATGGTCAGACAGAAAGGGTGAATAGAGTACTAGAAGATCTTCCAAGACTGTGCGTTCTTGACTTCGGAGGGACTTGGGAGGATCACCTTCCTTTAGTGGAATTCGCCTATAACAACAGTTACCAAGCTACCATCGGTATGGCGCCCTTCGAAGCTTTGTATGGAAGATCTTGTCGATCACCAACTTGTTGGTGGGAGTCCACTGACAAGATTATACTTGGGCTAGAAATGATTAGAGAGACTTCAGAAAAAGTGGACTTGATACGAAGGAGAATGAAGACTGCCCAAGACAGACAGAAATCCTATGCCGACAAAAGAAGGACCGACCTTGAGTTTGAGGTTGGGGATAGGGTTTTCCTTAAGGTATCCCCTTTAAGGAACGTTGTTCACTTTGGATCCGCAGGAAATCTAGCACCAAAATTTGTAGGACCGTTCCCTATCATCGAGAAGATTGGGAAAATGGCTTATAGAGTAGATCTGCCTGAAAGATTGGCTGGAATTCACAACGTCTTTCACGTTTCTCATCTCCGGAAATTTCTACATGAATCAGCGGAAGTGGTGGAGCCAAGCATTCTAGAAGAAGCCGAAGTGGAACGCGAAGCAACTGTGAGGAGAGTTCCAACTCGAATCGTAGGAACTGAAATCAAAAAGCTACGCAACCACGAAGTCAAGCTCGTTAAAGTTCAGTGGAGCGACGCCGAGGAAGACGCGACTTGGGAAACTGAGGATAAAATACGCGCGACCTACCCTTTTCTTTTTGAGGGTACATCTTTCACCTCTCTTTTTCCTTAAGTTGTGCTTGTATCTATCTTTTTAGGTATATCTCCTCGATATTATCCTTTATCCTTAGGTAGAAACCCCTTTGGATGTAAACATGTATTTGAAACATGTTATGGTTGATGGCTGCAAGTGGTTGTTAGTGGTTGCTCGTGGATGCATATACACACACAACCTAGGTTTTAGATCTACTCAATCACTTCATACTGCATATGCATATATGTACTCATGTTTGTATGTGGTTGAAACTTGATATGTTGTCATATGGGTGTCGCATTTGTATGGATGGTTGCACACTCATGTAGAATTATGAGTAAGGACAAATTTGCATACATAATGGATTCATGACACTTACATGGTTTGCATTAAGGAGGTCAACTGGATCAGTAGATCGCCTGATTTTTCATTAGTTAAGGACATATACACACACTGTGCATATAAATCATAAAGCATTAGAAGTCTTTTAAGGATAATGGACGCCTGTGTTTGTTGGTTGAGTAGATGGGCGATTGGATGTTGGACTTACGTTCTCCTAGACTTGAAGATTTCGGGGACGAAATCCTTTAAGGAGGGGAGAATGTAACACCCTGAATTTTCCGTTAACGGTAACTTAACAAATTAAAGTATAAGGCTAGCCTGGTCAGGGTCTGGTCGAAGTTTGAGGCTTGGCTGAGTCACTAGGGCTTACATGTCACTTTATGATGGGCTTCCCTTGAGATGGATGGTCTGGATTCACTCTAGCTTCATCGACGGCTCTAATTAGATTGAAATTCTATAAATACAACTCAAGCCTAACCCTAAATTCACACAAATAATATAATACTAAAGCCGTCTTGCTGCTGGAAAGAAACTAGGAGTGGCCGTCAATTAGAAAGCCTAGAGACAAACCAACACTAAAGCTAAACACAAATCAAAACAACATTAGTCTACCCAAAGGAAAGCATTTCAAATCCAGAATTCAGAATCCAGAATCCAAGTTCGTCATTCGTTGTAAGTATAGTGATTTTTCCGATGAGAATAAAACTAAGAATTGATTCGATGTAAATTGGAAGTGGAATTGTGCTATTATGTAACGACGATGTTAATTCATATCTATGTTTTGAAATGATTGTGTTGCGAATGAAATTGGGATGTTTGTGATATAATTAAGATTGATGTTGATCCTATTGTACTTTTAGAATGATAACAACAACACAAGCAAGTTATATAGTTCATGATTATGTGATTATATAGATCGTTTGTGGTTAGAACCTCATGTATATACTTTATGCTAGAAAATCTTTATGCCTAAATGGTTATGTTCATATACATGCCCCTATGTTTATGTAAAAGTTGAAAGTTCCTAATTGGATCCATGTCAAGATCCACTTTAGTACATGTTTCATGTTGTAATTAGATATGCGATTGGATCTAGTTCATACCCTTGTCATAAAGTTATACATATTTATGAAAAAGTCATATTATTGTCATGTGCTAGTGATGTTCGATGTTATGCCTAGATCCAAAAACAAGTTTAGACCTATGTTGTCTAAATCATACGCTATTTCATGTGACACCTATTGGGTTAGACCCTTATTTCAATGCAAATTCACATGTATGTAAAATTGATTTAGGCTATGTTGCAAATTCACATATATGAATATTGACTATTTTGCAAGTTCACATCTATGACATTCATGTTGGCTATTTTGCAAGTTCACACCTATGATGTTCATATTTACTATGCCAAAAATGCCAAGTTTACACCTATGTTATGTTTATGTTTATGAATTCCCTTATGCCTATTTGTGCGCGCTAAATTAGGCTAAGTTTTTAGCCTAATATTATATGTTAAGACTATGCGAACGAAAATTAGGCTAAGATTGTTAGCCTAATGTTTAAACGGGGTAACGTTGGGAACATTAGAAAACTTGTCAAAAATATATGAAATTGGCATGCTTGTCACATGCCAAAATTGGTGGCATTTAAACGGTATAAATTCTTTATACCAAAAAGGTTAAACTTGGAAAGTGGGCCACATCATTTAATTGTTGACAAATTTACATATATTAAGTGATAAATATGTAAATTTAGAAAATACGAATATGCTTAACACGAGGTTCGATTGAGTTGTGATGTAAATCTGCCCGGACCCGCCCGGCTGTCCAGTAGTCACAACAATACCTATCCAATGTGGGTGGTTAAGCATGAAGCCCAATAAGGACCCGAGGTTAGACTGAGTTACGGTGTAAATCTGCCTGGAACCGACCGGCACATCCAATAACCGTAACAATATTTGTCTAATATGAGTGGTCGGTGCTTTAAAAGGCTAAGGACAGATGGTAGGGTTAAGTTAACTAAAACACTTAACCAATTCAACATGTTAATGAAATTGATGGGTGAGGTTAGGTAAATACAGACACTTAACCACTTAGCATGTTTGACTAGAAAACCCTAGTAACGGGGACCCATTTCAGCAGTAACCCAATTAGGCATCATGGTACCCTGAAACTAGGCAGGGTGGGGCACGATTACTGTGCTGATTGTAAGCGGTCAAAGCGACGACGGTGGGTGCAACAGTGTGGGTTCTAATGGAGTGTGGGCGTGCACACACTTCGGAGCAGACAAACAGGGCACTGGGGGCACCAGTAGTATAACCTATGCATTCTAAGGTTTGTTTCGGGTCGCCATCATGGGACTTGATACACCCTGTGGTGGGGCCAGCATAGGTATCTAAAATTTCTGGGGGTCGTAAGACACAGATGATTATGCGAGTAGGAGCCGATCTTTAAAATAAGGGGATCACTTTACCCTCAGCATAGGGTGCATCTTTAGAAACGGGATCACTTTACCCTCAGCATAGTGTGCATCTTTAGAAACGGGATCACTTTACCCTCAGCATAGGGTGCGTCTTTAGAAATGGGATCACTTCACCCTCAGCATAGGGTGCCAGTCGGAATAAATACAATAGGTGCAGAGATATAGTGTGGGGTGCGATAGTATATTCGTTTCAGAACTACCTTATCTAGTTTATGATACTTTCCTGTTCCAGTTTATATCTATCATGCCCTTATTCTTATTTTCATATTGAAGAGTCACTAGACTTAACAGGCTTTATGTCTGACCCTATTTTCTTTCGTCTTCTTTTCTTCCGTTCCCCCCCCCCCCCAGGTCCGCAGGGAGGAAATAACTCGGCTTAGTCAGATTCTCTAAAGCTTCAAGATAGTTGATGTACGGTTTGGAGTCTCTTTCCTTGGCTATGGCTGTTGGTCACACTCTATGGGGATTTATGCAGTTTTAATCACGTTTTATGCTTCTTTATTTTAAAACCAAGGCAGAAATGATGTTGTAATGTTTTAGAAGTTATTATGAGACAATTATGGAAATGTGTTGTATGAACAAGTATTTTATGAAATAAAAGTCTGATGTTTTCTGTTGCTTATATATATATATATATGTGTGTGTGTGTGTGTGTGTGTGTTTATATCTGTCTTGTGTTTTATCTGTGACTTTTACTTACAAACCTCCACCAAAGTTAAGGTAGTCCCTTGTGAGTGACCTTAATGGAGGGTGGGGTGTTTCAAAACATAAAGAACACAATGGTACTGAAATTAAAACAAGTACATGAAAATCTAAAATAAATGACGATGAGGTAATAGACTCAACTCCGCTGAAATAAACTCACATATGCCCTCATCGGTAAGCTACTGAACAATATCCACATTCCGCTCATCATTGCGGAAAATCGTCAAAATCTCCCAAAGGTCCACACGCGTACCCGATCTCTGAAGAAGCTCCAAGCAACGAGCAGCAAGTTGTCTCGTATCGTCGGTCATAAACGAGCTGGCACGCGCTACCTGTCTGCACCTAGAGGGCTGACCAGAAGGGGGATCGCCCGAAGCCGTCCAACCAGTATAGAAACCTGCGTAGGCAGGGGAGAAAGAAGCAGCTGGCACAGGCGCTGGTGGAGGTGCTGGTGCAGTAGGAGGTGCAACCTCAGGTATTTGATATGCACAAGTATCTTCCGCAAAAAACCCTCGAACATAATGTCCTGCTCTTGGAACTTCAAAGGCGAGTTCCTCCTGAATCGTTTGTAAGGTCTACCACCGCCAGTACTCCAAAAATCATCTGGACCGTCCAGATAATCGAACTCTGCATTCCATACACCGCCAGGTGTTCGTAGCAGTCTGTCCCAATCGCGAAAAGAGCGCTTCATGTTGTCCCATTTATTTTTGATCTGGGTTTCTGTGAACTCCAAATTATAACGGTCATTCATTGTTGCCGTGACTGTTGAGTAGACCCCACTGACGCCTGTATCGCTAGCGGTTATAAACTCAATGCAAATATCTATGAAAGCGGACTCCCGGTCGTCCGTCCAGTTCGCAAATGGCTGTGAGGTAGCAGAGTTGGAAGACGAAGCCATCTGCATAACCAAAAAAAAAATTCAAAAAAATTCGGAAAAAACATATGTTATAGGAAATTGAAATATATACACAACCGTAAGCTTGAAATTGCTCGAAAAAATTGAAATTCGGGGGTTAGGAGGAGATGAATCGGACTGAGGTGGGGAGAAAAGGGGGAGGGGTGCGGTTTTATAGAGCAGGAAAGGGAACGTTGGAAAATCAACCGTTGGTGTACGACGCGTCAGACGCCAACGGTTGATTTTCCAACGTTCGAGAGTCGCGCTATCTGGAAGGGGGAAAAGGTACTTGCGTCCGACGCCACAAAAAATATGAGCGTGCCTAAATTTGACTGCGAACGCACCCAAAGAGTGTCACATTTGAGCGTGGCACGTTAGCTATAGGGTTGCACACAACCCATATTCAATCCGACCCAGCCCATCAATCCAACCCAATCCACTTAAACCCATCCCAACTCATACTAGTTCGGATCGGATATGGATTATAATCTGTAACCCATACTATATACGATTCAACCCAACCTTATTTTAACCTAACCCAACCCTATATTAAATTACTAATTTAATATTAGTCCACTTAAAACATTAGAATAGTATAATCGTAGAATAATGTTTATGTATGTTATAGTAAATATACAAAAAATTATATTTCATGTCAATCCAAACTAGATAGAATTTGGAAAATATACTCTAAAGAACATTTTAGTGTATTTTAAAATGAAACACTTGTTCTACTATGTAGTAAATTAGTTTAATATGATGTGTTTTACAATGAAAATTTAACAAAAATATGTCTTATAATGAATCAATTTTTTTAAATGAATCATGCATGCTAAAATCTTATATATTATGCAGAATATTTTAATATTATTTTTAAACAAATTCCCTCGTATTCTCATTTTTCTATTATATCTAAGCAACCCAACCCAACCCTACTAAACCCGACCTAACCCATACTTCAGCCCAACCCATATCTAATCATATAGGGTCGGATATGGGTTGAACTACCTTCAACTCATACCTATGCGGGTCGGATGAAGTATTTGGTCTAATCCGACCCAACCATACTTTGTGCAGCCCTAGTTGGTAAACGAGAAATGCGTATTTTGCTACGAACGAGGTATATGAGCATGGTATTTGGACGGGTTATTTGAGATGTGTTATTTTATAATACGCGTTTGATTTTACCATTGTAAAAATACAATTTCAAAGTTTCAGTAGAAATACATATACAATTTCAAAATAACAGCAGCAAATACAGATACAAAAATATAAATTTAAAGTACAGGTACAAATACAGATACAATATTATGTTTCAACGCAGCGCTGCAGCAACCAACTGATCTCTTATGGTATATCAAAATGTTGACATTTCTTGGTATCTATTTCGTTGTACCCGTTCAGTGCCTCTGTTCGTCTCATTTCTCAAAGTTTTATATTCCTTCAAGTATTGACCAGGAATAAGTTCAGAATCATCATCATTCAAATGTCAAAAGTTCTTTCAACGGCCATCCGTAAACTCGAATGGTAGCTTCATCAGCAGATTTTGGTTAATTCATGGTCTCATGAAAATGTGGAATATGATACCTCATATTTTGATTAGGTGGTAAATATCTAGTCTGAAGTGGATATCCCGAATCGACCAAATAATATTGTCCAATTAGAGGTTTACGAAAGTTGGAGTTTCTATCATTTATAACTGAATTAAAAATTCTACTATCACGTGCGGTCCCTTCTCAACCAGCCATAACATAAGTAAACAGTAAATCGAAATAACATACCGCTAATATATTCTGTGTAGCATAACATTTTCTTCCGATATATGAAATAACTCGATTAGCAAGTAAGTGTGTCATTACGTGTGTACCATCTATATCACGATTATAGTTTTTAAAATATGGATAGTACCGAGTTGAACTACTGATGTGATGTGGAACATCATTAAATTGTGGATCGTCTGACTTTATTATATCAGCAACAAGTAACTGAAAAGCATTTAAAACATCATGAAAACAAACAGAAATTATGCTACATGCTCTTTAAAATCTTTCCCTGAGTTGTTTATTTTGAGAGACCGGTAGTCATTGTTTAAACGAAAATACAAACCATTTCTCTAATATAAATTTCTGTCGTTGAAGAGAGACCATAATGTTGTAGTATGTCACATAACGAGAAGAAACAAAGACTTTTCATACGAAAAATATTTTGACAACGTTGTTGATGCCCGTTCAAAATTTCGTTGATCCACTCTAAGCCGGTATACTCTGATCCAAGTATTAATCCAGGTCATATGATTCCTTCGTGAATTTTGGTACGATGATACCTCATATAGATCTAGCAAATCGTCGAAATTGAAGAATGAACTGGAGGTAGACATTTTTTGGAAGATGATGAAGAAGAAAAAGATGGATGAGAAGGGGAGGGGAAGAGATGAATTATAAGGAGAAGAGGGGAAGGGAAAGTAGTCGTTAAGAGGTGAACGTTGGAAAATGAGGCGATGGCATCTGACACATCAGATGCCATCGCCTCATTTTCCAACGTTCACCCCAGTCGTTGGTGAATGCAGATTCCATGTTCATGCGTCGGACACCAACGCATCGAAAACGTGGCATAAATTGTCTGCGAATGACACCTAAGCGTCATTTGGTGAACGGTAGACCTCAACATAAAATTTGCATTTTAAAAGCCCGTGTTTCAAGACTTCGTTGGTAACAAATGGCAAGTTCACACTAACGTTTAACCTAGTGCGGACTCGACGCGTCAAATATCTGAACTGGACTAGCCATCCTTGTCCCAATTCGTTTGGGCTGGGAGATTAGGTTTCTGCTTACATCCCAAAACGTCTAGGTTATTGGCTAATCATCCTCTGTAACGAGATGTCAATGTATGGGTTTGGACTCGGACCAGGTCCAAGTTCGTCCTACTAATGTGGATATGCATTTTGGTCTAACTAATCGGTCTGAGCTGATTAAATCATGAGTGTTTACATTGCCCATTTCTCTCTTTTTATGTATATGTTACTTTGCTTACATTGTGAATTTGATTACATCACCATCTAATTTATATGTTACTATTATCTGAGTATAAATTTTACAAAATTACAAGCTTAAATTGTGATTTTAATATAAATATTATGAGGTTGATATATGAATATTACCCATAAGGCTTGACAATCCTAACAAGCAAGGCTGAAGTTTGGTTTTTAAATATTGTACGTGTTCGGGTTGGACATGGATTTTTGTTATTGAAGTCGGGCTCGGATCTAAGTTTTAAGTAGCCTCTTACTTTTACATCTGGGTATGGAAGAAAACCCTTTTGAACCTTTGCTCAGGTGTCAAAGTTAACATAATACTTCTGATGTTAAGAAAATCCCTCTCAGCGTCACGCATCAGAGCAATGAAATAAGACTTGTCAACATGAACAATGGTGACAAGATATATAGCAGATAGTCTCTAGCCAGTTTCGAAATTAGGGAAAGATTTCCTTGTCACTATTGCCAACACCAACAAGCCAAGGTGACAAACCCTCAAAACATTTTTAGTAAAAGTTACTTAAGGAACACAACTGTAAAAAATAAAGTAAGTTACAAATAAGTTTATGAATACCTTTCGTCGTAGGCAACGACTTCAAGGATTTTGAATGCATGAGCTTCAATTTAGAAAATAAGTATAAACTGACCCTGTCAACACTAACGGGATAGGTCGAGACATAGGAGAGATTTCGAAAACTATTTATAAAGCCATTTTATAAAACAATCTCGCAAGTGAAATCCCTTCGGCATCAGTTATGTCGAAGGCAACTCTGGCAATAAGCTAACATACTATATATATGAACTTGCCAGCATTACCCTTGTCGACATGACTCTAAAGAAATAGATCTCGAACAACCCTTGCCTACATCAATTGTGCCGGAAACCTTTATAAGCAATAAGCCAATAAACATACAACAACCAATAATTAAAACTTTTATCGTAAAACCCATCCATCTGATTCCACCAAAGGTTTTTGAGGCAACAACCTCTTTTTTTAGTTTAAGGTTGTAAAACAAACGCTCTTTTGGTTGTATCGAAACCCAACTAGGTGATGACATCTTCCTCTTTGCATATAATAAAGTTTTAGTTATGACAAGTTCCTCCAAAACCATCTAAGGACATTGAGGCGATATCCCCAATCTAAAGTCAAATTGAACCAGTAACTATTTTGGCTAAATGGCATGGAGGCGCTAGCCTTGAACCTTATTCCTTAAAATGTGAAAGAACTCTTCCGACGCCTTTGGATTGTAAGGAAGCTATATGATTCAGATCCCATATAAAACATAGTTCCGAAAATATATCCCTTCGACCCTGTTGAGAGATACTGGAATGCAAACCCTTCTTATCTTCCATAAAGAAAAACTTTAGATAAACCAGACCTTGCAAAAGGGAGCCTTTCCACACTATGTACGGAACGTAGGCTTTAAGCTCCTAAATTTTATATAAAGGAACTTCGGAAAATCCCACCCCTTTTCGATCAGTGCCAACGAAAGGTACGAAGGCATAGCCTTTTAGTTACTTTTAAGGGAAATCTTTATAAACAAAACCTTTAGATAATTATCCCTTCGTCCCAACCGAAGGGTTTTGTGACAACCGCCCACAACCCCTGCTCTAAACAAAAGGTATAATGCGCTGAAAGGTGTGCCAGGAAGCTATGGACGATCATCATAGGTAGGTAAACACAACCGATACCTTTTGTAGAACTTACAGCGCAAGGATAAAATATAGTAGAAAATATACAACAGGTAATAATAGTGAAGCATCATATAACAAACTTTTGAAACTTTCACAACATCTTGAAAGATTTTCCAAACATCATAGGAAATATGAAAGTCTGTAAATAAAGCCTCACTACAACACTCATATAGCAACTCAAACAGCAGAAACAGAAATACTAGATTGTAATAAAACTGATATGTATGCCTCCTGCTTGCCTCCGAACTGCTACATCGTCCTCACTAAGCTATAACCTGCCACTTAGTTTGCCTATCCACAACCGGATGAACAGCCCAAGGTAATAAGAGGGAAGCATAAAACCTTGAGTCAAACAACGGTCTTAGTGAGCGATAAAACAGCCAACAAACATCATCAATAAAGCGTATGAGAATGGATAGATAAACATACTAATTTACCCACAATAATAGAGAAGAACTCAACCCTATCTTCCCCACATCGGACAGTGATAACCTTTACATTAAACAATTCAACCATTCATCCATGGAAACCAGAACACCGATTCAATCATGGTAAGACACTCATGACATCCAAATTATATATCTCATGTAAACCATCCTACTCGAATTCAACATCCCTCAAGAACAAGCCCTAAAGGCCTAAACCAATATCAGACAAGCATCCAAGGAACATCTTCTTCGACGTTGGACAATCTACATGAGACGGTACAAACAGAGCAACCAAACAATCAAACATTCATGACTGCACCAATCCTGCTTTGAAACCATCGTTAATCGTATGACGACCAACCTTGTTATATGTCAAGGGCTAATGGTAACCCCAGTTCTAGCATAAACTCCATACGTCTTTCAATGATACGTATGTTTGTCCAATCTTGACAACTAGGCCTTTAAACGATACCCAGGGTACTTGACCTACAAACGGTCTCTTTTGTTCAAATCTGGGTCATACTCGAAAAATATAATTTTTCAGAAATAACCCTGTGCAACCGACCAGCTTGCACGGCCGACCAACAACTCAACATTATAACCGAATGACCCTGCTCGATCATACCCCCTGGTGCGATCGATCAGCCTGCTCAATGGACCCCTTGGCTTAACCGACCCGAACATCTCTTTGCATAAGGTGGCCAAGCCATAGAGCGACCGACCCCATCTCCTGGTACACGATCGACCAGGCTTGCTCGAACCCATGCTGTGCTCGACCGAACATTTCTCATTCTAAACCAGGCTCGCCCCTCTTTGCATTAGACCGACCCCCTCTCCTCTGGCCAACCGACCATGTGTCTCCGAAGCTCCAACCGACCGACCAATCCCTGTGTGCGACCAACCCCATGTATTTCTACTTGACCCGACCACAAGTTGTACTACACTTGTACTTCGCTCGACCCGTGTCTTGAACAACCCCATTTCAAATCCAATTTTGACCAAAACTTCGCCAATGGATACAATCGACGAAATATACTCGTCCAATTCATCCAATACAACCATAAGCATGATATAAGATCACTAACATCATGATATGACAATTCTCATCAAAATCACACGATTTCACCAAAATCATAATAAATGAACATATGATCCAAATTGCGGATATAAATTGCATAAACATATGAAATGGCATGGGAATTACCGGTTTGAACATGCTAAATTAGATCTTATGGTGATTTATATGATAACGGACTTATCAAGGTATAGATCTATAGTAAAACACTTGAATTTGATGAAAAACATAATTAAACATTCATATACTTCATTGAATCCATGTGAGAGATGCATAACACTCACCAATTCTCCAAAATAAGCTAAAATCGATGTATTAAGATTCCAGACAGCAAGCAATTCGAATCGAACTCTTTGATCCAATGAATTCTCACTTCAAATGATCTAGATCTAGCCTCAAATGGTGTAGATTTTTGATTTCCTTTCCTTAGATCTCGATTTTAATGTGGAAAGGTGTTAGAGGAAGGAGGAACATAGGCCACCAAATGAAAGAATAGAGAAACTAAACCATTTCCCAAATCGCTCACCCCTATTTATAGCTTCGACCAGCCCACTAATGGGCCTCCCCAAATCAGCCCATTATGGCTTACAAAACGTGAACAACCAACTGTGAAACTTTAAAACAGCGATTCCTCCCAAACTGCTAAGTCAAATCTTTAATGTAACCACTTTATGGTAAGACAATCATAATTTCCTTTTCAATGGCACAGGTCTCACCACCTGATTCGACCTGAGTCAAAAGTTATACCCTATACAACATTGACAGGGGCAAAATGGTCACAAACAAGATTAGTAAAAATTATGGACATGTCTCACATCCCCATAAGCAATATATTAAAATATGAGAATGATCCAACCCTCAGGGAATAAAATAAAAACACAATGCTTCGATACGTAAAATGGGGGTTGTTACACACTACACCAAAACAACAAATTTGGCACACCAGGATGTGGAGATTTGATACGGCTTATAGCTGTATCAAATTTCATTTGCTACAGTTTAACCGATCCACACCTCCCCCAGCCTTTAAGATCTAACCGTAGATCTTCGAGGCTTTGGATCGGTTCATATAACACGGATTTCAGCCATATCAAATCCACACCATATTTTTGGCCGTGGTGTTTCTTATTTCTCACTATCTGTGTCCTCTTTCATTTCCTCTTTTCGACTTCTGACGGAAAAACGAAATTAGGGTTTTGACCCGAATCGTGACTACAACGTTGCTCTTCCTGTGACGCTGCTCTGCCCTTCTCCGACTTAGCATCCACGTGTTGAATCTGATTCAGGTATACTTCACCTAAGTCCTGCTTCAATTTCCAAATTGTATCATATTCCCTAAACTAGATTTGCAGTCCGCTCTGAATTTCGCGCAAACAGATGTTCTATAAGGCATATTCTCTCAACACATCCTCCTTCAGATATGGATGTAGTTCTTCCTCCTATTTTTTCTAACTTACAATAGCATGGGTAGACTATGTTTCACTTAATTTTAATTTAGAGTACGTACTAATTTTAGTCCTCATTATTATGATTTTAGTTATTTAGGGTTTATTTTATTAGGTACTAGTTTGAAACTTGCTATTGATTTGGATTTAGCTACTGAAATAAATTAGTCAAATGATGATTCAAGTGAATTATGGTTGAAGTTGTACCTTTTTGAGGTAAACTGGTACTCACATGGACTGATTTAAACGAAAAAGTTAGTTAAATCATAATGGTTTACTTAGTTTTTTTATTGAAGTTGGTAGACATAGTAGATTAGTTAATTATGATGAATTAATATGTTTATTTCAGATTTGCAATTTTATTTTCAAAAGATCATTCAAAAATATATCAAATGAAGTCGGTTCTTCTACGGTTCCTATGCTAACCGATATTGTCCCGACCAAGCTATTCTAATTAGGGACTTTCATGTTCTTAGACTGCCGTGCTTATTATCAACATTTTTGTTCACTCTTACTAGAAAATGGATTGTGCACAACTTTCTTAGTGTATTCAACTACATGATCATTATCTTGTAGGCATCACTCGTCCCAGTAGCTGGGTTCTAGTTTATCATTACTGGTATAATTGTATCATATTTGGGTGATTGGTAGCAGCAGGAAGAGCTGAATTTTTATTTACTGTAATCATTATCATCTTCACTTTTCATAACAAACATGATTATAAGTTTACCATTTTTCTTTGTGTGGATTGACCAAATCTAAGAAATGTCAGGCAACTTGGTCCACCAGTAATATTGATTTCCTACTTTATTATTTTCTTCTCTTGCATCAATCATTTATGGAGATGTATTTCTCATTTTTTATTCATCCCCCAGAAAATTTTTGGATTGTGGGAAGCTGCTTCAATGCCTGATCACAGTGGTGAGTTGTCACCGCTCAGCCTTATATATATATATATATTTGTGTGTGTGTGTGTGTATACATATACATACATACATATATATATATATATGATTTATATATCTATATATGATTTTGTGTGTGCGTGCGCGTGTGTGTGTGTGTGTATATATATATATATATATAGTGTGTGTGTGTTTGAAGGCAATGTATGATGCTGGTAGAACATGAAGTCACTATGATTAAATTATTTAGTAATTTCTTTAATTAATTATATTCTAAAATCGCTCTACATTACTGTAGGGCTGGATGTTGTTCCATTTATGAGAGGAGGAAAATCAGTTTCTTCATCAGCACTAGAAAATGGTGAACACAATTTTGTGGATCATATAGAGAATTCTCAAAAGAATTCGAAAGAGCCACAAAAATTTATTTATTTTGACCATTGTCAAATGGGGGCAACAAGCATTGCCGATAGTTGGAGAATACCTAACCTTGGCGTCACTTCCATGTCAAACTTATATAATCAACCTATAGTATCCCAAAAAGTTGGAATGAATGGTGGTCGTTATGCGAATGGTCTCTTCTCTAGTTCCATGTTAGACATGTTTAACATAAGCCGTATGTTTTAGTCAAAACTTAAGTTGCATGATATGCCTGTTCATATATTAAATATTGTATAATTGGTTAATTTGATGGTTTAGGAGGATTAATATCAAATAAGGTAGCAATTGGCCAATCAGCAAATGTAACTATAACTAACCCTAGGGATGTTGAAGATTTTGAATCTTCAGAAGAAATTGAGGCTCAAACAATTGGAGATCTATTGCCTGATGATAATGATCTTTTTTCTAGTGCCATTCACGATCAAAGGAATGTTCCTCAAAATAACTGGACAGATGTTGATGATGATTTATTCTGCAGTGTTGGAGGTTTGGAGATTGAATCAGATCATAATATAAATTCCCGTACCAAAATGGCGTTTGAAGCAGAATATACTAAAGAAGTCAACAACAAAAACCAGGGACCAAATATGCCTCAGCCTTCTAGGACACTTCTTGTAAAAAACATCAACAGTATTGAAGATAAAGAGTTGAGGGCTCTTTTTGAGGTAAATCAATATAATATTATATCTTTTCAATGGTGTACTTTGTGGTGGTTTAACTTCCATGGACGCATGCTTATTTGTCTAAGTTTTTTTCACGATCTTACAGTTATATGGAGACCTACAAACATTTTATTCATTATCTAGAAATCATGTCTTTGTAATGGTATCATATTATGATATCAGGGCAGCACAGAATGCTGAAGTAATACTTTAGGGTGCAATAATAAAGGGGAAAACTCTTGATGTACAATTTTATGTGAAGGTAAACCAAAGTTGTTGTAATTATTATGAATAGGGTCTTTTGAGATAAATTAATTAAACTTTAGCTTTCTAATCGAGACATGTCTGTTATCAGGATGTTTTTTTTGAGAGCAAAGTAAGCAACGATGTGCTTCTGGTAACCAAAATCAACACATCTGTTTCCAATGATGACCTCCTTCATATATTTGGTAGAATTGAGGAAATCAAAGAGGTAAAGGTATCCTTATCGCATGTTAGAATTTGAATGTTCTATAATATAACAAAAATTTTTGTTTTGTTTTTATGATTGGCAGATACGTGAAATATCACTGAACTGAGAATGCAAAATAATTGAGTTCTATGATGTGCGGACTGCTAATGCTGCTATCTCAGCTTTAAATGGGTGTGATATTATAGGAAAGAGAATCAAAGTTGAACCATGGTGCCTTGGAAATTCAAGATTCAGGCATGTTCTTAGATTTTAGTTGCTCATTTTCATTTTTCCGCTAGCTAATTCATTGAGCCATTTCTGTAGGGTAGTGTTATTTATTACTAATCGAGTATCTTTACAAATCCTCATATTCTAATGTGTGCTTGTGATTCACTAGTTTTTATTGTCCAGCACCACCTTCAAGCATCTTATCTGTAATCTGTGATTATGGGCAGCAGATTAAACATGCACATACATGTTTCCAATGGCTTTAACTTTCCCAATTCTATTATCTAAAATCCTCCAAACTTCCAGAGTGTATGTATTGGAAAACATACTTTATGAACTAAAACAAAATTCATATACTTTTCGTAATATCCCTCATCAAAACTTACAACCCATAACCTAGATGGGTGCCTTGCAAGGTAACCTTTCTGAGCGTTGATGGTATGACCGAGTTCGTCTAGTCACCGGGTTGCTGTACATAATCCAAAACATGTCATGTCCCCTGTTAGTTTTATATTCTGTTTCTCATACTTTTTGAGTGTAATATGCTGATAATTCAAACAACTTAACTCAAGAACCTACCCTGAACATTGAAGGGGAAGATTCCAACAGATTCAGGCAGGAAATTTATCCCTAGAAAGTGCCATTGGAATGCTTTGGTATGATATCTATCTTACCTCAATTGCATCATCATCATTATTACAAGCCCACTAATGCTTTGTATAGGACATGGCAATTTATGTGGCCACCGTTAAATAACTACTATTATTATAAGTGATTGTATATGATATTTTGATTCAGTTGTATAACTACTATTGCTTTGCCAATAACATGTTTATTGTAACACCATGTACAGGTAAGAAGAAAACCATTGAAGGAGGAACACAATGGTTTTAAAGTAAGTCCTTTTTTCTCCATATTTATGTTCTTTTTTACCGTCAATAACTGGATTTTCTGGTTTTCATTCCAGAATGACAAAAGTTTATTTTCTAATTTAATTATGTTTGGAAACACAGAACTAAACTTTGTCGTTTTAGTGGTGCTAAAATTTACCCAGGAAAGGGCATCAGATTTGTTCGAGCAGACTCTCAGGTACTCCAATATAATTAGTTAATGAGAAAGTTTATTTGTTGCACCAGCTTTTATATTAAATTTACAGATTAAAAGAATATAGGTTTGGAAAAAGAAATTGGGGGCTGATGAAGAAGACCATGGTAAACTATTTACCTAGATGTATCAAAGTAGATGGACTCTTCTTTTCAGCTGTATAAGATACGCTCTCTTTTCCTTAATTTGTTAGTTAATTTGATTCTTTCATTCCCTGCTTTGTTTTCACTTTCTATATCACCACTTATAAGCTTAAGTCATCACACTCATGTATCTATGTGCGTGTATACATGTGTATATGTATATACATACATGGTTTTGTTGATCATAACCTTCCCAAATGTCCATCATATTTCCCATATTTTTTTTAGATTAAAGAAATTGACAGGATTTTTGCAGATTTAGAAGCAAACCATCCTTTATCCTAGATTGGTATAACTGCTGGATGTATATGCTTCATTTCCATAAAATTTTCCCTGCAATGGGCATTAATTTTCATACTGTAATGTTGTAAACAAATGCTTATTGTAAGGTCTTGCAAACAAATTATGTAAGCTGTGTTTATGAATGACTAGTCTTGTTACAATATTGTGTGATGATGAAAGCAGAATTGATGTGTGCCAACAAATTGTGAATTTAAAAAAAAAAAATTAATATGGTCATTAGCCGTATCAAATTATCAATTTGATACGGCTAATGGCTGTATCAAATTGATAATTTGATACAGCCTAAAGCTGTATCAAATACATGCATTTGATACGGTCTTAGGCCGTATCAAATTGAAAAAGACGCCATTTTTGGTACGGTCCAGAGCACTAAACTACCAAATCGATTTAGATACGGCCATGAGCACTGCCTAATTGGAATTTCTGGTGTAGTGACATTCTCCCCCCTTAAGAATTCGCCTCTAAAATTCCAAGCAAACACAAGCAACCATAATAATTCTACATGCCTATCATCCATGAGAATTCGATTCTATCATCCAAACTAGCAACCATCAAGCCATGCATCCATAGACTTATCCTAGCACACGAAATTCTATCAACAACAAGATATAATGATGATACGATATCAAAGGGTCCTACCGATGAAGAGTTCTGGAAGAGTCGCCCACATGCTCTCTTTCGTTTCCCACGTACAATCGTCACCATCCTCACTCCATTGTTCCTTGACTAACTTAACTGTCTTCCTCCTAAGTTGTTTCATGCCATTTCCCACAACACGAAGTGGCTTACGAGGTATTGGAACTATGGTATCGACTTCTAAATCTTTATACTGCTTTGGAGATACCACCGCAATCGAATCACGAACTTCTGTAAAAACGACACATGGAACACATTATGCACTCTCGACACCCTCTCGGGTAATTCCAATCTATATACGAGCTTCCCAATTCGCTCGACTATCAGAAATGGCCCAACGAACCTAGGAGCTAACTTTCTTTTGTTTCCAAATTTAACCACATGCTTCAACAGAGAAATATTCATGAAAACCATATCGTCGGTGTCAAATTCCAAATCTTTTCAAAGCTTATCAGCATAACTCTTATGACGATCTTGGGCTGCCTTTATTCGTTGCCGAATGATCTCGATACAATCCGAGGTCTCTCTAATCATCTCAGGCCTAGTTACCAACTTATCTCCAGTTTCTAACCAACATGCTAGAGAATTGCATGGCCTACCATACAACGCGTCTTATGGTGCCATCTCAGTGCTAGACTGGTAGCTATTGTTATATGCAAACTCAACTAGATGTAGATGGCCTTCCCACGATCCCCCAAAATCTAGCACACAAGCTCTTATGAGATCTTCCAAAACTCGGTTAACCCTCTCAGTTTGCCCATCAGTTTGGGGATGGTAAGTCGTACTTAAACACAACTCGATTCCCAAAGCTTCTTGCAAACTTTTCCAAAATCCATATGTAAAGAATGGATATCGGTCACTCAGTATGCTCTTAGGAATAACATGGAATCGAACTATCCATTTCACATAAAGTTCAGCCAACTTTGATGACGTCCTACTTAGTTTGACAGGAATGAATCTTGCACTTTTGGTCAAGCGATCCACGATGACCCAAATTCCTTAATTTCGTGCCCTGGTTCTAGGTATTCCATTGATAAAATCAAACGATATTTGCTCCCACTTCCACGTAGGAACTTCCAATGGCTGAAGCAGACCACTTGGCTTCTTCTGTTCAGCTTTCACCAGCTGATAGTTCATACACTTGGAAATGAGATTTCCAATATCTCGCTTCATCCCCTTCTAGTAGTAGATTCGCTTCATGTCTTGATACATCTTATTACCATCGGGATGAATCGTCAAATTCGAGTGATGACGTTCTCTCAGAACCTCATCTGTCAATCCGTCGATATCAGGAAAATTTAATTGGCCTTGCTTTCGAACCCAACCTTCTCGATTGACTTCGAACTCTTTATTCTCGGGTTCCAGCTTCTGGATAAACTTGACAAGCTTCACATCTCGCTTTTGGCTCTCGCCAATACTTTCGATAAGAGTAGGTCTTATCGATAAGCTTGCTAACATTTCAGGTTCCAATTCACACCTTGGCCTGAAATCAAACCTTGCCAAATACTCGAGGCTCTTCCATTCCGAAAACATCACTCCCAAACTTGTGTGTCTTCGACTCAGCGCATCTGCAACTGCGTTACCCTTGCCCAGAGTATAGGCTATACCAAAATCATATGATGCCAGAAACTCTAACCACCGTTGCTGCCGAAGATTCAAATCCTTTTGGGAGAAAAGATACTTCAGCGACTTTTGATCCGTAAACAACTCGAACCAAACTCCCAACAGGTAATGTCTCCACATCTTCAGAGCGAACACAATCGCTGCCAACTCCAAATCATGAGTTGGATAATCCCTTTCGTGCAGCTTCAGCTATCGACTCGCGTAGGCCATAACCTTATTCTTTTGCATCAGTACTGCTCCAAGTCCAGTACCACATGAATCGGTATACACAACCATCTCTTCATTCCCACTTGGAATGGTCAGAACAGGAGAACTCACTGGTCTCTCCTACAGAATTCCAAATGCTTGCTCACAGTTTGCATCCCATGTGAACACCTGGTTCTTCTTCGTCAATCCTGCCAACGGTGCAGCTGTCTTCGAGAAATCCTTGATAAACCGTCGATAATATCCTACCAACCCAAGGAAACTCCGAACATCCGTCGCATTCTTAGGTCGATCCTAGTCCTGGATTGCTGCCACCTTAGCAGGGTCAATTGCTCTTCCATTTCCAGAAACTACATGGCCTAAGAACCTCACTTCCTTCTTCTAGAAGAGGCACTTCGAAAACTTAGCTCTCAATTGATTCTTTCGCAAGATTTCCAACACAACTCTCAATTGTGTCAATCCTCGGCAACGGATACTTGTTCTTCTTAGTCACCTTGTTCAGCTCTCAATAGTCCACACACAATCTTAACGATCCATCTGCCTTGGTTGCAAAAACGATTGGTGCACCCATTCGGATACACTCCTCCGAATGAATCATTTTCCCAAAAGGTCCCGAATTGCACCTCCAACTCTTGCTGTTGCTTAGGCGCCATCCGTTAAAGAGGCATAATGATTGGTCTAGCTCCCTTGACCAAATCGATCCTAGCAACAAAACTTTGACCTCGTCAAAGACATCCTCATACTTTTGACGGCCCGCCCCGTACTAGCCGACATTCCCCAGAAATGAGCTGTACTAATGCCCGACTAGCACGGGACGGTATTCAAGGAAGGAAAGGATTTAAACTATGAACCACCAAGAACCTATAGTATATCTCACAGCGCATGGAATAAAATATAATAGTAACATAACTTGACATAAAACAGACGAGACAGTGCATAAGCTGAAAACTAAACCATCATAGCAACGGAATCCAAAATACAACTTATGATCCAAACCATTATTACAAATTCAAAATACTGTCTCTAAAGAAAAATAGGAAAGGTACACTACTATGCCCAAAGTAGTGACCAACAACAACACATGGAGAATATACGTAAATAGTACGTGGAAGCCTTCTGCTCGTCTCCGACAGCTACTCATGCATAATCACCTAACTTGTCTCTAGTTTGCTCGTTTAGGAGCACCCAGAGTAATAAGGAGAGACATATAACTCTGGGTCAAACCCAAGTCTGGTATGAGCGATAGCAGCAAAATAAAACAATAACAGGTATAAATAATCATACCTGAACCTGGACCTACAAGCAAAGAGCTAACACAAAGATGTACAATACTCTAAGGTAACACTAACATAAAGTGTAAAATTGGAGTGTGAACATAGCAATCATCCTTACATCACTCACTTAGTGCGTAAAACACACGATATCCACCGCTTTGATCAGCAAATCCATTGGGGCCATGACGGCAACTCCATCGACTATTGCTATGATCATACTTCCCTGGTCTATAGTGAATAACCCTACCTAGTCCACGCATTCCTGGCTCTAGGTTAATGGGACAACCAGTCCATACTTCCCTGCTCTGGTTCGTCTACATGTCCCCCATCTTCAACGATAAACCAAAGTTATAGATATCGATAACCCCTTTGCACACGTCCTGCAGCAAATCCCAACCCTAAAAAGTTAACTCGTTGGTTCCCATCTTGATCCTGAGTAATAACTTCCCATTTGGACTTCATTTGCATCTCGGGTTTTGATCTTCTCTGGTTCGGTTTGGTTCTCCTGAAGCGGTTTGGTTCATGCTTTCTGAGGTGGTTCGGTTTGCGGTGCCTCATTGTAGTCCGGCTCGCGGTCCTCCTCCGGTTCATGGTACATGATGCTCACATGTTCATGATACTCACCGGCTCGAGTCGAGGTCTTCCTATCTGCTGGTGGCACTTCGGCGCATGGGTGCATTGGTTCGGCTTCGGAGCAACGAGTTGGTTCGTGAGTCCTGACATCGGTTCTTGGTGCTCACAGGTTCGGGTCGGATCATGCTATATCACCGGGTCGGTTCGCGCTTCTTATTGGAGATCGGTTCGTGGTTACTTCCAACGATCCGGGTCGCACCTCCCATCACGAGCCGGTCTGATCGGAATTCCTGCGCAACTTCCAACAAGCTATTTACGCCACACGATAGCGTTTTCGACCATTCTAACTTTCCTATGCAACAATGAAACATTCCAAACAACAGTAATAACATGCACGATCAATCAAAAATATTAAAACATCAATCAGATGAGTTACTTTAGATCAAACATACCCAAAAAGCATGATTTTTCCCTTAACTATGTTTTAACTACAGGATTAGCAAACTTAATCCAAATTAACCCAATTTTCACATGTTACATTAAATAATATTTTAGAATTTTTACATATATTTCCAGATTTTTATGATGCATAATTTCGCTAATGATCACTAATCACCCCTAATTAGTCGTAATTAGTGAATAAAAGTGCAAATCACTCATCTTAGCCATAGATAAAATATAGATCTGAAAACTACACTGATTTGGATCGAATTATTATGTGTTCTAGCAGCTCTATTTCGATTTTGATGCTAATCCGCCTTGATTTGATGTTGATTTGCTTAATATGTGATTAGGAAGTGATTAAAGGTGAATTTAGAAGGTGGAGGCCAGTACTAGAGTTAGAAAAATGTTAGTGGCGACTAGAAAAATGAAAAAAAAAATCATTCTCTAAATCATTTCAGCCCTCCCATAACCCTAATCCCGAAATGGGTTATGGGCCTAACCGTTAATCACCCGGTTAAGCCCAATTGGGCTGTTTTTCATCTTCCAAACCTTATTTCAGCCATATCTCCCAATCGGTAAGTCAGTTTGATTAATGTGACCATTCTACGGAAAGGTAAACCATCATCTAAATCCAATGGAAGTGGTTTCAAGTGAAAACTCCTTACCAATCAAAAGTTGTAGGCGAAACAAGATTCCCTGGGGGCAAAACGATCTTTAAAATTCAGTAAAAATCGTGAACATGGGAAATGACCCCAATAGTCGTTCCCCAAAGTTACACAACCATTTGACTTCGTATGTGAATGAAATAAATATTCTACGATCCTCCGATGCGGGTCGTTACACTCTCCCCCCTAAAGAAATTTTGCCCCTAAAATTCCTTAACTAATAAAACATACAATGGTGTCCCGCATGCCTATCAACCATTTAGAAACAATCAAACATACACAATAACAGAACAAGCTTATCCTAGCATGTGGTTTACTACCAAGGGAATAACTAAATCGCGATAAAAATCTTACCAGGTAAGGAGTTCTGGATACGATTTCCTTATGTTCTCCTCGGTTTCCCAAGTACAGTCATTCTCATTATCGCTCCACTGAACCTTGACTAGTTTCACCGTCTTCTTTCGAAGTTGTTTCGTATCGTGTCCGACAATACGAATTATTCTATAGCTCTCAACTGCCTCGGATTATATCTCGATATCATCTAACTGATCTGGTGAAATAGTCATATCAGAATCGTGCATGAACTTCCTTAACTGGGAAACATGAAATACGTTGTGCACTCCCGCCATCTTGTCTGGTAATCCAACTTTATACGCTAAATTCCCAACTTGTTCGAGAACTGGAAATGGACCAACAAACCTTGGTGCCAATTTGCCTCTCCTACCAAATCGAATCATACTCTTTAACAAAGAAATTTTGACGAATACCAAGTCGTCAACGGAGAATTTCAATTCTCTTCGTCTTTTATCAGCATAACTCTTCTTCCTATCTTGGGCAACCTTCATTCGATGTTGAATAACCTTGATCTTATCTGAAGTTTCCCTTATTACAGCCGGCCCAAGCACAAATTTTTCACCGGTCTCCAACCAACATGATGGTGAGTTGCACGGTCTTCCATACAAAGCTTCAAATGGAGTCATACCAATACTGAATTGATAACTATTATTATATGTGAATTCAACCAGATGTAAATGGTCATCCCATGATCCTCCAAAGTCCAATATACAAGCTCTTAATAAATCCTCTAGTACACAATTCACTCTCTCTATTTGACCGTGGGTTTGAGGATGGTACGCGGTACTGAGATGTAATTCTGATCCTAAAGCCTCTTGTAGGCTCTTCCAAAACCCACTAATAAATAACGGATCTCGATCACTCACAATACGTCTAGGTACTCCATGAAATCTCACTACCCACTTCATATACAGTTCTGCTAACTTAGCTGCCGTTCTATTCGACTTGACCAGTATAAACCTTGTACTTTTGGTCAATCGATCCACAATCACCCAAATACTATCATGACCCGATCTAGTCCTTGGTAAACCATCAATGAAATCCATTGAGATTTGTTCCCATTTACATTCGGGAATTTCCAGCAGTTGTAACAAACCACTAGGCTTCTTTTGCTCGGCTTTAGCTAACTGGCAGTTCATCCACTTGGATATAAACTTCCCAACGCCTCTCTTCATCCCTTCCCAGTGGTAGGTTTGCTTCATGTCTCGATACATCTTGTTACCACCGGGATGTATAATCAGTTTTGAGTGATGACATTCTCTAAGCACTTCATCTCTCAATCCATTAACATTGGGTATAACTAGTCTACCATTCTTTCGAAGCCATCCTTCTCGATCAAACCCATACCTTTTCATCTCCTCACCGTCGATTCCCATCCCTAACTTGGAGATGATTTCCAATAGGTTAGGATTGTCCCTTTGACTGGAACCAATCCGCTAAATCAAAGTCGGTCTAATCGTCAAACTTGCCAACATTTCTAGATCTAATTCACACTTAGTCCTGAAGTCATATCCCGCGATATACTCCAGTTGCTTCCATTCCAGAAACATAGCCTCTAAACTGGCATGTCTCCTACTCAATGCATCAGCTACCGCATTGCCCTTTCCAGGTGTATATGTGATATTGAAATCATATGAAGCCAATAATTCTAACCATCTCTGCTGATGGAGATTTAAATCCTTCTGAAATAAAATATACTTTAATGATTTATGATCAATAAACAACTCGAATATTTCTCCCAAGAGATAGTGTCTCCACATCTTCAACGCAAGCACGATGGCTTCCAATTCCAAATCATGGGTTGAATATCCTTTCTCATGCGGTTTCAGTTGCCGACTAGCATAAGCTACAACCCTACCTCCTTGCATCAGTACAACACCTAGCCTGGTACCATAGGCATCTGTGTATACCGTCATCTCTTCGTTCCCTTTAGAAATGACTAACACTGGTGCACACGTTAATCTTTCCTTTAGCCTCTTAAAAGCATTCTCACAATTTTCATCCTAGTCGAAAGCTTGATTCTTCTTGGTCAGCTGAGTTAATGGCGCTGCTATCTTGGAGAAGTCTTGGATAAACTTACGATAATATCCAGCTAATCTCAAGAAACTTTTCACGTCTGTTGCATTCTTGGGCGTAGACCAATCTTGCACCGTAGCCACCTTCGTAGGATCCATGGCAATATCATTCTTTGAAACAACATGGTCAAAGAACCTCACTTCTCTCCTCCAGAAGTGACACATAGAAAATTTTTCTTTCAATTAGTGTTTCCTCAACACCTCCATCACTGTCCTCAAATGTTCCTTGTGTTCTTCCTCTATCCTCGAGTAAACTAATATATCGTCCATGAAAACAAGAAAAAACTTATTCAGTTGATCCCTGAATACCCTATTCATAAGATCCACAAAATATGTTGGTGCATTGGTCAACCCGAATGGCATGACCAACCACTCATAGAATCCAGACGGCGTTCAAAATGCCATTTTAGGAATACTCTACGGGAGTTGATGAAATCCTATCGCGAGTTCTAACTAGGAGAACACTCTTTGCTCTACTTAACTGATCAAACAAATCATCTATCCGTGGAAGAGGATACTTATTCTTCCTAGTCACCTTGTTCAAGTCGCTGTAATCTACACATAAACGAAGGGAACCATCTTCCTTAGTAGAAAAAACAACTGGTGCTCCCCACTCGGAAACACTTCTTTGGATAAATCCCTTCCTCAAAAGATCGCTTACTTGCACCTCGAGCTCTCGCTGCTCCCCTGGTGCCATACATCGAAGTGGCATTACTATCAGTCTGGCATCTTTCACTAAATCAATCCAAAACTCGATCTCTCCGTGTGGTGGAAGTCCGGTCACTTCCCCGAAGATATCCGGATACTCACCAACAATGGGAACCTCTGATAACTCATCGTGTGGGATGTCGAGGAAATTTAGAAAACTAGCCATCACCCCATCACTAGGTAGGCAACCAAACACTACCCTCTGCCCATCATCCGCTCTAATGGTCACCGAAAACCCCTCACAGTTTGCCACCACCCCATACCTTTGGAGCCAATCTACTCCTAAAATATTGTCAAACCCAGTAAAGTCCAAAACAAAGCAAACATACATCCATGACTCGATAAGACCAAATTACGGAAAATCATACTAAGGTTAGTCGAACCACCTATCGGGTTCGTCACAACTAAAGGTCTATCGACTATCATAGGTTCCAATTCCAACCTATCTACCAGGTCACTAAATACGAAGGAATAAGAAGCCCCGGTATCAAACAATACTTGAACATGAACATCATAAATAGAAAGCATGCCTTGAATAATGACGCCCTTTCCCTTCTGTGCTGCATTTGGGGCATTCGACGAAGAAGGAACAGCGTTGATAGCATATTCCTTCACCATTTGCTTCTCCTTAGGGGGTTGTGGACATTCATTCTTAAAATGCCCCACTTGGCCATAGTTGAAGCACTTCTTTTCCCCCAACTTTGTTTGACACTCTTTGGCACAATGACCCTTCTTGCCACAACTATAGCACTCGATATCTTTCTTATTCTTCTTTTCTGACCATCCTTGGAATGATTTTGTTTCCTCTTATTCTGGGAATTAGTCTTGCCTCCACCGCTTTCCTGCGGCTTTGGCTCCTCTGCAGATGAAATAGCAACCTCGGACTTCGACTTAGGGTAAAGGCTCTCAGATCTCAATGCCATTCTCACAATAGATTCGAAAGTCTCATCTGTATGGTTTATGAGTCTCTCCCCTAAGTACTCATCTAGGCCAGTTATGAACTTCTCGTTCTTCTTCTCGACAGTATCGATAAGGGAAAATCCATATTTCGATAAGGTATCGAATTCAGCAATATACTCCGAGACTGCCCTACCATTCTGCTTAAGCTCCAAAAATTTCCTGAATAATTCTAATTTCTGAGCAGTTGGGATAAAATTTTCACTGAAGCGAGTCTTAAACTGATTCCAAGTAACTTGATCCTTAGGAGTAGCTGCTTTAATAGCATTCATAGCCCGTCCTTGCAGTTGACGCGATGCTAACTTTCTTTTCATTACATCATCGATTCCCAAATCCTTGAAGATGTGCTCACAACTATCAAGCCAATCCTGAACTTCCGTAGCCAATTCCGTTCGGTGGAATGACTTTCCACCAAGACTAGTATAATCCTTGTAGAGCTTAGCGAAATCGGCTCTAGGCACCTACGCTACCGCACCACCACCATTAGCAGCGTTAGGAATTCCTCCCTGAACATCCCTAAGCATCTATCACATGATGCTAGTAAACATCGTCCTCATATCATGGACATTCCTATCATTGGCTCCTGAGCCCGTACTCCTCGTATTTTGGCTCATCATCCAATTTGTAAAGAGAAACAATTAACCATCTCCTCAGTGGTGCCAGTGCAGTGCGGCTTCATCCTTAGATATACTAATAGTAAATATATAGTTTTTGAAAACCAAAATATCACAAATACGCACTCCCATATACGTATACTATTTCTTCCTGATGTCTTCCCTTAGGTTAAGTACACAACCTAGGCTCTGATACCAAGTGTGATGACCTGCCCTGTACCAGCCGATATTTCCCTGTAATGCGCTGTTCCAATGCCCAACTAGCATGGGATGGCCGTCAAGGAAGGAAAGGATTTAAACTATGAACCACCAAGAACTTGAAGTATATCTCACAGCGCATGGAATAAAATATAATAGTAATATAACTTGACATAAAACAGGCAAGACAGTGCATAAGATGAAAACTGAACCATCATAGCAGCGGAATCCAAAATACAACTTATGGTTATTGCAACTTCAAAATACTGTCTCTAAAGCAAAATATGAAAGGTACACTACTAATGCCCAAAGTAGTGACCAACAACAACACATGGAGAATATATGTAAATAGTACGTGGAAGCCTCCTGCTCATCTCCGGACAGCTACTTGTGCATAACCACCTAACCTGGACCTACATTCAAAGAGTTAGCACAACATGATGTACAGTACTCTAAGGTAACACTAACATAAAGTGTAAAATGGGAGTGTGCATGTAATGGCGATAGAAAACATCAAACATAGAAATCATCCTCACATCACCTACTTAGTGCGTAAAGAATACGATATCCACCGCATTGATCACCAAATCCATTGGGGCCATGACGGCAACTCCGTCGACTATTGCTATGACCATACTTCCCTGGTCTATATTCAATAACCCTACCCAATCCACACATCCCTGGCCTGGGTTAATGGACCAACCAGTCCACACTTCCGTGGCTCTGGTTCGTCTACTTGTCCCCTATCTTTAATGGTGAACCAAAGTTATAAATATCGATAACCCCTTTGCACACGTCCCGCAGCAAAGCCCAACTCTAGAAGTTAACTCGTTGGTTCCCACCTAGATCCTGAGTAATAACTTCCCATTTGGACTTCCTTTGCATCTTGGGTTTTGATCTTCTCCGGTTCGGTTCGGCCCTGCTGAAGCGGTTCGGTTCGTCCTCCCTGAGGCGGTTCGGTTCGTGGTGCCTCGTCGTAGTTCGGCTCGTACTCCTCCTCCGGTTTGTGGTACATGATGCTCACCGGTTCGTGATGCTCACCGGTTTGCGTCGTGGTTTTCCTATCAGCTCGTGGCACTCCGGCTCGTGGGTGCATCGGTTCGGGTTCGGCGCAGTGGGTCGGTTCGTGAGTCCTGACATCGGTTCGTGGTGCTCACTTGTTCGAGTCGGATCATGCCATCACACCGGGTCAGTTCACACTTCTTCTTGGGGTTTGGTCCGTGGTTACTTCCACCGATCCGGGTCGCACCCCCTATCACAAGCCGCTATCACGAGCCGGTCCGATCCGAATTCCTACGCAACTTCCAACAAGCTATTTATGCCACACGACGACGTTTTCGACCATTCTAACTTTCCTATGCAACCATGAAACATTCCAAACAGCAGTAATAACATGCATGATCAATCAAAAACATTAAAACATCAATCACATGAGTTATTTTAGATCAAATGTACCCAAAAAGCATGATTTTCCCCTTAATCCCCTTAACCATGTTTTAACTATTGGATTAGCAAACTTAATCCAAATTAACCCAAATTTTCACCAGCGACATAAAATAATATTTTAGAATTTTTACATATTTTTCTATGTTTTATGATGCATAATTTCGCTAATTATCGCTAATCACCCTTAAATACTGTAATTAGTGAATAAAAGTGCAAATCACTCACCTTAGTCACAAATAAAATATAGATCTGAAAATTCCGCTGACTTGGGTCGAATTCTTATGTGTTCCAGCTGTTCTATCTCGATTTTGATGCTAATCCGCCTTGATTTGTTGTATATTTGCTTAATATGTGATTATGAAGAGATTAGGGATGAATTAAGAAGGTGGAGGCCATTACTAGGGTTAGAGAAATGCTAGTGGCAGCTGGAAAAATTAAAAAGAATCATTCTCTAACTCATTTCAGTCCTCCCATAACCCTAATCCCGAAATGGATTATGGGCCTAGCTGTTAATCACCCGGTTAAGCCCTATTAGGCTGTTTTTTCATCTTCTAAACCTTATTTCAGCCATATCTCCCAAACGGTAAGTCCGTTTGATTATTGTGATCACTTTATGGAAAGGCAAACAATCATCTGAATCCAATGAAAGTAGTTTCAATTCAAAACTCCTTACCAATCAAAAGTTGTAGGCAAAACAAGATCCGATAGGGGCAAAATGGTCATTTAAAATTCGGTAAAAATCATGAACATGGTAAATGACCCCAATAGTCGTTTCCCAAAGTTACACAACCATATGACTTCGTATGTGAATGAAATAAATATTCTACGATCCTTCGATGCATAGAATGCGGGTCATTACAATACTCGTTAGTGATTAGCACAGTGTCTTCTTGTGGAATCACAAGCGAATATAGATAGCTTACAAAGACCCCATTTTCGGGCTTACATCTAATCAACACCTTTCTCCCTTTCACATCCCCGACTCTCACCCTTGGCTTCTCGCAATTCACCTCTTGTCGCATACCTCTTGAGCTAATCCATGCCCAAGAAGATCCCAAACCCAGCGAAGTTAAGAACAAAGCAATCACACACAAAAGAGAAACCATGACTCGACAACACTAGACCATGACACAACATGCACAAACTAGACGAACCCCCAACCGGATTAGTCACGATCAATGGACGATCATAAATCTCTGGTTCCAAACCCAAACGACACACAAGCTCATTGCAAATGAATGAATGTGATGCTCCAGTATCAAATAACACACGAATTGAAACACCTCGAATCGAAAGAGTACATTGCATGACGACACCCTTTCCTTTTTCCTCAGTAGTAGGAGCTCTTGAAGAAGTCGGCACTGCCCCCAAAGCATATGCCTTCGCAACCTGCTTTTCCTTAATTGATTCTGGATAGTCTTTCTTCTAATGCCTAGGCTTTCCACACTTGAAGCACTTCTTCTTCGCTTTGGGATTCTTGCACTCATTCGAGTAATGAACCTTCTATTGGCAGTTAAAGAAAACCACCTCACTCTTACGCTTCTTTGGGCCATCCTTTCCTTTCTTCTTTTGCTTCTTCCTTTTCTTATTATTACCACCTTTTTGTGGTTTCTGAACTTCCTTGGTTGCAGCGACAACATTCGCTTCCTTAGGAAACAAGCTCTCATGAATAACAACATTTTCCATAATCTTCTCAAATGAATCATCAAGGTGTTCCACCAACTGTCTTCCTATGTAGGCATCCAGACCCGAAACAAACCTCTCGTCCTTCTGATAGTGTGTATCAATATATGAACGAGCATCTCTGGACAAGGCCTCGAAATTAGAAACATAATCAAGCACAGAACGACTATTCTGTTTCAGCTCTACGAACTTCTTGAACGAAGCCGACTTCTGAGCAGTGGGGATAAACTTTGCTTCAAAGTTAGCTTGGAATTGCTCCCATGAAATCTCCTCTTCTGGGGTCTCTAGTGTAATAGAATTCCACCACTCCATGGCCCTGCCCTACACCTGCCTTGATGCAAGCTTTCTCTATGTTGCATCATCCAAACCCAAGTCTCCAAAATCCACAACCATAGGAACTCGCACACCAACATCTACCGTAGTGCCACTGGAGCAGGTACCCTTCGTATGACTGCTTCCATCATGGCCTCAAACATGGCTAGGTAGTCTGGTGTACCGCCATTACCCTCTCCAGGCACAACCACTTCCTTAGTAGTATGTCTCGAAGTACATCGACTCATTCTAGATTTGCAAATTAGAATGATTAGCCACTTGCAAGAAAAGCTGCTAAAGAAGTACAAACGCTACTATACTATATAGTATACATCCAACTGAAATCTACAAATAGGTTCTCATACGTAATTATGACCTTGAACTTTGGCTAAATCGTTAACTAGAGCTCTAATACCAAATGTGACGACCGCCCACAACCCTTGTACTAAACAAGAGAGATAATGCGCTGAAAGGTTTGCCAGACAGCTATGGACGATCATCATAGGTAGGTAAACACAACCGATACCTGTCGTAAAACTCACAGCACAAGGATAAAATATAGTAGAAAATATACAATAGGTAATAATAGTGAAGCATCATATAACAAAATTTTGAAACTTTCACAACATCTTGAAAGATTTTCCAAACATCACAGGAAATATCAAAGTCTGTAAATAAAGCCTCAATACAACACTCTTATAGCAACTCAAACAGCGGAAACAAAAATACTAGATAGTAATAATACTGATACGTATGCCTCCTGCTTGCCTTTGAACTGCTACGTCGTCCTCACTAAGCTATAACCTGACACTTAGTCTGCCCATCCACAACCGGATGAATAGCCCAAGGTAATATGAGGGAAACATAATACCTTGTGTCTGACAACAGTCTTAGTGAGCGATAAAACAACTAACTAACATAATCAATAAAGTATATGGGAATGGATAGATAAACATACTAATCTACCTACAACACCAGAGAAGAACCCAACCCTATCTTCCCCACATCGGACACTGATAGCCTTTACATTAAACAATTCAACCATTCATCCATGGAAACCAGAACACCAATTCAATCATGGTAAGGCACTCGTGACATCCAGATTATATATCTCATGTAATCCATCCTAATCGAATTCAACATTCCTTAAGCACAAGCTCTAGAGGCCTAAACCAATATCAAACAAGCACCCAAGGAACATTCTTCGACGTTGGACAATCTACATGAGACGGTACAAACAGAGCAACCAAACAATCAAACATTCATGGCTGACTCTGGCTATCACCGCCAATCCAGCTTTGAAACCATCGTTAAACGTATCACGACCAACCTTGCCAAATGTAAAGGGCTAATGGTGACCCCAGTTCTAGCATAAACACCATACGCCTTTTAATAATACGTATGTTTGTCCAACCTTGAAAACTAGGCTTTTCAACGATACCCAAGATACTCGACCTACAACTGGTCTCTTTTGTTCAAATCTGGGCTGTACCTGTAACAGCCCGCATTTTACATATCGGAGGATCGTAAAATATTTTTATTTTATTCCCTGAGGGTTGGATCATTCTCATCTTTTGATATGTTGCTTATGGGGATGTGAGACATGTCCATAATTTTTAAAAAATTTATTTGTGACTATTTTTCCCCTGTTAGTCTTGTACAGGGCATAACTTCTGACTTAGGCCGAATCAGAGGGTGAGACCTATGCCATTGGAAAGGAATTGATGATTTCCTTTCTATAGAGTGGTTACACTAAAGATTTGGCTCAACTGTTCGGGAGAAATCACTGTTTTAAGGTTTTTAAGTTGGCTATTCAGGTTTGGAGAGCCATTATGGGCTGATTTGTGAAGGCCCATTAGTGGGCTAGTGGAAGGGTATAAATAGGGGGTAAGGGATATGGGAAATGGTTTTAGTTTCCATCCTCTCATTTTGTGCCTTGAGCTTCTCCTTCCTCTTACACCTTTCCACCATTAAAAATTAAAATCCAAGGAGGGAAATCATAAATCTACACCATTGGAGGCTAGATCTACATCAGTTGAGGGAAGAGTTCATCGGATCAAGAGGTTTGGTGCGAAGTGCTTGCTGTCTGGGTTATTTCATCAATTTTGACTTGTTTTGGAGAATTAGTGAGTGATTTACATCTCTCACATGAATGCAATGACATATATGAATGTTTGATCATGTTTTTCATCATGTTTAAGTGTTTTTCCATAGATCTATGCCATATTAAGTTCATTTTCACATGAGTCACCTTATGATATGATTTAGCAAGTTTAGGTAAGTAATTTCAATGCTATTTCATGTGTATGTGCAAGTTAGATCTATAATTTTGTTTATATTGACATGTATAATGATTTTTGGTGGATTTTACATGTCTGTTGATGGAATTGTCATATTGGTGTTATTGTTGATTTCATAACATGCTTGTGACCATATTGGATGCATTGGATGAGTTAGTTTCGTCGAACGAAATGTTTTGATGAAATTTTGGTCGAAATTGGAGTTGCATTGGAGAATGCAGGTTTTGGGTCGAACATGGAGGGTCGGTCAAACCAAAGGGTGTTTTCTTGGAGGAAAAGAAATAGTTGGGTCGGTCGAGCATGTTCGGTCGAACAGGTTGGATCGAGCAAGTTGGGTCGAGCAACATATGGATTATGCAGTGGTTCTGGTCGCACCATAATGTGGTCGGGTCGGTCATGTTTGGGTCGAACGAACATGGATTGGGCCGGTCATGTCTTGGTGAGGTGTTTGGATCAGTCGCAAAGGGGGCATCGAGAAGAGTGGTCTAGTCGGTCATGTTGGGTCGAGTAGAGTGGTCTAGTCGGTCATGTTGGGACGAGCAGAGCCTGCGTCGGTCATACCAAGGGGGTCGGTCGCATATGGTCATTTTCTAAAAAAGTACGTTTTTGTTGTACAACCCGGGTTGGAAGAAAAGAGCTTGAAAAAAATGTCGAGGGCAACCCCCCGAACCCTACTCAAGCCACAACACAGTGGTGTAACTTGGTTTGGTCATGATGTGACTTCGAAGTAAATTCAAGTTGGAAGGTTTGAAGTGTTGAAAGGTGTTCGTTGATCGGTGCAGAACAACGAATGAGGTGACAACTTAAAGGCCGTGAGTTGGTGGATAATGGTTACTCGAGGAGGTTGCTTGAGTTAAGAAAAGTCATCGGGTTGGATGACTGGAGATGTGAAGACCAAGAGATTATCGTTGTCGTAAGTTCTAGCAGGCTTGAAGCAGGGGTACGATGGGGGCACCCAAAAGACCGGTTGTAGGTCGAGTACCCTGGGTATCGTTGAAAGGCCTAATTATCAAGGTTGGACATACGTACGTATCATTGAAAGGCGTATGGAGTTTATGCTAGAACTAGGGTTACCATTAGCCCATGACATATGGCAAGGTTGGCCGTCATAACATTAACGATGGTTTCAAAGCAGGATTAGTGGTGATAGCTAGAGTCAGTCATGGACGATTGGTCGTTTTGTTTGTACCGTCTCATGTAGGTTTTCTAACATCAAGGAGATGTTTCTTGAGTGCTTGTCTGATATTGGTTTAGGCCTCTGGGGCTTGTGCTTGAGGGATATTTAATTCGATTAGGATGGTTTATATGAGGCATATATAATTTAGATGTTATGAGTGCTTTACCATGATTGAATGGGTATTCTAGTTTTCATGGATGAATGGTCAAATTGTTTATCGTAAAGGCTATCACTGTCCGATGTGGGGAAGATAGGGTTGAGTTCTTCTCTGGTGTTGTAGGTATATTAGTATGTTTATCTATCCATTCTCATACACTTTATTGTTGAAGTTTGTTAGCTATTTTATTGCTCACTAAGACTGTTGTCCGACTCAAGGTTTTATGTCTCCTATTATTACCTTGGGTTGTTCATCCGGTTGTGGATGGTCAGACTAAGTAGCAGGTTACAGGTGATTAGTGAGGACAATGCTGTTGTACGAAGGCGAGCAGGAGGCTGGCGTACCAGTTTTATTGCTATCTAGTATTTCTGTTTCCACTGTTTTAGTGCCCTATGAGGGTTGTAGTGAGGCTTTATGTACAAACTTTGGTACCAGTTGGATAATCTTTTAGGATGTTGAGAAAGTTTCAAAAGTTTTCTATATGATGCTTCATTACTATTACCTGCTGTATATGTTCTATTACATTTTATCCTTGCGCTGTGAGTTCGACGACAGGTTCCGATGTTGTTTACCTACTCAGATGATCGTCCCTTGCTGCTTGACACACTTTATATCACATTATTCCTCTTATTTAGTGCGGGGGTTATGGGCAGTCGTCACATTTGGTATCAGAGCTCTGGTTAACTGTTTTGGCCAAAGTTCGGAGACGTAATTACGTATGAGAGACAAACTTGTAGATTTCAGTTGTATGCTTATTATATATATCAGCATATATAGCAATAGCGGTTGTATCTTTTTAGCCGTTTTTCTTGAAAGTGGATAATTATTCTAAATTGAAAATTTAGAATGAGTAGACGAGAATGAAGACACGCTGCTAGGGGAGCTAATACTGGAGGAGGAAATGGCGGTGAACCAAATTACCCTTCCATGTTTGAAGCTATGGCGGAGGCAATTATGCGATGGGTACCCGCTCCAGTGGCAGCAAGGGTAGATATTGGTGTGTGAGTTCCTAGAGTAGTAGATTTTGCAAAGTTATGCAAGGACTTTACATCTCTAGGGGGAAAGCAATTCAAAGGAACTGAACTAGCTAAAGAGGTTCAGAGATGGATGGATTCATGTGTCTGAATCTTTTGTAATAACCCGAAAATCTGAGCCAATTTATAAATTTTATTTTGGAAATTTCGATGAATTTTGACTATTTAAAATGATTTATTTTAAATAATAACGATGAGAAATTTATTTTGAATAGAATTAGAATGTATATATTTATTTGAATCGATGTTGGAATATAAATATTTTATTTTAATTATAAAAGGAATTGGAAATGGCGCAGTAGTTCGAAAATTCGATTTCAAATTTCAAATGAATGTACAAGATTCAAAATAAACCAGGTTTTGGCGAAACCAAAACTATTAGAATCTATTTGAAAATATCTTTCCAAAGAATCTGAAAAATTGAAATTTCATAGCGGGAATAAAAAGTTATGTCCAATTGAAAATTCAGATAGTCGTTGTGGAATTCTGGCCCTTATAAATGGAAATTTTGCAAATGACCTCTGTTTTCGATGAAACTACCTTTTTTGAATCCGGGATATCAAGTTATTGCTAGATTCCAAAATTCGTAATTTTTGAAAGCAATATGTGAGCTGGCGAAAGAAAACGTGTTTTGATAGTTTTTGTCAATTTCGATCGACCATAAAATGGCCATTTTTCAAACGGTCTCAGAATTTGACGAAATTAGTTTTGTTAGGACCGTATTGTCAATACAAAGCTATAAAATAATTTTCGGGAATTTTTAGAGTCCGTATGTGGCTCCGGTAAATTGAAATACGCGTTCAAATTCAATATATAGATTTATATTTTGATTTTGATGAAAAATGATCGGAACGATCGAATCAACTTACAATACATATCCCATTGTGTTCGGAATGGAGGTAATTAGCTAGGGACGACAGTCGGTGGGTTCGATTTCGAGCTCGAAATAAAAAAGTTGCTTTTTGAAATTTAAAAATAATTAAATAACCCCCCTCGTCTCTCCTCCCTCCTAGTCAACGCCGTCCCTCGTATACCATTCGTTCAGAAAATCGAATTCGATAAAAAAAACCGCTCCCATGAAATCCCGTCGCCCCTCCCTAGGCTCGAAGTCGGAGACCGACCACCACCCTCAAGACCGACTGCCACCCTCGCCTCTCGCTACTCCCCCCGTCCAATACCCAAAACCGAAAGCCCCCTGAAAACCCTAAACCTGTCGAACCATCCACCACCGATCACCAAGAGGGCGCTGTACCAACTTCCCCTGCGCCGCCTCCTGCCTCCAAACATCCGGCGTCGGACTCTAGCATCCCTCCTCCAACCGATTTACTGTGAGTCCCTCCCTTTCCTTTCTTCTTCTTCTTTTTATTTTATAATGAATTAACTTGATTTTTAAAACTGAATTAACTTGATTTTTAAAACTGAATTAACTTGATTTTTAAAACTGAATTAACTTGATTTTTGAAACTGAATTAACTTGATTTTTAAAACTGAATTAACTTGATTTTTAAAATTGAATTAACTTGATTTTTAAAAACTGAAAAAGGCATGATTTTTATAGTTAAAAAGGCATGATTTTTATAGTTAAAAGTGTAGGAATTTTATAGTTAAAAAGATAGGATTTTTATAGTTAAAAAGACAGGAATTTTGTACCGATAAAAATTCGATTTTTATATATATAGAATAGCAATAAAAATTCGATCTTTATATAAGAAGTAGAAATATAAAAATATAATTTTTATATAGAAAGAAGCGTTGTAAAATATAGGAAACTGAGATAAAAATATGATTTTTATTTATTGGGGCAAAGCGATAAAAATATGATTTTTACTGTGAACCGCGGGAAAAGATGGGATAGTATCGACTGAAATCAAAACGAAACTCGAACAGTTCAAAAGGAAAGCACGGAGGAGTGGGACCCTCGGTGAGAACTCCTCACTACAATTTTCTGTGTTCAGTTATTTATTTTATAACTGTATATATGAACTGTTTACCCATCGTCCACAGACCACAGATGACTTGTTTGTTTGATTGCGTTTGGATTGATTTGTTTATGTGAAAATTGATTGTGAGGTGGAATGGAAAGAAAAAATTCATGTGTTGAAATAAAATATATATATTCATGTGTTGAAATAAAATATATATTCATGTGTTGAAGTAAAATAAATATTCATTTACAAATCGAACGATTTGTTTATGTACACCGATTTGACTGATATTGATTGGGACGATAAATCTTACACATCGCCCAACTGCACAAATAAAATATGTGTTTGATTGATTGAACCCCATACGGGTGTTGGGATGATATTGACGTGCACTAATCCCAATTGTTTAGTTGTATGTCGATCGATTGGTTGACAGGCTGTTGTAAGCGTTGATTATTTATATTCAGTGCTTATGCAGTTGAGTAGTGCACTCTGGATAATGGATGATTGTTTATCACTATTGATATATACATGTTTTGTATGGAAATCCATAGGAATAAAATCTATGGTAATTGATTGGGCCTCATTCCAGTTTTAAAATAGAAATATTTGAAATAGAAATATTTGAAAAAGAAATATTTGAAAAGGAAATATTTGAAAAAGAAATATTTGGAATAGAAATATTTGAAATAGAAATATTTGAAAAAGAAATATTTGGAAAGAAATATTTGAAATAGAAATATTTGAAAAGAAATATTTGAAGTAGAAAATATAAAGTCGTGTTGATTGGAGATGCGCCATTTTGACGCAAACGATATTTATATCGATTTTATTCATCTTTATAATGAATATCGGAAAGGAATTGATTTCAAAATATAACGTTTTGAAAATACTATCATTTATATATCGATGATATGGAATATTCAATTTTGATTTGAAATTGAATATGAAGTTGAAATCGTTTTGAAAACGAATTTAAAATGATTTATAAAATACGTTTTTAAAGGAAATCGACGAAATATATATAATATATATATTATATATATAATGGCCTGAATATAACGCGCCGCGCCGCGGCAGTTCGCGAATTTCGACCATTGACTTCGAATTGACATTATGGGAGATCCGACCGTCGGATTCTCCTAAAATCAGAACCGTTGGGTTCGTATCGAAAAGAGCTTTCTAACGAACATTAGAGATTTGAAATCTAACTGTTGGATTTGGAATTATGCCCAAATCAAATTTGGAAAAGGTCGCTGTAAGTGCTGTTCGATGGCTGTTGATGGAAATCGACTATACGGGCCTTGATAAAATTATTAAAAATAGTAATAATTTGTGTAAAATCATAAGAAATGATTTGGAAAGAATTGGGATGAAAAACTCCATATTTGAAAAGATAAAAATAGATTTTTATCAAAATGAACTAGTTTTGAACTAGAATTATAATCCATTTATTTTTGAAATAAATAAATTGGATTTGAAAGGGTTTTAAAAGTAACCAGAATTTCCAATATTTGAATTGGAATGGATTTGAATCGAAATTGTCTTTGGAATATTTCGATGTTGAATTTCGTGATTATATAGATATTGTTATGGAAATTTGAAAGATATATTTATATCGTTATTTCCAATACGATATTTGTTGGTCGTAGAATTTGATATTGAATATAAGCCGATATATTTTCTATTCAGAGCCTTGTATTTAATATCAAATGTCAATTGGGTTTATCGTGAACTGTGTTTCAACGACATTTGTTCTTTAACCCGATTTACAGTGAAATGTGATTTGGAATTTATAAATCTTTTGTTAAGATTTAAAGGGGGTTTTCCAAAGTAAAGTTTTCCAATTTAATAAAATAAATTGGAATGGAATGGAATGTGATTTCGGGTTTATCGTGAACCTTATTTTAAATGACATTGGTTCTTTAACCCAGTTAAAGACCGGATATGATTTCCCAAGTTAAATAATCATTAATATTGATTTTGGGAAGATTAAAACCAAGTGGAGTTTTAATGAATCTTTAATTAGATTGAGATGATCGAGAATGGAGTATCACCAGTTTTGCTCCAGGCGATAGTTAAATCTTTAATTAGATTTGAATGTGAAATGGTAATTGCATTTACCGATAACACCGTGGTGTTAGATATGAAGTATGACCAGTTTTACTTCATGGGATGAATAGGTTGGGATTGGGAAATATAAAACAAATGATTACTTCGGTAAGGTTCGTTAATCCCGACTAGTTTGGATAAACCATAATTTGGTTTAAATTGATAATCAAAAGAAGATTAAAGAATAAATTTAAAGAATTTACTTTGATAAAATTAATGGGAACCTTTCCCAAAGTATAAGAATATTTGAATAAAAGAATATTCTGAATTGGAATGAGGCGTATGTTGTGTTTGTGTAACACTTGTTTATTATATACGCGGTTTATTCAGAAAGACCGGGTTTATCCCATTCTGAATAACTGATTCGACGATGTGTCGAGGATGAAGATGGTGGTCGAAGACCGGAGGTCTTCACATCGTTTTGGCGGTTACTGATGATCTTGATTGGGCTGTACACCCAAGAGGAGGGAATCATTTGGTGATCGTCCAGATGTACTTGGAGATCGATGGATATGCGAAGTACAAGGTGCCTCCAATTTCGTTCAGACCCAGAACGAACTTGTAAATGGACTGTGTGTCTGACATTGGATTTTATTCTGTGTGATTGATTTCTAGTAAATATATATCTGTTCGGCGGCGGAGAATTTATTCTCTTGCTTAACGCCCTTCTCTGAGACGTACGAGCTCAGAGGTTATATATTGATGGATATCAATCGCATGTAGTGAATTGCCCGTGTGGCATGCCTAAGTGGCAAATGATCAAGGCTTTTGTTGAAAAGAAAAGTATTGTGGTTGATGATCAAAGCACCGTGTGTGGCATAGCTTTGTGTGGCGTTAATTCGCGAGCCTCACACCCCGGTTGTGAACTAGAAACGGAAGAGGATCTCAGGGAGGGAATGCGTTTCTTACTAGCTAGGGTGGTATAAGTGGCCTACCAGCCCAGACATTTATATTATTTTCATCTGTGTGGTTGTTGCTGTTGCGAGGCGCCTCGGATATATCAATGACTATATGGAGCCGATGGAGTCATTTGGCTCATTTACGCCCCCAAAGGGCGGGGAAACGCGGTGTTCAGGCATAATAATCCACATCGGTGGATCGGCCCTGACGATCCAAGGCTTGCCTGTGCGCTTGCCTGAGACATGGGCTAGATTGTCTCGAATTCGATGAGGACAATCCCTTGCCTCGGTTCACAGATGGAAATCCAGCTTCCAATACATGACTTTGCGGTTTTGATTGTAGAACCTATATATGGCGACATAGTGGTATGGGGCACTTATGCCGTCTATGATTGATACTTATGATTGAAATTGTTTTGACACTATGCACTTATAATAGTATCAAATGATTTGTTTTTAACGTACCAAGCACGTTTGGCTATTATAAGGGAAAACCTTATCCCCCAGCTTGCGTTGCATTGTGTGATAGGACCTGGGTCTTATAATAGCTTCATTTTTTTCAAAAAGAATTTCGCTGTTTTGATATATGCACTGGTATTCTTGGGAGGAAACATGTTCCGTGTTATATGGCGTGGTCCCTTGATATATCTGATTTAAAGTAAAGTTTTAAATAACTATTTTAGTTCTCACACCAGTCACATGACTGACCTGGAGTTTATTGTTTTAACCTAAACTCTGGGTGACCCTATTTTTTGACACGAGCAGCTAGTAGTTTTGGTTTTGCAGATTTATATTCACAGGTTCCTGGTTTATAGCTGGAATGATATTCGAAAAGCTCTGTATCCGTATATTCCTTTCAGTTGTATTTTGTATTATTTTCCGCTGCTATGTAATTTATTGTAATCTCTGATATTTATCGGATGTATTTTGTTCATTCATACTCTGTATATTCTTGTAATATGATGAAGTTGTTGTAATATACAATGAAATGTTCTACTGTTTGCATTCTGCTTTGTCATGTTCTCAAAACAATCAGGGGTTTCGAATGGTCATGGTCGGTTTATGATCGATTCGGATCGAGCGAAATTCCTTATCATTTCATTTGGCATCAGAGCTTTGGTTTACAGAGCTCGGAGAACAAGACACATTAGAACCGAACGAAAGAATTCACCAGAGATTGGATTAGTAATATCCAATGGGAATGACTCGTTAGAGATGGGATCAGTAGTGTCCTAGAACGAGTATGAAGAGTATATTTTTAAAATGAAAACAAATTTTGTTTTGAAAATTTAAACCTTATTCAACGTATTTGAATATTCATTTGTACCTATTTGGACAATCCAGTATATAAAGATTTTGCATATACGTCTGATCCGCGTGTATTTGAAGTTTTAATATATTGGATAGATATAGAATCACACTCTAGTTGCCCGAGTATGGTACTGGTAATTGTGATCACATTACCAATATTTGTGTTCAAGTTTCAAAGGTGTGATATTTATATATTTCCAATTGACTGGTGTGAGAACCAAAGCTAGATAGGGCTTATTGTTGTAATTCGTCACCAAAAATGTGATTTTTGACTATATATCAAAGTTATGAGTTTGAAAAGATAATCAACTAATTGATTGATGATTGTGTTGTTTGAGTATTGTTCGATTAATTAAATGTTGAACCATTTAGCCAAATTGAACCAAATAGTGAGTTGTATTGAAAATTTATCGCATTTGCATGCTTGTACATGTACTTACATTGAACAGGTCATAACAAGGAGGCTAAAGAAGAGGAATAAAATTGTTTGCCCGACAAATAGGTACATGTTTATTGTATCTCTTGGGTTTTTGATGATTTTATGAGCCGATTGGCTGTTTCTTTTTGGATTGGTGAGGGCCATGGGAGGCTATTTGAAATATCCCGAAGCTCTCGGTGCAGGGGAGGTTATGGCGAAATTTAGGGTGTTAGCCAATTTTTTGAAAATTTTGAAAAGTTCTTAGAAACTGAAAAGTTGAAGAACTTAAGCCATAATGAAAATAATGGAAGTTGAGTTGGTTTGTAAAACAACTTTCAGCTTTGTTCCTTTTCGAGGACGAAAAGTTTTAAGGGGGGAGATTGTAATAACCCAGAAATCTGAGCCAATTTAAAAATTTTATTTTGGCAATTTCGATGAATTTTGGATATTTAAAATGATTTATTTTAAATAATAACAATGAGAAATTTATTTTGAATAGAATTAGAACGTATATATTTATTTGAATCGAAGTTGGAATATAAATATATTATTTTAATTATAAAAGGAATTGGAAATGACGCAGTGGTTCGAAAATTTGATTTCAAATTTCAAATGAATGTACAGGATTCAAAACAAACCGGATTTTGGCGAAACCAAAAATATTAGAATCTACTTGAAAATATCTTTCCAAAGAATCCGAAAAATTGAAATTTCATAGCGGGAATAAAAAGTTATGTCCAATTGAAAATTCAGAATAGTCGATGTGGAATTCTGGCCCTTAAAAATTGAAATTTTGCAAATGACCTCTATTTTCGAAGAAACCACTTTTGTTGGATCCAGGATGTCAATTTATTGCTAGATTCCAAAATTCGTAATTTTTGAAAGCAATATGTGAGTGTGGCGAAAGAAAATGTGTTTTGACAGTTTCTGTCACTTTCGATCGACCAGAAAATGGCCATTTTTCAAACGGCCTCAGAATTTGACGAAAGTAGTTTTGTTAGGACTGTATCATCAATACAAAGCTAGAAAATATTTTTCGGCAATTTTTAGAGTCCGTATGTGGCCCCGGTAAATTGAAATGCACGTTCAAATTCAATATATAGATTTATATTTTGATGTTGACGAAAACTGATTCAAATGATCGAATCAGCTTACGATACATATCCCATTGTGTTCGAAATGGGGGTAATTAGCTTAGGACGTCAGTCGGTGGGTTCGATTTCAAGCTCGAAATAAAAAACTTGCTTTTTGAAATTTAAAAATAATTAAATATATAAATAATTAAATAACCCCCCCCCCCATCTCTCCTCCCTCCTAGTCAACGCCCTCCCTCGTATACCATTCATTCAGAAAATCGAAATCGATAGAAAAAAAACCGCTCCCATGAAATCCCGTCGCCCTCCCTAACCCCGACGTCGGAGACCCACCGCCACCCCCAAGACCGGCCGCCACCCTCGCCTCTCGCTACTCCCCCCGTCCAATACCAAAAACCGAAAGCCCCCTGAAAACCCTAAACCCATCGAAGCAGCCACCACCGATCACCAGAAGGGTGCTGCACCAACATCCCATGCGCCGCCTCCTGCCTCCAGACATCCGACGCCGGACTCTAGCATCCCTCCTCCAACCGATTTACTGTGAGTCCCCCGCTTTCCTTTCTTCTTCTTCTTTTTATTTTATAATGAATTAACTTGATTTTTAAAACTGAATTAGGCATGATTTTTATAGTTGAAAAGGCATGATTTTTATAGCTAAAAGGGTTGGATTTTTATAGCTAAAAAATAGGATTTTTATAGTTAAAAAGATAGGATTTTTATAGCGATAAAAATTCGATTTATATATATATAGAATAGGAATAAAAATTCGATCTTTATATAAGAAGTAGAAATATAAAAATATAATTTTTATATAGAAAGAAGCATTGTAAAATATAGGAAATAGAAATAAAAATGTGATTTTTATTTATTGGGACAAAGCGACAAAAATATGTTTTTTACCGTGAACAGTGGGAAAAGATGGGATGGTATCGTCTAAAATCAAAACGAAACCCAAACAGTTCAGAAGGAAAGCACGGAGGAGTGGAACCCTTGGTGAGAACTCCTCAGTACAATTTTCTGTGTTCAGTTATTTATTTTATAATTGCATATATGAACTGTTTCCCCGTTGTCCACAGACCATGGACGACTTGTTTGTTTGATTGCATTTGGATTGATTTGTTTGTGTGAAAATTGATTGTGAGGGGGAATGGAAAGAAAAAAATTAATGTGTTGAATAGAATAAAATTCATGTGTTGAATAGAATAAAATTCATGTGTTGAAATAAAATATATATTCATGTGTCGAAATAAAATATATATTCATGTGTTGAAATAAAATATATATTCATGTGTTGAAATAAATATATATTCATGTGTTGAAATAAAAAATATGTATATTCATGTGTTTAAATAAAATATATATTCATGTGTTGAAGTAAAATAAATATTCATTTACAAATCGAACGATTTGTTTATGTACACTGATTTGACTGATATTGATTGGGATGATAAATTTTACATATTGCCCAACTGCACAAATAAAAAATGTGTTTGATTGATTGAAACCCCACAAGGGTGTTGAGATGATATTGATGTACACTAATCCCAATTGTTTAGTTGTATGTCGATCGATTGGTTGACAGGCTGTTGTAACCGTTGATTATTTATATTCAATGCTTATGCAGTTGAGTAGTGCACTCTGGATGATGGATGATTGTTTATCACTATTGATATATACATGTGTTGTATGGAAATCCATAGGAATAAAATCTATGGTAATTGATTGGGCCTCATTCCAGTTTTGAAATAGAAATATTTGAAAAAGAAATATTTGAAAAGGAAATATTTGAAAAAGAAATATTTGGGATAGAAATATTTGAAATAGAAATATTCGAAAAAGAAATATTTGGAAAGAAATATTTGAAATAGAAATATTTGAAAAGAAATATTTGAAGTAGAAATATATAAAGCCGTGTTGATTGGAGATGCACCATTTTGACGCGAACGGTATTTATATCGAATTTATTCATTTTTACAATGTATATCGGAAAGGAATTGATTTCAAAATATAACGTTTTGAAAATACTATCATTTATATATCGATGATATGGAATATTCAATTTTGATTTAAAATTGAACATGAAGATGAAATCGTTTTGAAAACGAATTTAAAATGATTTACAAAATATGTTTTAAAAGGAAATAGACGAAACATATATAATATATATATTATATATAATGGCCTGAATAGAATGCTCCGCGCTGCGGCAGTTCGCGAATTTCGACCATTGACTTCGAATAGACATTACGGGAGATCCGACCATCGGATTCTCCTAATACTGGAACCGTTGGGTTCGTATCGAAAAGAGCTTTCTAACGAATATTAGATATTTGAAATCTAAATTTTGGATTTGGAATTATGTCCAAATCAAATTTGGAAAAGGTCGCTGTAAGTGCAGTACGATGGCCTTTGATGGAAATCGACTGTACGGGCCTTGATAAAATTATTAAAAATAGTAATAATTTGTGTAAAATCATAAGAAATGATTTGGAAAGAATTGGGATGAAAAACTCCATATTTGAAAAGATAAAAATAGATTTTTATCAAAATGAACTAGTTTTGAACTAGAATTATAATCCATTTATTTTTGAAATAAGTAAATTGGATTTGAAAGGGTTTTAAAAGTAACCAGAATTTCCAATATTTGAATTAGAATGGATTTGAATCGAAATTGTCTTTGGAATAATTCGATGTTAGATTTCGTGATTTTACAAATATTATTATGGAAATTTGAAAGATATATTTATATCGTTATTTCCAATACGATATTTGTTGGTCGTAGAATTTGATATTGAATATAAGCCGATATATTTTCTATTCAGAGCCTTGGATTTAATATCAAATGGAATTGGGTTTATTGTGAACTGTGTTTTAATGACATTTGTTCTTTAACCCGATTTACAGTGAAATGTGATTTGGAATTTATAAATCTTTTGTTAAGATTTAAAGGGGGTTTTCCAAAGTAAAGTTTTCCAATTTAATAAAATAAATTGGAATGGAATCGAATGTGATTTCGGGTTTATCGGGAACCGTGTTTTAAATGACATTGGTTCTTTAACCCAGTTAAATACCAGATATGATTTCCCAAGTTAAACAATCATTAATATTGATTTTTGAGAAGATTAAAACCAAGTGGAGTTTTAATGAATCTTTAATTAGATTGAGATGATCGAGAATGGCTCACCGGTTTTGCTCCAGGCGATAGTTAAATCTGTAATTAGATTTGAACGTGAAATGGTAATTGCATTTACCGATAATACCGTGGTGTTAGATATGAAGTATGACCAGTTTTACTTCATGGGATGAATAGGTTGGGATTGAGAAATTTAAAACAATTGATTACTTCGGTAAGGTTCGTTAATCCCGACTAGTTTGGATAAAACATAATTTGGTTTAAATTGATATTCAAAAGAAGATTAAAGAATAAGTTTAAAGAATTTATCTTTGATAAAATTAATGGGAACCTTTCCCAAAGTATAAGAATATTTGAATAAAAGAATATTTTGAATTGGAATGAGGCGTATGTTGTGTTTGTGTAACACTTGTTTATTATATACGCGGGTTATTCAGAAAGACCGGGTTTATCCCATTCTGAATAACTGATTCGACGATGTGTCGAGGATGAAGACGGTGGTCGAAGACCAGAGGACTTTACATCATTTGGGTGATTATTGATCATCTTGATTGGCCTGTACACCCAAGAGGAGGGAATCTGTTGGTGATTGTCCAGACGTACTTGGAGATCGATGGATATGCGAGGTACAAGGTGCCTCCGGTTTCGTTCAGACCCAGAACGAACTTGTAAATGGACTGTGTGCCTGACATTGGATTTTATTCTGTGTGATTGATTTCTATTAAAAATATATCTGTTTGGCGGTGGAGAATTTATTCTCTTGCTTAACGCCCTTCTCTGAGACGTACGAGCTCAAAGGTTATATATTGATGGATATCAATCGCATGGAGTGAATTGCCTATGTGGCATGCCTAAGTGGCAAATGATCAAGGCTATTGTTGAAAAGCAAAGTCCTATGGTTGATGATCAAAGCACCGCCTGTGTGGCATAGCTTTGTGTAGCGTTAATTCTCGATCCTCACACCCCGGTTGTGAACCAGAAACGGGAGAGGACCTCAGGGAGGGCATGTGTTTCTTTCTAGCTAGGGTGGTGTCAGTGACCTATCAGCCCTAATATTTATATTATTTTCACCTGTGTGGTTGTTGCTTTTGTGAGGCGCCTCGGATATATCGGTGACTATGTGGAGCCAATGGAGTCATTTGGCTCATTTACGCCCCAAAGGGCGGGGAAACGCGGTGTTCAGGCATAATAATCCACATCGATGGACCAGCCCTGATGATCCAAGGCTTGCCTGCGCGCTTGCCTGAGACATGGGCTAGATTGTCTCGAATTCGGTTAGGACAATCCCTTGCCTCGATTCACAAATGGAAATCCAGCTTCCAATACGTGACTTTGCGGTTTTGATTGTAGAACTTATATATGGCGACATAGTGGTATGGGGCACTTATGCCGTCTATGATTGATACTTATAATTGAAATTGTTTTGACACTATGCACTTATAATAGTATCAAATGATTTGTTTTTACGTACCAAGCATGTTTGGCTATTATAAGGGAAAACCCTATCCCTCGGCTTGCGTTGCATTGTGTGATAGGAACTGGGTCTTATAATAGCTTCATTTTTCCAAAAACATTGCGCTGTTTTGATATGTGCAATGGTATTCTTGGTAGGAAACCTGTTCCGTGTTATACGGCGTAGTCCCTTGATATATCTGATTTAAAGTAAAGTTTTAAATAACTGTTTTAGTTCTCACACCAGTCACATGACTGACCTGGAGTTTATTGTTTTAACCTAAACTCTGGGTGCCCCTATTTTTTGACACGAGCAGCTAGTAGTTTTGGTTTTGCAGATTTATATTCACAGGATCCTGGTTTACAGCTGGAATGATATTCGGAAAGCTCTGTATCCGTATATTCCTTTCAGTTGTGTTTTGTATTAACCGTTGCTATGTAATTTATTGTAATCTCTTATATTTATCGAATGTATTTTGTTCATTCATACTATGTATATTCTTGTAATCTGATGAAATTGTTGTAATATACAATGAAATGTTCTTCTGTTTGCGTTCTGATTTGTCATGTTTTCAAAACAATCAGGGGTTTCGAACGGTCGTGGTCAGTTTAGCGATCAATTCAGATCGAGCTAAATTCCTGATCGTTTCATCTTTGGGGACTTGGGTATTGAGGATGCAATAAAGAGAAAGCTTGCATCAACGCAGCTGTAGGGCAGGGCCATGGAGTGATGGAATTATGTCATACTTGAGACTCCAGAAGAGTTAATTTCATGGGAGCAATTCCAAGCTAAGTTTGAAGCAAAGTTTATCTCTACTGCACAGAAGTCCGTTCTCTTCAAGAAGTTCGAAGAATTGAAGCAGAATGGAAGATCAGTTCTTGACTATATTTCTGATTTCGAAGCCTCATCCAGATATGCTCGTTCATACATTGATACACCTTATCAGAAGAACGAGAAGTTTGTTCTGGGTCTAGATACCTAAATTGGAAGGCCGTTGGTGGATTATCTTGATGATTCATTTGAGAAGATTGTGGAAAAAGCTATTCGCCATAAAAGCTTGTTTCCTAAGGAAGCAAATGTTGTCGCTGCAACCAAAGAAGTGCAGAAACCACAAGAGGGTGGTAACAATAAGATGAGGAAGCAGCAACAACAGAAAGGAAAAGATTTACAAAAGAAGCCTAAGAGTGATGTGGTTTTCTTTAATTGCCAACAGAAGGATCACTACTCGAATGAGTGCAAGAATCCCAAAGCTGAGAAGAAGTGCTTCAAGTGTGGAAAACCTGGGCATGAGAAGAAGACTGTCCAGAATCAGCTAAGGGCAAGCAGGTTGTGAAGGCATATGCTTTGGAAGTCATGTCAACTTCTTCAAGAGCTCCTATAGTGGAGGAAAAGGGAAAGGGTATCGTGGTGCAAGGTACTCTTTCTATTAATGGTGTTTTAGTTCGTGTGCTTTTTGATACTGGAGCATCACATTCATTCATTTGCAATGAGCTTGTGTGTCGCTTGGGTTTAGAACCTGAGATTTGTGATATACCATTGGTCGTGACTAATCCTGTTGGGGGTTCGTCTAGTTTGTGCATGATTTGTTGTGGTCTAGTGTTGTCGAGTCATGGTTGCTCTTTTGTGTGTGATTGCTTTGTTCTTAACTTCGCTGGGTTCGGGATCATATTGGGTATGGATTGGCTCAAGAGGTGTGTGATAAGGGTGAATTGCGAGAAGCTAGAGGTGAGAGTCGGGGATATGGAAAGGCGAAAGGTGTTGATTAGATGTAAGCACGAAGAGGGTGTCTTGGTGAGCTATCTATATTCGCATGGGATTCCACAGGAAGACTTGTCATCTGTATTGATTGCTAATGAGTATTAGGATATTTTTGACAAGGTCAAAGGGTTCCCGCCGCATCCTGAGATCGAGTTTAGGATCGATTTGGTCGAGGGTGCAAGAACAATCGTTGTGCCTCTTATTCGGATGGCGCCTAAGAACAACAAGAGTTGGAGTTGCAAGTTCGTGACCTTCTAGGAAAGGGCTTCATTCGGAGAAGTGTATCCGAATGGGGTGCACCGGTCGTGTTTGCAACCAAGGCAGATGGCTCGTTAAGATTGTGTGTGGACTATCGTGAGCTGAACAAGGTAACTAAGGAGAACAAGTATTCGTTGCCAAGGATAGCTAACTTGTTCGGTCAGCTTCACGAAGCCAAAGTGTTTTCATAGATGGATTTGGCAACGGGATTTCACTAGTTGAGGGTGGCAAAGGATAGTGTGCCAAAGACTAGTTTTAGTACACCATCCGGTTTCTTTGAATGGTTGGTGATGCCATTTGGGTTGACTAATGCGCCAGCGTATTTCATTAATCTTATGAATAGAGTATTCAGAGATCAATTGAACAAGTTCGTGCTTGTGTTCGTCGATGATATTATGGTTTACTCCAGAAATGAGGAAGAACATAAGACGCACTTGAGAGTTGTGTTAGGGACCTTGTGAAAGCATCAGTTGAGAGCTAAGTTTTCCAAGTGTCACTTCTGGAAGAGTGAAGTGAGGTTCTTAGGTCATGTTGTTTCTGGAAATGGGATAGTGGTTGACCCCGCTAAAGTAGCGGCAATCCAGGATTGGGATAGACCTAAGAGTGCGGTGGATGTTCGAAGTTTCCTTGGGTTGGCCTGTTATTACCGATGGTTTATCAAGGATTTCTCCACGGTAGCTGCACCATTGACAGGATTGACAAGGAAGAACCAAGTGTTCACATTGGATGCACAGTGTGAGCAAGCGTTTGGAATCCTGAAAGAAAGACTGACGAGTGCTCCTGTGTTGACCATTCCAAGTGGGAACGAAGAGATGGTGGAATACACTGATGCATTTTGTATTGGACTTGGAGCAGTGCTAATGCAGAAGGATAAGGTTGTGGCCTTACCCAACTCATGATTTGGAGTTGGCAGCGATTGTCTTTGTTCTGAAGATATGGAGACGTTACCTATTGGGAGTTCGATTCGAGTTGCTTACGAATCACAAGTCGTTGAAGTATCTTTTCTCCCAAAAGGATCAGCAACGATAGTCAGAGTTTCTGGCATCATATGATTTTGGTATAACCTATACTCCCGGTAAAGGTAACGCAGTTGCAAATGCGTTGAGTCGAAGACACGCAAGTTTGGGAGTGATGTTTTAGGAATGGAAGAGTCTCGAGTATTTGGCAAGGTTTGATTTCAGGCCAAGTGTGAGTTAGAACCTGAAATGTTGCCAAGCTTGTCAACAAGAACTACTGTTGTCGAAAGGATTGGAGAGAGCCAAAAGCGAGATACAAAGCTTGTCGAGTTTATCCAGAAGCTGGAACAAGAAAGTAAAGCGTTCGAGGTCGATCGGGAAGGTTGGCTTCGAAAACAAGGACGATTAGTTGTTCCTGATATCCACGGATTGAGAGATGAGGTTCTAAGAGAATGTCATTGCTCGAAGCTGATGATTCATCTCAGTGGTAATAAAACATATCAGGATATGAAGTGAGTCTACTAGTGGGAGGGGATGAAGAGAGATATTGGAAAATTCATTTTCAAATGCATGAACTATCAGTTGGTGAAAGCTGAACAAAAGAAGCCAAGTGGTTTGCTTTAGCCATTGGAAGTTCCTACATGGAAGTGGGAGCAAATATCGATGGATATTGATGGATTACCTAGAACCAGAGCAGGGAATGAAGGGATTTGGGTTATTGTAGATCGTTTGACCAAAAGTGCAAGGTTCATTCCTATCAAGTTGACTAGGATGGCGTCAAAGTTGGCTGATCTTTATGTAAAGTGGATAGTTCGATTCCATGGAGTCCCAAAAAGTATAGTAAGTGACCAAGACCCATTATTTACGAGTGGATTTTGGAGAAGTTTACAAGAAGCTTTGGGAACCGAGTTGTGCTTGAGTACGGCTTATCATCCACAAACGGATGGTTAAACTGAGAGGGTTAATCGGATTTTGGAAGATCTCCTGAGGGCTTGTCTGTTAGACTTCGGAGGATCATAGGAGGACCATCTGCATCTAGTTCAGTTTGCATATAATAATAACTAGCGGTCTAGCATTGGGATAGCATCATACGAGGCGTTGTATGGAAGACCGTGCAATTCTCCACCATATTGGTTAGAAACTGGAGATGAGTTGGTACTTGGGCCAGAAATGATTAGAGGGACCTCAGATTGTATCGAGATCGTTAGGCAATGAGCAAAGGCAGCACAAGATCCTCAAAAGAATTATGCTGATAAGCGTTGAAAAGATTTGAAATTTGACATTATCAATATGGTATTTGTAAATATTTCATGGTTGAAGCATGTGGTTCGATTCAGAAACAAAGGAAAGTTAGCTTCAAGGTTCGTTGGATCATTTCCGATAGTCCAGCGAATTGGAAAGCTCACATATAGATTGGAGTTACCTGAGAAGATGTCGAGTGTGCATAATGTGTTCCATGTGTCGTTTCTACGGAAGTTTGTGCATGATTCGAATGTAATGGTATCTCTAGAGCTGTACGAAGACCTAGAAGTAGAGACCGTAGTTGCAAAACCTCATAAGTCGCTTCGTGTTGTGAAAAATGACACGAGACAACTTAGGAGGAAGATGGTTAAGCTAATCAAGGTGCAATGGAGTAAAGATGGCGACGATTGTATGTGGGAGACGGAAGAGAGCATGAGGGTGACTCATCCCGAACTCTTCGTCAGTAGGACCCTTTGATCGTACCATCGTTATATCGTTGTATCTTGTTGATTGTTTGATAGAATTCTGCATGCTAGGATAAGGCTATGGATGTATGGCTTGATGGTTGCTAGTTTGGATGATAGAATTGGCTTCTCATGGATGATAGGCATGCGGAATTTTGTGGTTGCTTTTGTTTGCTTGGAATTTCGAGGGCTAAATTCTTAAGGAGGGGAGAATGTAACAACCCGCATTTTACGTATCAAAGGATCATAAAATATTTTTATTTTTTACCCTGAGGGTTGGATCATTCTCATCTTTTGATATGTTGCTTATGGGGATGTAAGACATGTCCATAATTTTTACCAATTTTGTTTATGACCATTTTGCCTCTGACAACCTTGTACAGAGAATAACTTTTGACTCAGGTCGAATCAGAGGGTGAGACCTGTTCCATTGGAAAGGAATTGATGATCGCCTTTCCGTAGAGTGGTTATATTAAAGATTTGGCTCAGCAGTTTGGGAGGAATCGTTGTTTTAATGTTTTTCAGTTGGATATTCAGGTTTCGAGACCCATGATGGGCTGATTTGTGAAGGCCCATTAGTGGGCTAGTGGAAGGGCATAAATGGAGGGTAAGCGATAAGGGAAATTGTTTTAGTTCTCCATTCTCCCATTTGGTGCCTTGAGCTACTCCTTTCCTCTTACACCTTTCCACCATTAAAAATCAAAATCTAAGGAGGGAAATCATAGATCTACACCACTGAAGGCTAGATGTACATCAATTGAGGAAAAAGTTCATCGAATCAAGAGGTTTGGTGCGAAGTGCTTGCTGTCCAGATTCTTATTTCATCAATTTTGACTTGTTTTGGAGAATCGGTGAGTGATTTACATCTCTCACATGAATGCAATGAAGTATATATATGAATGTTTAATCATGTTTTCATCATGTTTAAGTGTTTTTCCATAGATATATTCCATGTTAAGTTCATTTTCACATGAATAACCTTATGATTTGATTTAGCAAGTTTAGGCAAGTAATTTCAATGTTATTTCATGTGTGTGTTCAAGTTAGATCTATAGTTTTGCTTATATTGACATGTATGATTATTTTTGGTGGATTTTACATGTTTTATAATGGAATTGTTATATTGGTGTTATTGTTGATTTCATATCATGGTTGTGATCATATTGGATGTATTGGATGGGCTGGTTTCGTCGAACGAATCGTTTTGGCGAAGTTTTTATCGAAATTGGAGTTGCATTGGAGAATGCAGGTTTTGGGTCGAACATGGAATGCCGGACATGGTGGACCGAACATGGAGGGTCAGTCGAACAACGGGGAGGTTTTCTTAGAGGAAAAGAAATAGTTGGGTCGTTCGAGCATGTTAGATCGAACAGGTTGGATCGAGCAAGTTGGGTCGAGCAGCATACGGGTTACGCAGTGGTTCTGGTCGCACCATAATGTGGCCGGGTCGATCTTGTTTTGGGTCGAACAAACATGGATTGGGTCGGTCATGTCTTAGTGAGGTGTTTGGATTGGTCGCGAAGGAGGGGTCGAGTAGAGTGGTCTGGTCGGTCATGTTGGGACGAGTAGAGCCTGGGTTAGTCGCACATATTGGGGTCGGTCGTACCAATGGGGGGGGGTTCGCACTAGGTCATTTTCTAAAAAAGTACGATTTTCGAGTACAACCCGGGTTGGAAGAAAAGAGCTTGAAAAATTTTTCGGGGGCAACCCCCCAAACCCTACTCAAGCCGCAACGTAGTGGTGTAACTTGGTTCGGTGATGATGCGGCTTCGAAGTAAATTCAAGTTGAAAGGTTCAAAGTGTTGAAAGGTGTTCGTTGATCGGTGTAGAACAACGAATGAGGTGACAACTCAAAGGTCGTTGATTGGTGGATAATGGTTGCTCGAGAAGGTTTCTTTAGTTAAGAAAAGTCGGCAGGTTGGATGACTAGAGATGTGAAGGCCAAGAGATTATCATTGTCGTAAGTTCTAGCAAGCTCGAAGCAGGGGTACGATGGGAGCACCCAAAAGACCGGTTGTAGGTCGAGTACCTTGGGTATCGTTGAAAGGCCTAGTTGTCAACTTTGGACATACATACGTATCGTTGAAAGGCGTATGGAGTTTATGCTAGAACTGGGGTTACCATTAGCCCATGACATATGGCAAGGTTGGCCATCATACGAGTAATGATGGGTTCAAAGCAGGACTGGCGGTGATAGCCAGAGTCAGTCATGGACGATTGGTTGTTCTGTCTGTACAATCTCATGTAGGTTGTCCAACGTCGAAGGAGATGTTCCTTGAGTGCTTGTCTAATATGGTTTAGGCCTCTAGGGCTTATGCTTGAGGGATATTGAATTCAATTAGGGTGGTTTCCATGAGATATATATATATAATTTGGATGTTATGGGTGCTTTACCATGATTGAATGGGTGTTCTGATTTTCATGGATGAATGGTCGAATTGTTTATCGTAAAGGCTATCACTGTTCAGTGTGGGGAATATATGGTTGAGTTCTCCAGTGGTGTTGTGGGTAGATTAGTATGTTTATCTATCCATTCTCATATACTTTATTGTTGAAGTTTGTTAGCTGTTTTATCGCTCACTAAGACTGTTGTCTGACTCAAGGATTTATGTCTCCTCTTATTACCTTGGGTTGTTCATCCGAATGTGGATGGGCAGACTAAGTAGCAGGTTACAGGTGATTAGTGAGGACGAGGCTGCTGTACAGAGGCGATCAGGAGGCCGGCGGACCAGATTTATTACTACCTAGTATTTTTGTTTCCACTGTTTGAGTGCTCTATGAGGGTTGTAGTGAGGCCTTATATACAAACTTTGGTACCAGTTGGATAACCTTTCAGGATGTTTAGAAAGTTTCAAAAGTTTGTTATATGATGCTTCATTACAATTACCTATTGTATATGTTCTATTATATTTTATCCTTGCGCTGTGAGTTCTATGACAGGTTCCGATGTTGTTTACCTACTCTGATGATCGTTCATAGCTGCCTGGCACACTTTCCAGCACATTATTCCTCTTGTTTAGTGCGGGGGATATGGGCAGTCGTCACGGTACCCGACAAATACAATTTTTCAGAAATAACCCTGTGCGACCGACCAGCTTGCACGATCGACTAACCACTCAACATCATGAATGGATGACCCTTCTCGACCATACCTCCCTAGTGCGACCGATCAGCCTGCTCAATGGACCCCTTGGCTTGACCGAACCGAACATCTATATGCATAAGGTAGCTAAGCCACGGAGCAACCGATCCCATCTCCTGGTACACGACTGACCAGGTTTGCTCGAACCCATGCTGTGCTCGACCGAACACTGCTCATTCCAACACCAAGATTGCCCCTCTTTGCACTAGACCGACCGACCCCTTCTCATCTAGTCGATCGACCCTGTGTCTTCGAAGCTCCAACCGACTGACTGAGCCCTGTGTGCGACCGACCCCATGTATTTCTGCTTGACCCGACATCAAGTTGTACTACACTTGTACTGCGCTCGACCTGTGGCTTGAACAGACCCATTTCAAATCCAATTTCGACCAAAACTTCGCCAATCATACAATCAACGAAATATACTCGTCTAATTCATCCAATACAACAATAAGCATGATATCAGATCACTACCATCATGAATATGACAATTCTCATCAAAATCACACGATTTCATCAAAATCATAATAAATGAACATATGATCCAAATTGCGGATATAACTTGCATAAACATATGACATGGCATGGGAATTACCGGTTTAAACATGCTAAATTAGCTCCTAGGGTGACTTATATGATAATGGACTTACCATGGTATAGATCTATGGTAAAACACTTGAATTTGATGAAAAACATGACCAAACATTCATATACTCCATTGAATCCATGTGAAAGATGCAAATCACTCACCAATTCTCCAAGATAAGCTAAAATCAATGTATTAAGATTTTGGACAGCAGCAATTCGAACCAAACTCCTTGATCCGATGAATTATCACTTCAAATGATGTGGATCTAGCCTCAATGGTGTTGATCTTCGATTTCCTTCCCTTAGATCTCGATTTTAATTGTGGAAAGGTGTTAGACGAAGGAGGAACATAGGCCACCAAATGAGAGAATGGAGAAACTAAACCGTTTCACATATCTCTCACCCCTATTTATAGCTTCCACCAGCCCACTAATGGGCCTCCCCAAATCAGCCTATTATGGCTTACAAAACCTAAACAACAACCTGTGAAACCTTAAAACACTGATTCCTCCCAAATCGATGAGCCAAATCATTAAAGTAACCACTCTATGGAAAGAAAACATCATTTCCATTCCAATGGCACAGATCTCACCACCTGATTCGACCTGAGTCAAAATTTATGCCCTGTACAACACTTACGAAGGCAAAATGTTCACAAACAAAATTTGTAAAAATTATGGACATGTCTCACATCCCCATATGCAACATATTAAAATATGAGAATGATCCAACCCTCAGGGAATAAAATAAAAATATACGTAAAATGTGGGTTGTTACAGGTTTGAAGGCAATAGCCCTTCAATTCAATATAAAATGTAAAAGCCCTTTTTGATTCCGTCGAAAGATTCTAAGGCGTTGTGACTTTATCTTTTTATGAATCTGATTTTGGAGAAATAAACACAATTCAACACCTTCAAATGGTGCCGAGGGATAAGCCTTTATCTTTTCAAAATAACAATATGAGAGGTAACCCCTTTCGATCATGTCAAAGAGCATTGGGTCATAGCCACATAGTCCCTTATAAAAATAAGTTTGGAAATAAGCTTCTTCCGATACATGAAAGGTGCAACGGCTATAGGCCATTAATCTTTACAAAACTGTAGCTTAAGGAAGATGACCATTTCAACCATGTCGAAGGATGCCAAGACTTCATACCTTAGGTTCTTTTAATAAATAATTTCTTTAAGGAAATTGTCCCATCAATTCAATACAACGACTGAAGCCCATTTGCAAAGGGGATAGGCCCCACTGAGTTAACACTTTAAAAACTTAAAGCCAATGGCCAAGGACCCGAAACGAAAGCCAAAGGACGAAACCTTATATATCAAAGCATAAGTTCAACTACTTCATATACCAACCTATGACATTATAAGCATCTAAAACTTATCTAAAGAAAGTGGAAGGTGCTTCCGATCATTTCATGTTATTACCAAAATTACCTCCGGAACAGGCCGACAGTGAAGGGGTAGAAGACCGACATAAGCACAAAAAAGTCTTCTCTCAGCAAAGGTTCAACACAAGAAGAAACCAATAGCATAAGGGAATAATCCAGGAGCTGCAAAACCAACACCATCAATAGATCCCAAGGTCCACATGAAGAAAGGATACCAGCAGAATGGACCCGACACGGTGGAAAAGCAGACGAAGGCCACCTAATACCAGAAGCCAATGAAAAGAAAGACCGTTCGTCCTATAAGCCGGGACCTATAAGGACGAGAGAGGCTATCAGTATTAATTTGCTTAATACTGATACATCAAGAAGCAGTAGCATCAAAAGTACAAGGGAATCATTCACCAAGGCCCCTAGTAAATGATTGCTGGAAGGACGCCCTAATAAGTAACTAACAAAGCATCGGAAGCAAACTCCTGGAGAAGTAAGAATACGCTGCAGGAACCTATCGACGGGCAAGCCAGAATCGTGGAAGAGACAAGCTATCCACACTAATCTGCTTAGTTCGATACCGACAGGGGTGACGGACCCGACAGCCTTTCTCGTGAATCACAAAGGCAGGCTCCGCCGAATGTTGATAGCAGAACCGGAAGCCTACATCCGGAAGCCACAACCTTCCAAAAGCCATCTGCACCAACAAACCCGAGACCAATACGAAGTACATGAACAAGCAATTAAGAAAAGAGTTCTGAAAACCAGAACCCTCCTCCCGTGAGCAAGAAATGACACATCTAAAAGCCACAAGCAAATCCTTCAGAGCCTGAAGAAAAGGCGGCCAAGAGCTAGTACTTCTGGAACCGAAGGGAAAACGGCCGACAGGAGGTACTACTGGCCCAATAGCAAAAACGACCCTGATTTGTCAATAAATAAGACCAGGGGTCTCTGTAACAGCCCGCATTTTACATATCGAAAGATCGTAAATTTTTTTTATTTTATTCCCCGAGGGTTGGATCATTCTTATATTTTAATATGTTGCTTATGGGGATGTGAGACATATCCATAATTTTAACCAATTTTAATTGTGACCATTTTACCCCTATTTATCTTGTACAGGGCATAACTTTTGACTAAGGTCGAATCAGAGGGTGAGACCTATTCCATTGGAAAGGAATTGATGGTTGCCTTTCCGTAGAGTGGTTACATTAAAGATTTGGCTCAACGGTTTGGGAGAAATAGTTGTTTTAAGGTTTTTCAGTTGGCTGTTACAGTTTGGAGAGCCACAATGGGCTGATTTGGGAAGGCTCATTGGTGGGCTATTGGAAGGGTATAAATAGGGGGTAAGGGATATGGGAAATGGTTGTAGTTTTCCATTCTCTCATTTGGTGCCTTGTGCTCCTCCTTCCTCTAACACCTTTCCACCATTAAAAGTCATAATCCAAGGAGGGAAATCATAGATCTATACCATTGGAGGCTAGATCTAGGGGTGAGCATTATTTGGTTAAACCAAATAAACCAACCAAACCAAATTATTTTGGTCGGTTTGGTTCGGTTTTGAATTAATTCGGTTTGTAATCGGCCTGAAATACTATTTAGTTCGGTTATCGGTTTAACCAAATTAACCGAACTTTTATTATATTTTCAGAATTATCGATATTATAATGAATATTTTACGTTAGTTTAATTATTTAAGTAAAATTTAATCATTACCTATGTGTCAAAATTAATATTAGAAAGCATAAAAATCATAAATAATAATACTCTAATAATATATTTATAATTTATTTTAAGTTATAGTGAATATTCCAAACATAAAATGTAAAACATTTTTAGTTCAGTTTAATCGAATAACCAACCGAACCAACCAAACTTAATTTGATTGGTTTGGTTCGGTTTTCATTTTTATTGGTTTTAGTTTGGTTTGACAAATTCCATCATCGGACAAACCAAACCAACCGAGTGCTCACCCCTAGCTAGGTCTACATCAATTGAGGCAAGGATTCATCGGATCAAGGTGTTGTGTGCGAAGTGCTTGCCATCTGGATTCATATTCCTTTGATTTTTGCTTGTTTGAGATAATTAGTGAGTGATTTACATCTCTCACATGGATGCAATTAAATATATGAATGTTTGATCATGTTTTTCATCAAATTTAAGTGTTTTATCATAGATCTATGTCCCTACAAGTCCATTTTCATATAAATCACCTTATGATCGGATTTAGCAAGTTTAGATAAGTAATTTTTATGATATTTCATGTGAATGTGCAAGATAAATCCAAGATTTTGTTCATATATACATTTATGGTGATTTTGGTGAATTTTACATTATTATTGATGGAATAGACATATTGGTGTCATAATTGGTTTCATATCATGCTTGTGATCATATTGGATGAATTGGATGAGTTGGTTTCATCAAACGAATCGTTTCGGCGAAGTTTTGGTCGAAAGTGGAGTTTGGTGAGACCTATATCATTGGAAAGGAATTGATGGTTGCCTTTCCGTAGAGTGGTTACATTAAAGATTTGGCTCAGCGGTTTGGGAGAAATCGTTGTTTTAAGGTTTTTCAGTTGGCTGTTACAGTTTGGAGAGCCACAATGGGCTGATTTGGGAAGGCTCATTGGTGGGCTATTGGAAGGGTGTAAATAGGGGGTAAGGGATATGGGAAATGGTTGTAGTTTTCCATTCTCTCATTTGGTGCCTTGTGATCCTCCTTCCTCTAACACCTTTCCACCATTAAAAGTCATAATCCAAGGAGGGAAATCATAGATCTATACCATTGGAAGATAGATCTACATCAATTGAGGCAAGGATTCATCGGATCAAGGTGTTGTGTGCGAAGTGCTTGCCATCTGGATTCATATTCCTTTGATTTTTGCTTGTTTGAGATAATCAGTGAGTGATTTACATCTCTCACATGGATGGAATCAAATATATGAATGTTTGATCATGTTTTTCATCAAATTTAAGTGTTTTATCATAAATCTATGTCCATATAAGTCCATTTTCATATAAATCACCTTATGATCGGATTTAGCAAGTTTAGATAAGTAATTTCTATGATATTTCATGTGAGTGTGCAAGATAAATCCATGATTTTGTTCATATATACATTTACGGTGATTTTGGTGAATTTTACATTATTATTGATGGAATAGACATATTGGTGTCATAATTGGTTTCATATCATGCTTATGATCCTATTGGATGAATTGGATGAGTTGGTTTCATCAAACGAATCGTTTCGGCGAAGTTTTGGTCGAAAGTGGAGTTGCATTGGAGGATGCAGGTTTTGGGTCGAACATGGTGGGTTGAATGAAACGACCCAAACTTCCCCTTTCGAGAAAGCCCGGTTTGAGTTGAGAACACGATGCATCAGAACACAAACAATATAACATTTCACTGCTATTACAACAATTACATCAGAGTAGAAGAATATTCTAGAGTATGAATAATTATTATACATTGGAAACACAGTATCAGAGATTTAAAAATAACATAGTAGCAGAAAATAATACATAAGTAAGATGCATAGCAGAAAATAACAACAACACAACTGAAAGAGATATACGGATACAAAGCTTTCCAAATATAGCTACAGCTGTAATCCAGGATCCTGTGAATATAATATCTGCAAAACCAAAACTACTAGCTGCCCGTGTGGAAAATATGGGCACTCAGAGTTTAGGTTAAAATAATAAACTCCAGGTCAGACATGGGACTGGTGTGAGGGCTAAAACAGTTACTAATTTGATTTTAAAGTTAGGTAAATCAAGGGACCACGCCGTATAACACAGAACGGGTTTAACCCCAAGAATACCAGTGCATAAATAAACAGCGCAATGCTAATTAAAGAAAAATGAAGCTATTATAAGACTCAGGTTCCATCACACAATGCAACGCAAGCCGGAGGATAGATTTTTACCTTATAATAGCCAAATATGCTTGGTACGTGAAATTTCTCTTTTATTATTACTATAAGTGTATAGTGTAGAAATCAATTTCGAAACTAAATGTATCAATCATAGATGGCATGAGCGCCTCATCCGACTATGTCGCCATATATAGGTTTATAATTAAAATCGCAAAGCTCGTATTGGAGAGTTGGATTTCCATCATGATGGCTGCTGATTTGAAAGATCTATCGCGTAATGCAATTCTCCACGACTTACGTCCCAGGCGCAAGGAAACGCCGTAATGCACATCCACACTATATCTAGGATATCGAGTACCTCCACAACTTACGTCTCGTGCATGAGAAATCGCCGCTTACTCTATCCATCTGGAAATCGGGGTGTGTGTCGTATCCCTTTGAGCACGGTGCGACCACACTCAGCTTATCTTGGTCGACCGAATCCATCCTCATATCGAAAGCATACTGATCTGATCATCAGTTCCCCATCATACCGGGGTGTGAGGCTCATGAAGTAACGCTACACAAAACTGTGCTAATTAAAGTTATGCTTTGATCATCATCCACAAGGCTTTGCTTTTCAACAAAAGCCTTGATCAATGCATCTCAGCATGCCACATTGTCAATCCCAACCATACCATTGATTTCTGCCAATATATAACCTCTAAGCTCGTACGTCTTAGAGAAGGGTGTTAAGCAAGAGAATAAATTCTCCGCCACCAAACAAATATATATTTAGCAGCGATCAACGAATACAACATAAAGGAATACAACGTCAGACATACCATCCATTTACAAGTTCGTTCTGGGTCTGAACGAAACCGGAGGCACCTTATTCCTCGTCCCATATGTCCAATACAGAAGAGAGACCCTCGCATATTCGAACAATCAACAAGTATGTCTGGACGACCACCACCGTAGCCCCTTCAAGGTAGCTACTCCTATCATGGGCATCAGTAGAAACTCATCCATTCGATGTGAAGATCATCGATCTTGCACCGTCTTCAATATCTTCGACTGTTAGTCGTTGTATTCATTATTCAAAATGGGTTAAACCCGGTCTTTCCGAATAACTCTCGTATTTTATAATCAAGTACCATAAAAACACATCCTACACCTCATTCCAATTAAGACTACTCTTTTAATAAAATATTCACATTTTAAGGGAAAGGTTCGCATTAATTTTATCAAGGATAATATACTTTTAAATTTTCTTTTTAATCTTCCTTTTGATCTCATTTCAAAAGATTTTATTTTATCTTTTCACAATTCTAATCAACTAGTCGGGATTAACGAGCCTTACCGAAGTAATCATTTATTATTTATTATCCCAATCCCTATTTGTTCATCCCATGGAGCAAAACTGGTAGTACTCCATATCTAATACCCACGATGTTATCGGTAAATTTAATTACCATTTCACATTCAAATCTAATTAAAGATTTAACTATCGCTTGGAGTAAAACTAGTGGTACTCAATTCTTGATCATTTCAAGAATTCAAAAAATTTAATTTTCCATTCTCATTTCAATCTAATTCAAGATTCTTTAAAACTCTAGTTCTCAAAAATCATTATTTAATGATTATTCAAATTTAAGAAATTAATTTTATCTTTAACTGGGTTAAAGAACAAATGTTATTTAAAAACATTGTTCACGATAAACCCAAAATCATCTTCCATCAAAATGGAATCTACATGGAAATCATAACAGTATATAATCAATATAAATTCCCATATCAGACTAATAATATAAATGGAATGGCGGTAATGCCTTTTAAATTCCATATATAGTAACGGTCTTCCTTTACAGAAGCTCATCTCGATTATTACCAAAACAAATTCCATTCAATTCCAATTTAATATATTAAATTGGAAAACTTTACTTTGGAAAATTTCCATCAAATCTTAATAAAAAGATTTATAAATTCCAAAACATTTCTTCACTATTAAGTGGGATAAAGAACAAATGTTATTTAAAACAATGTTCACAATAAACCCAAAATCCAATTTCAATTCAATTAAATATGAGTTAATTGGTAAAATTTCCTAAATCTTAATTAAAAGATTTATTATTTTCTAAACTAGGTTTAAGAACAGTGTTATTAAAGACATCGTTCACGAAGAACCCAAAATCCCATTTGATATTTAATACAAGGCTCCGAATAGAAATTATATCGGCTTATATTCAATATTAAATTTTGAAATCTACAAATATCATATTGGGAATAACGATATATATATATATATATATATATATATATGCATCTTCCAAATTCCTCAAAAATATCCGTATAATCACAGAATCTAATATCGAAATACTCCGATGATTATTTCCATTCTGAATCCATTCCAATTTATCCGTTGGAAAATTCTGGTTATTTTAAAACCGTTTTTCAAATCCAATTTATTTATTTCTAAAAATAATTGGATTATTATTCTAGTTAATAACTGGTTCATTTTCATAAAAATATATTTTTATTATTACAAAATTGGATTTTTTTTCATCAAAAATCTTTCCAAATCATTTATTATGATTTTACATAATTTTTCCATATTTTTAATAAATTTTTTATCCCCCGTACAGTCGGTTTCCAACAACGACCACCGAACTGCATCCATAGCGACCTTTTCTGAAATTGATTTGGACATATCTCCAAATCTAATCGTTAGATTTCAAATCTTTAATATTCATGGGAAAACTCTTTTCGATACGAACCCAACAATTTCGGTTTTAGGAGAATCCGATGGTCGGATCTCCCGTTACGTCCATTTGAAGTTAATGGTCGAAATTCGCGAACGGTCGCTGCGCGGCGCGCTATCAAGGCCAATATATATATATATATATATATATATATATATATATGTATGTATATATATATATCGTCGATTTCCATTCAAAATGTATTTTATAAATCGTTTGTAAATTCATTTTAAAACATTTCAACTCCATTTCCAATTTTAAATCAAAGTTGAATATTCTATATTATTATAATATTAAAATGATAAAATTTTCAAAATATTAGATTTTGAAATCACTTCTTTTTCAATATTCATTATAAAAATGTAAAAAATCGATATAAATATCGTTTGCATCAAAATGGCGTATATCTAATCAATACGGCTTCACACTTTTCAATATTTTCGTGTCCATCCAAAATCGAACATTAAAATCATATTTTGATCTTTTACTGAATATTATTTTTAAATATTCGTTATTTTATTTTATTCAACACATGAATATTTTTATTGGCTTATACATTAAATAAAAATGATATTTTTATTGTTCAAACATTTTGTTCAACACAAGAATGTTTTATATGGTTTATACATTCAATAAAAATAATATTTTATTGTTAAAATTTTTTATTCAACACATGACTATTTAATTCACTTCATTAACATGTTAAAAATAATATTTTTATCTAACAAAAATATTTTAACATATGATTCTTTTTCTTCTTCCTTAACATGTTAAAGATGACATTTTTTATCTAACAAAAAATGTATTTTAACATATGCTTCTTTTATTGGTTTATAGATACAATAAAAATGTGATTTTTATTGTTAAAACATTTTATTTTAAAATATTCTTTATTTTAAAAATATTCTTTATGTTAAAATGTTCTTTATTTCTAAATCAGAATGCGACTCAATCAATTACCATATAATTTCAGTTATATGGATTTCATACATCGCATGTATTCAACAGTAATGATAAATAATTATTAAACAGTTCATATCATCACAGCCTGTCAACCCATAGTTTGACATACAACTAAATATGGGACTAGTGTATGTTAAATATCATCCCAATACCCGTGTGGGTTTCCAACCAACAAATACTGAATATTATTTGTGCAGTTGGGTGACGTGTAAAATTTATCGTCCCAATCAATATTAGTTAAATGGGTGTACATAAACAAATCATCCGATTTGTAAATGAATATTTATTTTATTCATACACACGTTAAAAATTATATTTTTAACTATAAAAAATTTATTTCGACACATGAATATTTTTTACAGTTCGTTTATGTGATAAAAATGATACTTTAATTGTTCTAACATATTTTAGAAAATTTTGGAAAAATAACGGCGCGATACTAAAACCGGAATAAGGTCTAACCTTATCCCTCGCCTAATACTGGTTCACGCCATATACAAACCAAATTCAATCAATTCCATTCACATCCTAGACCAAATTCAAACAAATAAATCAATCAATCAAATAACCAAACATCCATGGTTTCAAACAAAGATGTCGGGTGCTACTAAGCATCGTCTGCATCCTAGTATATATTTAACTGTAAACAAAATTAAAGTGAGAAGTTCTCACCTAGATGCTAAACCAATTCGTCGCGATTATTTTAATGTAGAAAATTCTTGTCGTCGCGCTCGCTTTTGTCGTTCCCCGCATTTAAATTCATCTCTTTGGCTCTAGAATTTGCATACGGCCTTCAATATTCACCAAACTTTGTCACTAGCCTAAACACGCCACTCCGGACAACTTTTGCCTAGTAGACTTTCTTCCAAAACTACACCAATTCACCGGAAATCGCGAAAAACAGCAACAAATCCGCGATCTTCGGACGCGTTTTCCAGACAGCTTCGCAATCCAAAATAGGACTTCCATATACTCAAATCGAAGAGAAAAACGAGATATTCAACTTTGGTACTATGGAGTTTTGGCTAGAAACACACGGTTTGAGAGTTATACGCAAAATAGTGACAGGGGGTTATTTGCAAAATGGGAATTTTGAATAAAATGGGTTTTTGGATGAAATGGGGCCGACGGCCGGAGCTAGGCTGGGGGGGCGACGGTGGCGGACCTGATTGGACGTGGGGAGGCCGTTGGTGGTTGCCGTGGGGCGCGGGAGGTGGTGGTGGCCGGAGGAGATAGGGTTTGGAGAAGGTTTTTGAAATTTGGAAGAGGGGAAGAGGAGAGAGAGGAGAGGAGGAAGAGGAGAGGAAGGAGAAGGAGGAGGCCAACGGTCAGCGGAGGGGGGAGGAGGAGTGCGGCAGCCCCATGGAGAGTGGTCTTCATTTTTGGAGCAAGAAGAAGGAAAAGGAGGAAAATTATGAAGAGAAAATGGACAAAAAAGAACTTAAGTAAGAGATTTTGCCACTCTATCTCTCCAATCGTCCAAATACAAACGATCTCTGTTTGCCGCGGATTTTGGACACAACATATTACACATGAAGACGAGTCCAACGAAATTAGTTTCGTCGAATTCCGAGTTCGTTTGACCATCCGTTAAAATTGTCAAAGATGCTCAGATATTGTTCAAAAATGCGATTTTACCACACCTTTACTTCTTGCACGCTCATACGCTAACTCTCCAAAAATCATGCCCTTTTGAATTTAACCATTATTAGATGATACGAATCCCAAAAATAGGGAATCGAATTCTGAGATCATCTCAATAATGTTCCTTTGTAAAATGACTGCTTGTTTTACCCTGAATTGTTTTAGCTCACACGGCCACATACTAACTCCATTCGATGCGCATTTTGGAACTCAACAATGATTTATCATTATGAATCTAGAAAAATTTATTTCATCGAATTCTAAGCTCATATGCTTAATGTGACTTTTTAAGGGCTATATATTGATTTTAAACATCGAATTTTCAAAATTTCCAAAACAAAGCTTTTAAATCAATTGAATACTTTTACTGAGTTTATTTTTAGTCAAATAAAAGACAAAAACTAATTTTAAAATTATTCTCAAATTTTATTTAGCAAAAAAACTCAATTTCTATTCGCATATTCCTTAAAATTGCCTAAATAAAAATTTTAAATTGGTTCTGAAAATATGGTTGTTACAATCTCCCCCACTTAAAATCTTTTCGTCCTCGGAAAGGAACGGAGATGAAAGTTGTTTAACTAACCAACTCAACTTTCATTCTGGCTTTCATTCTTCAACTTGTCAATTTCTAAGAATTTTCTGTTTCTTCAAAAATTTGGCTAACACCCTAAATTTTCAAAAAAACTCGCCATAACCTCCTTTGTACGGGTTGATATTTAAAACTGCAACTTGCCTTACAGGGCCCTCAGCAATCAGAAGAAAAAGAAAAAGCCATGCGACTAGTCGATCGGCTCATAAAATCATCAAACCCCAATGAATACAGTAAATATGCGCCTATTTGTCGGGCATACAATTTTATTCCTCTTCTTAACTTCCTTGCTATGCCCTGTTCATTATATATACATGTATATTATGTAATTCAAACAAATTTTCAATTCAGTTCAACATTTGATTCTATTTGGCTAAATTTACCTTTCATTTTCTTATTAGTTTTTATCCTTCCAATATTTTTATTAGTTAAATTAATAATCATACAACGCAACCAGCAATCAATTAGTCGATTAACTTTTCAAATATATTTAACTTTCATATATAGTCAAAAATCATATTTTTAGTGCAAATCACAACAATAAACTCTAACTAAGTTTCGGTTGTCGCACCAGTCAATTGGAAATATATAGATATCCCACTTTCGAAACTTGAACGTAAATACTGATGATGCAGTTGTCATCATCAGAATTATCCCCGGGCGACTAGAGTATGATTCTATATTTATCCAGCATATTTGAGATTTCATATACACGCTAGTTAGGCGTATATGCAAAATCCTCATATACTCGATTGTCCGAATTTAATATAAAATAAATATTCAAATATGTATAATAAGATTTCAAATTTCAAAACAAAATTTGTTTTCATTTTTATTTTTAAAATAACACTCTATACACTCGTTCTAGGATATTGCTGATCCAATCTCTAACGAGTCATTCTCATTTTATATTAATAATCCAATCTCTGATGAATTCTTTCATTCGGTTCTACTGTGTCTTGTTCTCGAGCTCTGTAAACCAAAGCTCTGATATCAATAGAAACGACCCAAACTTCCCCTTTCGGGAAAGCCCGGATCGAGTTGAGAACAAGACGCATCAGAACACAAACAATAGAACATTTCATTGTCATTACAACAATTAAATCAGAGTACAAGAATATTCCAGAGTATGAATAATTATTAGACATTGGATATACAGTACCAGAGATTTAAAATTACATAGCAGCGGAAAATAATACATAAGTATTATGCATAGCGGAAAATAACAACTGACACAACTGAAATAGATATACGGATACAAAGCTTTCCGAATGTAGCTACAGCTGTAATCCAGGATCCTGTGAATATAATATCTGCAAAACCCAAACTACTAGCAGCCCGTGTGGAAAATATGGGCACTCAGAATTTAGGTTATAACAATAAACTCCAGGTCAGTCATGGGACTGGTGTGAGAACTAAAACAGTTACCAATTTGATTTTAAAGTTAGGTAAATCAAGGGACCACACCGTATAACACGGAACGAGTTTACCCCCAAGAATATCAATGCATAAATAAACAGCTTAATGCTCATTAAAGAAAAATGAAGCTATTATAAGACTCAGGTCCCATCACACAATGCAACGCAAGCCGGAAGATAGATTTTTACCTTATAATAGCCAAATATGCTTGGTACGCGAAATTTCTTTTTTATTATTACTATAAGTGTATAGTGTAAAAATCAATTTTGAAAGTAAATGTATCAATCATAGAAGGCATGAGCGCCCCATCCCACTATGTCACCATATATAGGTTTATAATTAAAATCGCAAAGCTCGTATTTGGAGAGTTGGATTTTCATCATGATGGCTGCTGAATCGAAAGATCTATCGCGTAGTGCAATTCTCCACGACTTACGTCCCAGGCATGAGAAAACGCCGTAATGCACATCCGCACTATATCTAGGATATCGAGTACCTCCGCGACTTACGTCCTATGCATGAGAAAACGCCTCTTACTCTATCCATCTGGGAATCGGGGAGTGTGCCCTATCCCTCTGAGCGTGGAGCGACCACACTCAGCTCATCTCGGTCGACCAAAACCATCCTCATATCGAAAGCATACTGATCTGACAATCAGTTCACCATCATATCGGGGTATGTGGCTCACGAAGTAGTGCTACATAAAGCAATGCTAATTAAAGTTATGCTTTGATCATCATCCACAAAGCTTTGCTTTTCAACAAAAGCCTTGATCAATGCATCTCAGCATGCCACGTTCTCATTCCCTACCATACCATTGATTTCCGCCAATATATAACCTTTAAGCTCGTACTTCTTAGAGAAGGGTGTTAAGCAAGAGAATAAATTCTCCGCCACCAAACAAATACATATTTAGCAGCGATCAATGAATACAGCATAAAATAATACAATGTCAGACATACCATCCATTTACAAGTTTGTTCTGGGTCTGAATGAAACTGGAGGCACCTTATTCCTCGTCCCATATGTCCAATACAGGAGAGAGGCCCTCGTATATCCGAACGATCAACAAGTATGTCCAGACGGCCACCGCTGTAGCCCCTTCAAGGTAACTACTCCAATAATGGGCAATAGTAGCAACTCATCCATTCGATGTGAAGATCGTCGATCTTGCACCGTCATTAATCTCTTCGACTGTTAGTCGTCGTATTCATTATTCAGAATGGGTTAAACCAGGTCTTTTCGAATTACTCGCATATTTTATAATCAAGTGCTATGAAAATACATCCTACACCTCATTCCAATTCAGAATATTCTTTTAATAAAATATTCAAACTTTTAGGGAAAGGTTCTCATTAATTTTATCAAGGATAAAATTCTTTTAAATTTTCTTTTTAATCTTCCTTTTGATCTCATTTCAAAAGATTTTATTTTATCTTTTCACAATTCTAAACCATATTGAGGTTTATCAACTAGTCGGGATTCGAGCCTTACCGAAGTAATCATTTATTACTTATTATCCCAATCCCAACCTATTCATCCTATGGAGCAAAACTGGTAGTACTCCATATCTAACACCGACGGTGTTATCGGTAAATTTAATTACCGTTTCACGTTCAAATCTAATTAAAGATTTAACTATCGCTTGGAGTAAAACTGGTGGTACTCCATTCTTGATCATTTCAAGAATTCAAAAAAAAAAATTATTCCATTCTCATTTCAATCTAATTCAAGATTCTTTAAAACTCTAGTTCTCAAAAATCATTATTTAACGATTATTCAAATTTAAGAAATTAATTTTATCTTTAACTGGGTTAAAGAACAAATGTTATTTAAAAACATTGTTCAAGATAAACCCAAAATCATCTTCCATCAAAATGGAATCTACACGGAAATCATAACAGTATATAATCGATATAGATTCCCGTATCATACTAATAATATAAATGGAATAGCGGCAATGCCTTTTAAATTCCATATATAGTAACGGTTTTCCTTTACAGAAGTTCATCTCGATTATTACCAAAACGAATTCCATTCAATTCCAATTTAATATATTAAATTCGAAAATTTAATTTTGGAAATTTTCGATCAAATTTTAGTAAAAAGATTTATAAATTCCAAGTCATTTCTTCACTATTAATTGGGTTAAAGAACAAATGTTATTTAAAAAAATGTTCACGATAAACCCAAAATATAATTTCAATTCAACTAAATATGAATTAATTGGTAAATTTCCTAAATCTTAATTAAAAGATTTATTATTTTCTAATCTGGGTTTAAGAACAGTGTTATTAAAGACACAGTTCACAACAAACCCAAAATCCCATTTGATATTTAATACAAGGCTCTGAATAGAAATTATATCGGTTTTTATTCAATATCAAATTCTGAAATCCACAAATATCGTATTAGGAATAACGATATATATATGTATTCCGAATTCCTCAACAATATCCATATATCATGGAATCCAATATCGAAATACCCCGAAGATTATTTCCATTCTGAATCCATTCCCATTTATTCGTTGGAAAATTCTGGTTATTTTAAAACCATTTTCAAATCCAATTTATTTATTTCTAAAAATAATTGGATTATTATTCTAGTTAATAACTAATTCATTTTGATAAAAATATATTTTTATCTTTACAAAATTGGAGTTTTTCGTCAAAAATCTTTCCAAATCATTTACTATGAATTTACTTAATTTTTACGTAATTTTAATGATTTTTTTATCGTCCGTATAGTCGGTTTCCAATAACGGCCACCGAATTGCATCCATAGCGACCTTTTCTGAAATTGATTTGGACATATCTCCAAATCTATCCATTAGATTTCAAATCTCTTATATTCGTTGGGAAAAAAAATTTCGATATGAACCCAACGGTTCCGATTTTAGGAGAATCGGACGGTTGAATCTCCCGTTACGTCCATTTGAAGTTAATGGTCGAAATTCGCAAACGGTCGCTGCGTGGTGCGTTCTATTCAGGACATTAAATATAATAAATATATATTATATATTATATATAATATATATATATTATATATAATATATATATATAATATATATATTATATATTTCATTGATTTCCATTTAAAACGTATTTTATAAATCGTTTATAAATTCATTTTAAAACGATTTCAACTTCATTTCCGATTTTAAATCAAAGTTGAATATTCTATATCATTATAATATTAAAATGATAATATTTTTTAAATATTAGATTTTGAAATCACTTCTTTTTCGATAGTCATTATAAAAATGTATAAAATCGATATAAGTATCGTTCGCATCAAAATGGCGCATATTTAATCAATACGGCTTCACACATTTCAATATTTTCGTGTGCATCCAAAATTGGACATCAAAATCATATTTTGATCGTTTACTGAATATTTTCTTTAAATATTCGTTATTTTATTTTATTCAACACATGAATATTTTTGATGGCTTATACATTAAATAAAAATGATATTTTTATTTTTCAAACATTTTATTCAACATATGAATATTTTATATGGTTTATACATTCAATAAAAATGATATTTTTATTGTTCAAAATTTTTATTCAACACATGACTATTTAATTCACTTCATTAACATGTTAAAAATAATATTATTATCTAACAAAAATATTTTAACATATGATTCTTTTTCTTCTTCCTTAACAATTTAAAGATAACATTTTTATAATATAACAAAAAATGTATTTTAACATATGCTTCTTTTATTGGTTTATACATGCAATAAAAATGTGATTTTTACTGTTAAAACATTTTATTTCAAAATATTCTTTATTTTAAAAGATTCTTTATTTTAAAAATATTCTTTATATTAAAATGTTCTTTATTTCTGAATCGGAATGCGAATCAATCAATTACCATATAATTTCAGTTATATGTATTTCATACATCGCATGTATTCAACAGTAATGATAAATAACTATTAAACAGTCCATTCACATCCAGAGTGAAATTTACAACCGTGTGAGCATTAAAATAAATAAATAATGCTCATCACAGCCTGTCAACTCATCAGTTGACATACAACTAAATATTTGGACTAGTGTATGCCAAATATCATCCCGATACCCGTGTGGGGTTTCAACCAACAAATACTGAATATTATTTGTCCAGTTGGGCGACATGTAAATTTTATCGTCCCAATCAATATTTGTTAAATGGGTGTACATAAATAAATCGTCCGATTTGTAAATGAATATTTATTTTATTCATATACACGTTAAAAATTATATTTTTAACTACAAAATATTTATTTCGACACATGGATATTTTATATAGTTCGTTTATGTGATAAAAATGATATTTTTATTGTTCTAACATATTTTAGAAAATTTTGGCAGCATAACGGCGCGATACTAGAACCAGAACAAGGTCTATCTTTATCCCTCGCCTAATATTGGTCGCGTCATACACAAAACAAATCCAATTAATTCCATTCACATCCCAGACTAAATTCAAACAAATAAATCAATCAAACAGCCAAACATCCATGGTTTCAAACAAAGGTGTCGGGTACTACTAAGCACCGTCCGCATCCTAGTATATATTTAACTGTAAACTAAATTAGAGTGAGAAGTTCTCACCCAGAAGCTAAACCAATTCATCGCGATTCTTTTAATGTAGAAAATTCTTGTCGCCGCGCTCGCTTTTATCGTTTCCCGCACTTGAATTCGCCTCTTTGGCTCTGGAATTTGCATACGGCCTCCAATCTTCACCAAACTTTATCACTAGCCTAAACCCGCCATTCCGGACAACTTTTGCCTAGTGGACTTTCTTCCAAAACTGCACCAATTGGCCGAAAATCGCGAAAAATAGTAGCAGATCCACGATCATCGGACGCGTTTTGCGGATAGCTCCGTAATCCAAATAGGACTTCCATATACTCAAATCGAAGAGGAAAACGAGATCTTTGATTTGGTAGTGTAGAATTTTGGCTAGAAACACACGGTTTAAGAGTTATTCGCAAAATAATGATAGGGTGTTATTTGCAAAACGGTAATTTTGGACAAAATGGGTTTTTGGATGAAATGGGTCCCACGGCCGGAGCTGGGCTGGGGGGCGGCAGCGAACCTGATTGGACGTGGGGAGACCGCTGGTGGTGGCGGTGAGGATCGGGAGGTAGTGGCTGGAGGAGCTAGGGTTTGGAGAAGGGGTTTTGAAATTTGGAAGAGGGAAAGAGGAGAGAGAGGAGAGGAGGAAGAGAAGGAGGAGAGGAGGAGAGGGAGGAGAAGAGGGAGGCTGACGGCTAGCGCAAGGGGGAGGAGGAGTGCGACAGCCCCATGGAGAGAGGTCTCCATGGGGCGTAAGAAGGAGGAAGATTATGAAGAGGAAATGGAGAGAAAAGAACTTGAATAAGAGATTTTGCCGCTCTATCTCTCCAATCATCCGAATACAAACAATCTTTGTTTGCCATGGATTTCGGACACGACATATTACACGTGAAAATGAGTCCAATGAAATAAGTTTCGTCGAATTCCGAGTTCGTTTGACCATTAGTTAAAATTTTCAAAGATGCTCAGATATTGTTCAAAAATGCGATTTTAGCGCACCTTTTCTTCTTGCGCGCTCACTTGCTAACTCCAAAAATCATGCCCTTTTGGATTTAACCATTATTAGACGATACGAATCCAAAAAAAAGGGAATCAAATTCTGAGATCGTCTCAATATTGTTCCTTTGTAAAATGACTGTCTGTTTTACCCTGAACTGTTTTAGCTCGCACGGCCACATACTAACTCCGTTCGATGCGCATTTTGGAAGTCAACAATGATTTATCATTATAAATCTAGAAAAATTTATTTCGTCGAATTCTTAGCTCATATGCAAAATTTCATTTTTTAAGGGCTATATATTGATTTTAAACATCGAATTTTCAAAATTTCCAAAACAAATCTTTTAAATCAATTAAATACTTTTAATGAGTTTATTTTTAGTCAAATAAAAGATAAAAAACTAATTTTAAAATTATTCTCAAATTTCATTTAGCAAAAATACCCAATTTCTATTTGCATATTCCTTAAAATAGCCTAAATAAAAAATTTAAATTGCTTCTGAAAATACGGGTTGTTAAATCGAACATGGTGTGGGTCAGTCGAACCATGGAAATATTTCTTGGAGGAGAAGAAATGGGCTGGGTTGGTCTTCCTAAGGGTCGGTCGTGTTGGTCGAGCAGGGTCGGTCGGGCCGGTCGAGCTGGTCAAGCAGGGTCTAATTTTTCCTTGGTAGAAGGTCGATCAAGTATTGGGTCGTGCATGGAGGGGTCGGCCGGACAAGATGTTTAGGTCGGTCGTGTGTCCAGTAAGGGGTCGGTCGTAGACCCAAGGGGGAGGGTCGGTCGGTTGCACATGATTATTTAAAAAAAAAATTTTTGGGTACGACTCAGATTTGAACAAAAAGGTTTGAAAAAAATATTTTTCAGGGGCAACCCCCGAACCCTAGCCACAGCGCAGTGGTGTAATTGGCTCGGAGATGGTGTGACTTCGAAGTAAATTCAAGTAGGAAGGTTCGAAGTGTTGAAAGGTGTTCGTTGATCGGTGTTGAACATCGAATGAGGTGAAAACTCAAAGGTTGTGAGTTGGTGGATGTTGGTTACTCGAGAAGGTTGCTTGAGCTATGAAAAGTCGTTGAGTTGGATGACTAGATATGAGAAGGCCGAGAGAGTATCATTGTCTTAAGTTCTAGCAGGCTCAAAGCAGGGGTACGATAGGGGCACCTAAAAGACCTATTGTATGTTAAGTGCACTGGGTATCGTTGAAAGGCCTAGTTGTCAAGGTTAGACATACATATGTATCGTTGAAAGGCGTATGGAGTTTATGCTAGAATTGTGGTTACCATTAGCCCTTGACATATGGCAAGGTTGGCCATCATACGATTTACGATGGTTTCGAAGCAGAATTAGCGGTGATAGCCAGAGTCAGTCATGGATGATTGGTTGTTCTGTTTGTACTGTCTCATGTATGTCGTCCAAAGTCGAAGGATTTGTTTCTTGGATGCTTGTCTTATATTGGTTTAGGCCTTTGGGGCTTGTACTTGAGGGATGTTGAGTTCGATTAGGATGGTTTACACGAGATATATATAATATGGATGTTATGAGTGCTTTATCATGATTGAATGAGTGTTTTGGTTTCCGTGGATGAATAGTTGAATTGCTTAATGTAAAGGCTACCACTGTCCGATGTTGGGAAGTTGAGACTTGAGTTCTTCTCTGGTGTTTGGTAGAACGGTTTGTTAATCTGTCTATTCTCATATACTTTATTATTGAAGTTTGTTGGTTGTTTTATCGCTCACTAAGACTGTTGTCTGACTCAAGGTTTTATGTTTCCTCTTATTACCTTGGGTTGTTCATTCGGTTGTGGATGGGTAGACTAAATAGTAGGTTACAGGTTATTAGTGAGGACGATGATGCTGTGCGGAGGCGAGCAGGAGGATGGCGTACCAGTTTTATTACTATCTATTATTTCTTTCTGTTGTTGAGTGCTCTATGAGGGTTGTAGTGAGGCCTTATGTACAAACTTTAGTATTCGTTGGATAACCTTTCAGGGTGTTGTGAAAGTTTGAAAAGTTTGCTATATGATGCTTCATTACTATTACCTGTTGTATAAGTTCTGTTATATTTTATCCCTACGATGTGAGTTCTACGACAGGTTCCGCTTGTGTTTACCTACTCCGATGATCGTCCATAGCTGGCTGGCACACCTTCCAGCGCATTATTTCTCTTGTTTAGTGCAGGGGCTATGGGCTGTTGTCCCATTTGGTATCAGAGCTCTGGTCAATGATTTTGGCCAAAGTTCGAAGATGTAATCATGTATGAGAGATGTACTTGTAGATTTTAGTTGGATGCTTACTATATATATTAACATATATAGTAGTAGAGTTTGTTCTCTTTTAGCAGTTTTCTTGAAAGTGGATAATTATTCTGAATTGCAGATTTAGAATGAGTAGAAGAACAACAAGACATGCTGCTAAGAGAGCTAATACTAGAGGGGGAAATGGCACTGAACTAGACTACCCTACCATGTTTTAAGCCATGATGGTGGCATTCATGCGAAGGGTCCCCGCTCCAGTGGCAGATACGGTAGACGTAGGTGTTCATTTGTCTAGAGCTATGGACTTTGCAAAGCTATGCAAAGATTATACATCTCTAGGAGGAAAACCATCCAAAGGATCTAAGCCAGTTGAAGAGGTTCAGAGGTGGATGGATTTTTTTGTTCGTATCTTTAGAGACTTGAGTTTGGATGGTGCAACCAAGAGAAAGTTTGCATCAAAGCACTGCAAGGTAGGGCCATGGAATGGTGGAATTTAGTCACGCTTGAGACTCCAGAGGAAGAAATTTCATGGGAGCAATTCCAGGCTAAGTTTGGAGCAAAGTTTATCTCAACAGCTCAGAAACCTACTCCATTCAAGAAGTTCATGGAGCTGAAACAGGATGGTCACTCTGTGTTTGATTATATTTCTGATTTCGTGGCCTTGTCTAAATACACTCGTTCATACATTAATACACCTTATCAGAAGAACGAGAAGTTTGTTATGGGTCTGGATACCTATATTGGAAGGACGTTAGTGGATCATCTTGACGATTCATTCGAGAAGATTGTGGAAAAAGCTATTCATCATGAGAGCTTGTTTCCTAAGGAATCGAATGTTGTCGTGGCAACCAAAGAAGTTCAGAAACCACAGCAGGGTGGTAATAATAAGAAGAGGAAGCAGCAACAGGAGAAAGGAAAGGATGGCCAGAACAAGCCGAATGGTGAGGTGGTTTGTTTTAACTGCCAACAGAAGGGTCATTACTCAAATGAATGCAAGAATCCCAAAGATGAGAAGAAGTGCTTAAAGTGTGGAAAGCATGGGCATGAGAAGAAAGATAGCCCAGAATCAGCTAAGGGTAAGCAGGTTGTGAAGGCGTATGCTTTGGAAGCCATGCCAACTTCTTCAAGAGCTCCTACTGCATAGGAAAAGGGAAAGGGTGTCGTTGTGCAAGGTACTCTTTCTGTTCGAGGTGTTTCAGTTCAAGTTTTGTTCAATACTGGAGCATTACATTCTTTCATTTGCAATGAGCTTGTGTGCCGCTTGGGTTTGGAACCCGAAATTTGTGATAGACCATTGATCGTGACTAATCCAGTTAGGGGTTCGTCCACTCTTTACATGATTTGCCGTGGTCAAGTGTTGTCGAGTCATGGTTGCTCTTTTGTGTGTGATTTCTTTGTTCTTAACTTCGCTGGGTTTGGGATCATCTTGGGTATGGATTGGCTCAAGAGGTATGTAGCAAGAGTGAATTGTGAGAAGTTAGTGGTGAGAGTCAGGGATGTAGAAGGCGAAAGGTGTTGATTAGATATAAGCGTGAAGAGGGTGTCTTTGTGAGCTATCTATATTCACTTGGGATTCCACAGGAATACTTGCCGTCTGTGTTGATCGCTAATGAGTATGATGATGTCTTTGACGAAGTCAAAGGGTTGCCGCCGCATCGTGAGATCGAGTTTAGGATTGATTTGGTCGAGTGTGCTAGACTAATCGTTATGCCACTTAGGTCGATGGCGCTTAAGGAATAGCGAGAGTTGGAGGTGCAAATTCGTGACCTTCTAGGGAAGGGATTCATTCGGAGAAGTGTTTCCAAATAGGGTGCATCGGTCGTGTTTACAACCAAGGCAGATGGCTCGTTAAGATTGTGTGTGGACTATCATGAGATGAACAAGGTGACTAAAAATAACAAGTATCCGTTGCCAAGGATTGATGCCTTGTTCAATCAGCTTCACGAGGCCAAAGTGTTTTCTCAGATGGATTTGGCAACGGGATTTCATCACTTGAGGGAGGCAAAGGATAGTGTGCCAAACACTACTTTTAGGACACCATCCGGTTTCTTCGAATGGTTGGTGATTCGTTCGGGTTGACTAACGCATCAGCGTATTTTGTGGACATTATGAGTAGGGTTTTCGGAGATTAGTTGAATAAGTCTGTGCTTGTGTTCTTTGATGACATTCTGGTTTACTCTCGGAATGAGGAAGAACACAAGACGCACTTGAGAATCAATTAGAGATCTTGAGAAAGCATCAACTGAGCGCTAAGTTTTCGAAGTGTCACTTCTGGAAGAGTGAAGTGAGGTTCATAGGCCATATTGTTTCTGGAAATGGGATAACAGTGGACCCCGCTAAAGTGGCAGCAATCCAGGACTGGGATAGGCCTAAGAAAGCGACGGATGTTCAGAGTTTCCTTGGGTTGGCTGGTTATTACCGATGGTTTATCCAGGATTTCTCTAAGCTAGCAGCACCGTTAACAGGGTTGACGAAAAAAACCATATGTTCATGTGGGATGCAAAGTGTAAGCAAGCGTTAAGGATCCTGAAAGAGAAATTGAAGAGTTCACCTGTGTTAACCATTCCAAGTGGGAATGAAGAGATGGTGATATGCAACAATGCATGTGGTACTGGGGTTGGAGCAATGCTAATGCAAAAGGATAAGGTTGTGGCCTACACGATACGACAACTAAAGCCGCCTGAGAAAAACTATCCAACTCATGATTTGGAGTTATGGCGATTGTGTTTGCTCTGAAGATGTGGAGACATTACCTATTGGGAGTTCGATTCGAGTTGTTCACGGTTCACAAGTCGTTGAATTATCTTTTCTCCCAAAAGGATTTGAATCTTCGGCAACAACGATGGTTAGAGTTTCTGGCGTCTTGTGATTTTAATATAGCCTATACTTTGGGAAAAGGTAACACAGTGGAAGATGCTTTTGGTTGAAGACACACAAGTTTGGGGGCGATGTTTTCGGAGTGGAAGAGCCCCGAGTATTTGGAAAGGTTCGGTTTCAGGCCAAGGTATGAGTTGGAACCTAAAATGTTGGCAAGCTTGTCGATAAGACCCACTCTTATTGAAAGAATTGGCGAGAACCAAAAGCAAGATGCAAAGCTTGTCGAGTTTATCCAGAATCTGGAACTAGATGATAAGGAGTTTGAGGTCGATCGAGAAGGGTGGCTTCAAAAGCAAGGGCGATTAGTTGTTCCTGATATCGATGGATTGAGAAATGAGGTTCTAAGAGAATGTCATCACTCGAAGTTGACGATTCATCCCAGTTGTAATAAGATGTATCAGGACATGAAGCGAGTCTACTACTGGGAAGGGATGAAGCGAGATATTGGAAAGTTCATTTCCAAGTGCATGAACTGTCAGTTGGTGAAAGCTAAACAAAAGAAGCCGAGTTGTTTGCTTCAGCCATTAGAAGTTCCTACGTGGAAGTGGGAGCATATATCGATGGACTACCTATAACCAGGGCAGGAAACGAACGAATTTGGGTCATCGTGGATCACTTGACTAAAAGTGCACAGTTCATTCCTATCAAGTCGATTAGGATGGCATCGAAATTGGCTGAACTTTATGTGAAATGGATAGTTAGATTCCATGGTATCCCAAAGAGTATAGTGAGTGACCGAGATCCATTGTTTACGAGTGGATTTTAGAAGAGTTTGCAAGAAGCTTTGGGAACCGAGTTGTGTTTAAGTACGGCATACCATTCCAAAACTGAAGGTCAGACCGAGGGAGTCAATTGAGTTTGGGACAATCACCTAAGAGCTTGTGTGTTGGATTTTTTGGGGATCATGGGAATACCATCTGCATCTAGTTGAGTTTGCATATAATAATAGCTACCAGTCTTGCATTGGGATGTCACCATACGAGGCATTGTATGCGAGACCGTGCAATTCTCCGGCATGTTGGTTAGAAACTGGAGATAAGTCGGTACTTGGGCCCGAAATGATTAGAGAGACCTCGGATTGTATCGATATCGTTTGGCAACGAATGAAGGCAGCTCAAGATCGTTAGAAAAGTTATGCTGATAAACGTCAAAAAGATTTGGAATTCGATGTTGGGGACATGGTTTTCATGAAAATTTCTCCATTAAAACATGTGTTTCGATTCAGAAGTAAAGGAAAGTTGGCTCTTTGGTTTGTTGGACCATTTCCGACAGTCGAGCGAATAGCAAAGCTTACATACAAATAGGAGTTACCTGAGTAGATGTCGAGTGTGCATAATGTGTTCCATGTGTCGTTTCTGCAAAAGTTCTTGCATGATTCAAATATAGTAGTATCTCCAAAGCAGTACGAAGACCTAGAAATAGAGACCGCAGTTGCGAAATCTAGTAAGCCGCTTCGTGATGTGGGGAATGATACGAAATAGCTTAGGAGGAAGACGGTTAAGCTAGCCAAGGTATAGTGGAGTGAAGATAGAGACGATTGTACATATGAGACGGAAGAGAGCATGAAAGCGACTCATCCAGAACTCTTCGTTGGTAGGACCCTTTGATATTGTGTCATCGTTATATCATTATATCTTATAGTTGTTTGATAGAATTCCGCGTGCGAGGATAAGGCTATGAATGCATAGCTTGATGTTTGCTGGTTTGGGTGATAGAATTGGCCTCTCATGGATGATAAGCATGCAGAATTGTTGTGATTGCTAATGTTTACTTGGAATTTTGGAGGCGAAATTCTTAAGGCCCTCGAAATTCTTAAAGGGGGGGAGGGGGGAGGATAATGTAACAGCCTGCATTTTACGTATCAGAAGATCGTAAAATATTTTTATTTTATTCCCCGAGGCTAGGATCATTTTCATATTTTAATATGTTGCTTATGGGGATGTGAGACATGTCCATAATTTTTACCAATTATAATTGTGACCATTTTACCCTTGTCATTCTTGTACAGGGCATAACTTTTACTCAGGTCGAAGCAGAGGGTGAGACCTATGCTATTGGAAAGGAATCGATGGTTGCCTTTCCGTAGAGTGGTTACATTAAAGATTTCGCTCAGCAGTTTGGGAGAAATCGTTGTTTTAAGGTTTTTCAGTTGGATATTCAGGTTTACAGAGCCACAATGGGCTGATTTGGGAAGGCCCATTGGTGGGCTATTGGAAGAGTATAAATAGGGGGTAAGGGATATGAGAAATGATTTTAGTTTTCCATTCTCTAACACCTTTCCACCATTAAAAATCATAATCCAAGGAGGGAAATCATAGATCTATACCATTGGAGGCTAGATCTACATCAACCGAGGCAAGGATTCATCAGATCAAGGTGTTTGGTGCGAAGTGCTTGCTGTACGGATTCATTTTCCTTTGATTTTGCTTGTTTGGGAGAATCGGTGAGTGATTTACATCTCTCACATGGATGCAATGAAATATATGAATGTTTGATCATGTTTTTCATTATATTTAAGTGTTTTATCATAGATCTATGTCCCTATAAGTCCATTTTCATATTAATCACCTTATGATCTGATTTAGCAAGTTTAGATAAATAATTTCTATGATATTTCATGTGAATGTGCAAGATAAATCCATGATTTTGTTCTTATGTACATTTTCGATGATTTTGGTGAATTTTACATTATTATTGATGGAATTGACATATTGGTGTTATTATTGGTTTCATATCATGCTTGTGATCATATTGGATTAATTGGATGAGTTGGATTCGTTGAACGAATCGTTTTGGCGAAGTTTTGGTTGAAATTAGAGTTGCATTGGAGGATGCAAGTTTTGGGTCGAACATGGTGTGGCTCGGTTGAAACACCCTACCTCCTTTAAGGTCACTCACAAAGGGAATACCTTAACTTTGGTGGAGTATTATAGGTAAAAGACACAGAAAATTTACAAGACAGAAATATAAGCAGCGTAAAACAAACATTTATTTCATACGTGGTTCAATACAAAAACCATTTCAGTAAATTGTTTCAAACAAACTTCCAAATCATTACATCATAATTTCTGTCTTGATTATTATATAAAGAAGCATAGAACATAAATAAAACTGTATAAATCCCCAAGTCTAGTGTGTCCAAAGCCAGAGCCAAAGATAAGAGAATCCAAGCCGTACATCACAGAGTCTTCAAGCTTGGAAAGATGAATGGTCCAAATTAAGCTAAGCTATTCCCTCCCTGGCTACCTGAGGGGGGGGGGGGGACAGAAGAAAAGAAGACGAAAGAAAAATGGGTCAGACATAAGTCTGAGTAAGTCTAGAGACTTTTCAGTGTGTGAATAAGGAAAAAGGTCATCATAGGAATAAACTAAAAAATAGGACCATACCAGAATAACTAACATAAAACTATATAAGGCAGGATAAATCGAATATACATCGCACCCATATTTAATTCTATGCACCTACTTATACTTATCCAATTAGCACCACGTGTTCATGGTGAAATGATCCCCTTATATCGATCGACTCCTACTTTCTTGCATTTATCACCTGTTTCATTCGGCCCCCGCTTGACTGTAGATATCTGTGCTGGTCCCACCACAGGGTGTATCAAATCCTATGGTGGCAACCCAACATGATTCAAGATGCACAGTGTATGGCTACTAATGCCCAGTGCCTGCTTTTTCCACTCTGGAGTACGTGCACGCCCGCACTCCGTCGGAACCTACAGTGATGCACCACCTGCCGACATTTTTGACCGCTTATATTCAGCCCAGTAATCGTGCCCCACCCTACCTAGTTCAGGGTCCCATGATACATCTGTGTGGGTTACTGCTGAAATGGGTCCTAGTTACTAGGGTTTTCCAGCCAACATGTTAAATTGGTTAAGTGTCCTAACCCCACCCATCAGTTTAGTTAACATGTTGAATTGGTTAAGTGTTTCCTTAATTGACTTAACCCTACCATTCTTGACTTAGCTTTATTAAAGCACCAACCACTCACATTAGACAGGTATTGTTGTGGTCACTGGATGTGTCGGTCGATTCCGGGCAGTTTTACACCACAACTCAGTCTAACCTCGGGTCCTTTTTGGGCTTAATGCACTAACCACCCACATTAGACAGGTATTGTTGTGGTCACTGGATGTGTCGGTCGGTTCTGGGCAGTTTTACACCACAACACAGTCTAACCTCGGGTTAGGCATATTCGTCTTTTCTAAATTTACATATTTATCCTTTTATTCTTATATGTAAATTTGTCAATAATTTATTTTCATGGCCCACTTTCCTTCTAAATCAAATTCATATTTTTTGGTAAGTAAATTATATCATTTCAATGCCATACCATTTATATGGTTATGAGCCAAATATGTCAATTACATGCAGTTTCATGTTTCCCCCAATGTTACCACATTGTACGTTCACAAGGTTTCATAGGATGTTAGGCTCGATGTTTTAGCCTAACTTATAAGACAAAAAGGGGAAAAAGAGGAACTTGCAACATTCCAACATCATACAAAAATATAGATCTAACAACAGATGTGTCACATGAACTTGGCATAATATACTTTCAATCTTGCAAACTAGATCTATGCAACATGAATCATAAAATAATAGTATTACAAAGAACTACCAAAATCTAATTAGACATGTAGTGGTGAACTTGCATATGGGTTAAATCATGCTAACATGGATCTAACATAGAGGCATATGGATCTAACATATAAAGTGTAGATCAAAACATATAGGTTTACATAATTGTGTTTTTAACCTATAGACTTGCATGTATTCATATCATGATAGCATCACTTTACTTGCATAAATATGGCATAATTTCTGAATTGACATACAACATATAGATGTCATAACCAAATTATACAAGGTCGTAGATCTAAACATGCATGCTTAATGGATCTAAACAATTAGGCATAAACGACATGACTTAGCCTAAAACTTGTATGTATCATAATATCACCAAACGTATATATGATAATTTCATTCCAAATTCCTATACAACATCATGGGTTTATTCACCAATTTCCATATAACATGATAGGTTTGATAGACCACAATAGTTCATGGGCATATATGATAGAATAAACATGAATCAGCATCACATACAACTTGATATAATTCTATTTTACAATTCATTACAAACCATGTCTTTAATTTATTCACATCTGAAAGATAACTACACTTACAAACAAAAAGGAATTCTTGAGTTCTTGGATCTGTATTCTGAAACTGAATTGCTCGCCTTAGATGTAGATTGTTGAATTTTCTTAGTTGAATTATATTAGATTTGATTTGATTTTGATGTAGCTTCTATCTTGCCTTTGAGTCGAAAGAGATTACGGCTATTCTAGATTCACCATTGATGGCATGGTAGCTCTTGGTATGAATATTTGTGATTTAGGGTTGAGAGTTAGGTTGCTTTTATAGAGGTTTAATTAATTTAGAGCCATCAGATTAACCCTAGAAGCAATCAAGACCATCCAGTCAAGATAGGATAACACCTCAGCCCTAATGACTCAGCAGGGAGTTATAATTCATCATCTTTTCAGATCTGCCTGGGGAGGGGGGTCGGTCGACCCTCAGGTCGACCTGTAGGGTAGGTCGACACTAGGGTCGACCCCTTGGTCGACCTGGCCTGGGGCGGGAATTTTCCTGCCCTGCCCTCTTCTGTGTTTAAATTTGAATTTTGAATTTTGAATTTTGAATTTTTGAACTATTTATTTAAATTTTCGACTCTTCTGAAGGTCATAACTCCTTCATACGGATTCCGATTTACGCAAAATTGAACTCTATCTCAACCGGAATTCCGAGACGAACGCAATGGTGTAACCAATTTTCCTTAATTCTCACATTTAAAATTAATTATTCTTTAATTTGTTATTTTAATGTTTATCGAAAACATAGGGTGTTACATTCTCTCCCGTCCTTAAAGGATTTCGTCCTCGAAATCTTCAAGTCAAGAAGAACGTATACCCTACCATCCAATCGTCCATCTACTTAACCATCAAACACAGGCGTCCATTGTCCTTAAAAGACTTCCAATGCTTCATGATCATATGCATAGTGTGTGTACATGTCCTTATCTAATGCAAAACCAGGTGGTCTACTGATGCAGTTGACCTCCTTAATGCAAGTCATGTCGGTGTCATGCGTCTATAATGTATGCAATATTCCCTAATCATACTTTCTACATGAGTGCACAATCATTCATACAAATGCAACATCCACATGATAACACATCAAGTTTCAATCATATACAAATACATATATGCATATGCAATATGAAAGTGACTGAGCCGATCTAATACCTAAAGTGTGTGTATATGCATCCACGAGCAACCACTAGCAACCATTTGCAACCACTTGCAACCATCAATCATAACATGTTTCAAATACATGTTTACATCCATTGGGTTCTAGCTAAGGATCGCGAACAACACTGAGGAAAATACTAAAAAGATAGATACGAGCATGAACGAACTTAAGGAAAAAGAGATCAAAGATGTACCCTTAAAAAGAAAAGGGTAGGCTGCGCGTATTTTGGCCTCAGTCTCCCAAGTCGCGTCTTCCTCAGCGTCACTCCATTGAATTTTTACAAGTTTGACTTCGCGGTTGCATAGCTTTTTGACTTCTGTACCCAAGATACGAGTTGGAACTCTTCTCACAACCGCCTCTCGTTCTACTTCTACGTCCTCTAATATGCTTGGTTTGACCACTTCCGCAGACTGATGTAGGCACTTTCGTAAGTGAGAAACGTGAAAGAAATTATGAACTCCTGCCAATCTTTCGGGCAGCTCTACTCTGTAAGCCATGTTCCCAATCCTTTCAATGATAGGAAACGGCCCTAAAAATCTTGGTGCCAACTTTCATGCGGATCCGAAGCAAACGACGTTTCTCAAAGGAAATACTTTAAGGAAAACCCTTTCCACAACCTCAAATTCAAGGTCGGTCCTTCTCTTATCTGCGTAGGACTTCTGTCTATCTTGGGCAGTCTTTATTCTTTTTCGTATCAAGTCCACTTTCTCTGAAGTTTCTCTAATCATATCTGGTCCAAGCATGAGCTTATCTGTAGACTCCCACCAACAAGTTGGTGATCGACACGGTCTTCCATATAAAGCTTCGAATGGTGCCATACCTATGGTGGCTTGGTAGCTATTGTTGTAGGCAAACTCCACCAAAGTAAGATGATCCTCCCATGTTCCTCCGAAGTCAAGAATGCATAATCTCAAGAGGTCTTCTAATGCTCTGCTCACTCTTTCCGCCTTACCATCGGTTTGGGGGGTGATAGGCCGTGCTTAAGCATAGCTGTGTGCCTACAGCCTCTTGCAAGCTCTTCCAAAACTCGCTCGTAAAGATAGGATCTCGGTCGCTAACAATGCTGGAGGGTATCCCATGGAGTCGGACTATTTCTTTAAGATATATGGATGTTATAGATGAGGCAGTCCTTCTACTCTTAACGGGTATGAAGTGAGCGCTTTTTGTTAGCCTGTCCACTATTACCCAAATACTGGTATTGCCTCTTCTTGACCTAGGCAGCACATCAATAAAGTCCATCGAGATGCTATCCCATTTCCACTGTGGGACCATTAGAGGATGAAGAAAACCACCAGGCTTCTTTTGTTCCGCCTTGACTTGCTGACATACTAAGCACTTCGAGATGAATTTAGCTACATCCCTCTTCATGCCATCCCAAAAGAAAACCCTTTTTATGTCTTTGCACATTTTGTCTCCACCGGGGTGTATTGTCAACTTGGAATGGTGCGCCTCTTCGAGAACCTTCTTCACCAAATCCCTTGCTTGTGGGATGCATAGCCTTCCATCCCGCATCAACCAACCCTTATCATCGATGGAGTATCTATTGAGGTGACTAGAAGTCTCACCCCTACTCATCTTATCTATCACATCAGCTAGCTGAGGGTCTTCACGTTGTGCAGTCCCTATTGAGTCCAAAAGAGTAGGCCGCACCTCTAGCGATGTTAACAAACCAGCCACATGATCGACAGAGGGTTTAAAATCAAAGTTGGCTATGTACTCCAAGCTCTGCTTTTCAACAAAGAGAGGGCTTAAGGTCAACTTCTTTCTACTCAAGGCATCCGCTACTACATTGCCCTTGCCAGGGGTATAGGAAATCCCAAAATCGTAGGAAGCCAAGAATTCCGTCCACCTTTGTTGCCTCAAGTTAAGATCCTTCTACGAGAAAAGGTATTTCAACGTTTTATGGTCAGTATATAATTCAAACTTCTCACCTAGGAGATAATGGCGCCAAGACTTAAGCGCAAAGACGATGGCAACCAACTCTAGGTCGTGGGTTGGGTAGTTTTTCTCATGTGCTTTCAGCTGTCGGCCTCCATAAGCTACTACCTTCCCTTCTTGCATTAAGACAACACCTAGTCCCGTACCACATGCAACCGTGTATACGGTAAACATCTTGCTCCCATCTGACAATGTCAGAACTGGAGCTGTCGTTATAGCTCTTTTTAAGCGTTGGAAAGCAATATCGCAATCCAAATCCCAAGTAAAAGTTAAGTTCTTCTTTGTCAACTTTGTAAGTGGAGCTGAGATTGTAACAACCCGCATTCTACACATCGGAGGATCGTAGAATATATATTTCTTTCTTATATGAAGTCGTATGGTCATGTGGCTTTGGGAAACGACCATAGGGGTCATTTCCCATGTTCATGATTTTTGCCGACTTTTAAATGACCGTTTTGCCCCTAGCTTATCTTGTTTCGTCCATAACTTCTGATTGAAAAGGAATTTTGACTTAAAACTACTTCCATTAGATTCGTCTGATGGTTTACCTTTCCGTAGAGTGGTCATAATAGCTAAACGGACTTACCGTTTGGGAGATATGGCTGAAATAAGGTTTGGAAAGTGAAAAACTGCTTAACCGGGCCAAATAGGGTGATTAGTGGATGGGCCCATAACCCATTTCGGGATTAGGGTTATGGGAAGGTTGAAAAGGTTAGGGTTTCATTCCATTTTCAGTTTTCTAGCCTTCACTTACCTCTTAGAAACCCTAAAAATGGCCTCCAACCTCTAAATCACCTCCAAATCACTTTCTAATCAATGATTAAGCTTGGCAACATCAAATTAAGGGAGATCTTCACCAAATCAAGATTAGAGCTGTTGTTTGGCATTGGTATTCACGCCATATCATAGATTTATTTCAGATCTAAGGTTTATTTGTGGCTAAGGTGAGTGATTTGCATAGTTCTTCACTAATTATGGTTAATTAAGGGTAATTAGTGATGATTAGCGAATTTATACACTAATAAATTCTGGAAAAATATTTATAAATTCTTGAATGATGTTTTAGACCTCTGTTATAAATTTGGGTTAATTTGATTAAGTTTTACTAATTATATCATTAGTTTTGCTTAAGCACGCTTAAGGGAGAATATGAGTTTTTGGCTATGTTTGATCCATTTTAACCTATCATATTGTTGTTTTGATGTTTGTGGTTGATTATACATATTGCTATGACTGTATGGTATGCTTTGTGATTTATTAGAATAGTTAGTGTGGTCGAAAACGCCGTCGAGTGGCGTAAATAGTCGTTGGAAAGAAGTGCAGGAATTTGGCCGATCCGGATCGGATCGGAGAAAAGAGCCCGAACCGAGCCGCCCTCCAAGTTGTTGTATCCACGAGACGATCTGGACCCGAACCCCGACCCGATATGCCCCTTGTGTGCTACTCCAACCCAAACCGATACACTACAGAGAAGCTCGAGAGGTTCGACCCAATCTGGAGTGCTTAGGGAGAAGGACCCGAACCGTAGGAGGAAGGTCATCCGATCCGAACCGTAGGAGGAAAGTCATCCAATCTGAACCCATGAGGGAAGGTCATCCTATCTGAATCGATCTGAAGAGGGTGCTACGAACTGACATGAACCCGAGCCTATATGATGATCATGAACTGAATGAAGACCGATTCAGTGATGACCAATAACCCGAGATGCAAAGGTAGTCCAAATGGAAGTTAGAGCTCAGGATCCAGTTGGGAACCAATGAGTACACTTCGTGATTGGGATTTGCTACGGGACGTGTGCTAAGGAGTTGTCGACGTTCATAACTTCGATTCACCACTGAAAAGGGAATGATGGGCTATGCATCAGTGCAGTAGAGTCATCATGACTCGAGGGCCAAAGTGATCGTAGTAAGACTATGAGCCAGTGCAGTGGAGCCATTGTGACTCCGTGGGGGCAGAGTGGATGTAGTAAAGGATTAGTAAGGCTATGAGCCAGTGCAGTGCGGTGTGTATGACTCCATGGGGCAAAGTGGACATAGCGAAGGATTAGTGGTTATGGATCGGTGCAGTGAAGCCTTGTGACTTCATGGGGCAGAGTGATCATAACAAAGTATTGGGTGATTGAAGTGGTGGATATCATATGCTTTACGCACTGAGTGAGAGACGTGAGGATGGTTGCTATGCTTGATTATTTGCCATCACTATGACATGCACACCCCCACCACCGTATTCTTGTACACCATACGTTAGTGGCACCTTAGAGTGTTGTACAGTATGTAGTGCTAACTCTTTGGTTGCAGGTCCAGGTTCAGGTATGGTTTAGTATACTTGTTATTGTTCTGTTTAGATGCTTATCGCTCATACCAGACTTTTGTCTGATCCAGAGTTTTATGTCTCTTCTTATTACTCTGGTTGCTCATAAACGAGCAAACTAGAGACATGTTAGCTTGTGATGCACGAGTAGATGATCCGGAGGTGAGCAGGAGGCTTCCACATATGATATATATATATTCTCCCTGTGTCGTTGGTGGTCACTACTTGGGCATTAATAGTGTGCCTCCCTTATCTTGCTTTTGCTTTTAGAGACAGTTTGAAAAGTTGTAATAATGATGATGTGGAACATAAGATGTATTTGGATTTTCCGCTGCTATGATAGTTTGTTTTCAGCTTATGCACTATCTCACCTGTTTTATGTCAAGTATGTTGTTATTATATTTTGTTCTATGCGCTGTGAGACATTCTACAGGTTCCTTGTTGACTCTTCGTCTTATTCCTTTCCTTCTGACGATCGTCCCGTGCTAACTGGACATGTGTACAACGCACTTTAGGAGTAATTGTCAGTTGGTGCGGGGCGGGCTGTCACATTTAGTATTAGAGCTCTAGGTTGCATAGTTAACCTAGGAAAAGACACTTGGGAGAGATAGTACGTATATGAGAGTGCATATTTGTGATTACTTTGGTTTTCAAAAGCTATATATATACTATTAGTAGTATAAGGATGAAGTCGTACTGCACTAGCACCACTATGGAGATGGTTAATCATTTTCTCTTTATAGATTGAACGATGAGCCGATACGCAACAGGTGCTGGTAGAGGAGCCAATAATGGGAATGATGCTGACATGAGGGCGATGTTTACTGACCTCATGAGAGAAATGCTTATGGATGTGCAAGGGGCAGCTCCCAATGCCGGTAATGGTGGTGGTCCAATAGTGCTGGCGCCTAGGGCCGATTTCGCCAAGTTGTGCAAGGATTACACTAACCTTGGAGGGAAGTCGTTCCACGGAACGGACTCGGCCACGGATGTTCAGGATTGGTTGGATAGCTGTGATCGTATATTCGACGTCTTGGGTATCGAGGATGCGATGAAGAGAAGGCTAGCGTCTCGTCAGCTGTAAGGGAGAGCAATGAATTGGTGGAATGCTATTAAGACAGCCACTCCAGAGGATCAGTTTACTTGGGATCAGTTTAAGGCTCGCTTTAGCGACAAGTTTATCCCAGCTGCTCAGAAGTCGGAATTGTTTAGGAAGTTCTTGGGGCTTAAGCAGAATGGTAGGGCAATCTCGGACTATATTGCTGAGAAGTATGGGTTATCGCCTATCGATACTCCTAAGAAGAAGAATGAGAAGTTCATTATTGGTTTGGATGGATACTTGGGGTAAAGGCTTATCAACCACATCGGTGAGACTTTTGAATCGATTGTGGGGAAAGCTTTGAGATCAGTGAGTCTTTACCCTAAGTCAAAGACTGAGGTTGCATCTGTAGAAGGGCTGAAGCCGCAAGCAGGCGGTGGAGGCAAGAATAACACTCAGAACAAGAGGAAGCGGAACCAAACTAAGGATGGCCAGAAAAAGAGCAAGAAAGATGTTGAGTGCTTCAGCTGCGGTAGGAAGGGCCATTATGCCAAAGAGTGTCGGGCCAAGCCAGCGGATAGGAAGTGCTACAACTGTGGCCAAGTGGGGCATCATTAGGATAAATGTCCACAACCTCTTAAGGAGAAGCAGATTGTGAAAGCATATGTTATCGGTGCTATTCCTTCTTCGTCGAATGCCCCAACTGCAGCGGAGAAAGGAAAGAATGTCATCATTCAAGGTATGTTTTCTATTTTTGATGTACCTGTTCGAGTTTTGTTCGATATTGGGGCTTCCCGTTCCTTCATATCAGTGACCAGGTAGATAGGTTGGGACTGGAACCCGAGATAATCGATAGACCGTTGGTTGTGACGAACCCGATTGGTGGTTCGATTAACCTTAGTATGATTTACCAAAATTTGGTCTTATCGAGTTATGGATGTATGTTTGTTTGTGATTGCTTTGTTTGGGGCTTTACTGGATATGGCATTATATTGGGATTCGATTGGCTCCAGAGATACGGGGTGGTGGTAGACTGTGAGGGCTTTTTGGTGACAGTTATAGCGGATGATGGGCGGAGGGTAGTGTTTGGTAGTCTACCTAGTGATGGGGTAATAGCTAGTTTTATAAATTCCCTCGACATCCCGCATGATGAGTTTTCAGACGTGCCCGTGGTTGGCTAGTATCCGGACGTCTTCGAGGAAGTGACCGGGTTTCCACCACACCGAGAGATTGAGTTCCGTATTTATTTAGTGAAAGATACCAGATCTATAGTGATGCCACTTCGTCGTATGGCACCAAGGGAGCAGCGAGAGCTCGGGGTGCAAGTAAGCGATCTTTTGAAGAAGGGGTTTATTAGAAGAAGTGTCTCCAAGTGGGGAGCACCAGTTGTGTTTGCCACTAAGGCAGATGGTTCCTGTCGTTTGTGTGTGGACTATCGCGAGTTGAATAAGGTGACGAGGAAGAATAAGTATCCTCTACCATGGATAGATGATTTGTTTGATCAACTGGAAAGAGCAAGAGTGTTCTCTCAGTTGGACCTCGCGACAGGATTTCATCAGCTCCAAGTAGCGGCTGAGAGTGTTCCGAAAACGACATTTAGGACGCCGTCTGAATTCTATGAGTGGTTGGTTATGCCATTTGGATTGACCAATGCACCAACATACTTCATGGATCTTATGAATCGGGTATTCAGAGATCAGTTGAACAAGTTTGTTCTTATGTTCGTAGATGACATCCTTGTTTACTCGAGGATAGAGGAAGAACACAAGGGACATTTGAGGATAGTGATGGAGGTGTTGAGAAAACACCAATTTAAAGCGAAATTTTCTAAGTGTCACTTCTGGAGGAGGGAAGTGAGATTCTTGGTCCATGTTGTTTCAGAGAATGGTATTGCCGTGGACCTTGCGAAGGTGGCTACGGTACAGCATTGGTCTACGCCCAAGAATGCAACAGACATAAGAAGCTTCTTGGGGTTAACCGGATATTATCGTAAGTTTATCCAGGACTTCTTCAAGATAGCAGCATCGTTGACTCAGTTAACTAAGAAGAATCAAGCCTTCGTCTGGGGCGGAGTGTGTGAGAATGCATTCAAGGGTCTAAAAGAAAAGTTGACGCGTGTGCCAGTATTAGTCATTCCTAAAGGGAATGAAGAGATGACGGTATACACGGATGCTTGTGGTACCGGACTAGGTGCTGTATTGATGCAAGGAGGTAGGGTTGTAGCTTATGCTAGTCAGCAACTAAAGCCGCATGAGAAAAGGTACCCTACCCATGATTTGGAACTGGCAGCGATCGTGTTCGTGTTGAAGATGTGGAGACAATACCTCTTGGGAGAGAGATTTTATTTGTTTACCGATCATAAATCGTTAAAGTATGTCTTCTCTCAAAAGGATCTGAATCTCCGTCAGCAGAGATGGTTAGAGTTCTTGGCTTCGTATGATTTTGATATCGCCTATACACCTGGGAAAGGCAATGCGGTTGCCGTTGCCTTGAGTAGGAGACATGCCAGTTTAGGGGCTATGTTTCTTGAATGGAAGCAACTGGAGTATATCACAGGGTATGATTTCAGACCAAAGTGCAAATTGGATCCAGAGATATTAGCTAGTTTGATGATCAGACCCACTTTGATTGAGCGGATTGGTTCGAGTCATAGGGACGATCCTAATCTATTGGAAATCATCTCCAAGTTAGAGATGAATATCGACGGTGAGGAGATGAATTTGTATGGGCTTGATTGAGAAGGATGGCTTCGAAAGAATGGAAGACTAGTTGTACCCAACGTGAATGGTTTGAGAGATGAAGTGCTTAGGGAATGTCATCACTCAAAACTGACTATACACCCCGGTGGTGATAAGATGTATCGAGACATGAAGCAGACTTACTACTGCGAAGGGATGAAAAGAGACGTTGGAAAGTTTATATCCAAGTGTATGAATTGCCAGCTAGTTAAAGCCGAGAAAAAGAAGCCTAGTGGTTTGTTGCAACCATTAGAGATTCCCGAATGGAAATGGGAGCAACTCTCGATGGATTTCATAGATGGTTTACCAAGGACTAGATCGGGATATGATAGCATTTGGGTAATTGTGGATCGATTGACCAAGAGTGCAAGATTTATACTAGTCAAATCGTCCAGAACGGCAACTAAATTAGCAGAATTGTATATGAAGTGGGTAGTGAGATTTCATGGAGTACCTAAAAGCATTGTGAGTGACCGAGACCCGTTGTTTACTAGTGGGTTTTGGAAGAGCTTACAAGAGGCTCTAAGGTCGGAATTATATCTCAGTACTGCGTATCATCCTCAAACCGATGGTCAGACAGAGAGGGTGAATCGTATATTGGAAGATCTCTTGAGAGCTTGTATATTAGATCTTGGTGGATTATGGGATGACCATTTGCATCTAGTAGAGTTTGCATCTAATAATAACTACCAATCCAGTATCGGTATGGCTCCATATGAAGCTTTGTACGGAAAGACCGTTCAACTCACCATCATGTTGGATAGAGACCGGCGAGAAGTTTGTGCTTGGACCAGATGTGGTGAGGGAAACTTCAGATAAGATTAAGATCATTCAACAACGGATGAAGGCAGCCCAGGATAGGCAGAAGAGTTATGCTGATAAGAGGAGAAGAGACTTAAAATTCTTCGTTGGTGACTTGGTGTTTGTCAAGATTTCTCCATTGAAGAGCGTGATACGATTTGGCAGGAGAGGCAAGTTGGCACCAAGATTTGTTGGTCCATTCCCAGTTCTCGAACAAGTTGGGAATTTGGCGTATAGAGTTGACTTACCCGAGAAGATGGCGGGAGTTCACAATGTGTTTCATGTTTCCCAGCTAAGGAAGTTCATGCACGACCCAAATATGACTATTTCACCTGATCAGTTAGAGGACTTCGAAGTGGAACCCAAGGCGGTTGGGAACCGCAAGCCGATTCATATTGTCGAGCATGATACGAAGCAACTTCGAAGGAAGGCGGTGAAGCTAGTCAAGGTTCAGTGGGGCAAGAACGAGAATGACTGTACTTGGGAGGCAGAAGAGAGCATTAGGAAAACGTATCCAGAACTCTTTGCCTAGTAAGATTTACTTTGCAATTTAGTTATTCCGCATGCTAGGATAGACTTGTTTTGCATGTTTGATTGTTGTTTTATGACTGATAGGCATGCGAGACCTATATGTTTTGGTTAGGGAATTTCGGGAGCGAAATTTCTTAAGGAGGGGAGAATGTAATAACCCGCATTCTACGCATCGGAGGATCGTAGAATGTCTATTTCTTTCTTATATGAAGTCGTTGGTCATGTGGCTTTGGGAAACGACCATTGAGGTCATTCCCCATGTTCATGATTTTTGCTGATTTTTAAATGACCATTTTGCCCCTAGCTTATCTTGTTTCGGCCATAACTTCTGATTGGAAAGGAATTTTGACCTAAAACCACTTCCATTAGATTTGTTTGATGGTTTACCTTTCCGTAGAGTAGCCATAATAGCTAAACGGACTTACCGTTTGGGAGATATGGCTGAAATAAAGTTTGGAAGGTGAAAAACTACTTAACCGGGCCAAATATGGTGATTAGTGAATGGGCCCGTAACCCATTTCGGGATTAGGGTTATGGGGAGGCTGAAAATGGTTAGGGTTTCATTCCATTTTTAGTTTTCTAGCCTCCACTTACCTCTTAGAAACCCTAAAAATGGCCTCCAACCTCTAAATCACCTCCAAATCACTTTCTAATCAAGGATTAAGCTTGGCAACATCAAATTAAGGGAGATCTTCACCAAAACAAGATTAGAGCTACTGTTTCGCATTGGTATTCGCACCACATCAGAGATTTATTTTAGATCTAAGGTTTATTTGTGGCTAAGGTGAGTGATTTGCATAGTTCTTCACTAATTATCGTTAATTAAGGGTAATTAGTGATGATTAACGAATTTATACACTAATAAATTCTGGAAAAATATTTATAAATTCTTAAATGATGTTTTAGACCTCTGTTAGAAATTTGGGTTAATTTGATTAAGTTTTACTAATTATATCATTAGTTTTGCTTAAGCACGCTTAAGGGAGAATATGGGTTTTTGGCTATGTTTGATCCATTTTAACCTATTATATTGTTGTTTTGATGTTTGTGGTTGATTATACATGTTGCTATAACTGTATGGTATGCTTTGTGATTGATTAGAATTTGTTAGGGTGGTTGAAAACGCCGTCGAGTGGCGTAAACAGTCGCTGGAAAGAAGTGCAGGAATTTGGCCGATCCGGATCAGATCGGAGAAAAGAGCCTGAACCGAATCGCCCTCCAAGTTGTTGTATCCACGAGACGATCTGGACCCGAACCCTGACCCGATCTGCCGGTTGTGTGCCACTCTGACCCGAACCGATACACTATAGAGAAGCTTGAGAGGTTCGACCCGATCTGGAGTGCTCGGGGAGAAGGACCCGAACCGTAGGTGGAAGGTCATTCGATCTGAACCGTTGGAGGAAAGTCATCCGATCCGAACCGATGGGGGAAGGTCATCCCATCCGAACCGATCTGAAGAGGGTGCTACGAACTGAGATGAACCCGAGCCTATATAATGATCATGAACTGAATGAAGACCGATCCGGTGATGACCAATAACCCAAGATGCAAAGGTAGTCCAAATGGAAGTTAGAGCTCAGGATCCAGTTGGGAACCAATGAGTTCACTTCATGATTGGGCTTTGCTGCGGGATGTGTGCTAAGGAGTTTTCGACGTTCATAACTTCGATTCACCACTGAAAAGGGAATGATGGGCTACGCATCAGTGCAGTAGAGTCATCATGACTCGAGGGGAAAAGTGATCGTAGTAAGACTATGAGCCAGTGCAGTGGAGCCATTGTGACTTCATGGGGCAGAGTGGACATAGTAAAGGATTAGTAAGGCTATAAGCTAGTGCAGTGGGGTGTGTACGGCTCCATGGGGCAAAGTGGACATAGCGAAGGATTAATGGCAATGGATCAGTGCAGTGAAGCCGTTGTGACTTCATGGGGCAGAGTGATCATAGCAAAGTATTGGGTGATCGAAGTGGTGGATATCGTATGCTTTACGCATTGAGTGAGAGATGTGAGGATGGTTGCTATGCTTGATTATTTGCCATCACTATGACATGCACACCCCCACCCCCGTATGCTTGTACACCATATGTTAGTGGCACCTTAGAGTGTTGTTCAGTATTTAGTGCTAAGTCTTTGGTTGCAGGTCCAGGTTCAGGTATGGTTTAGTATACCTGTTATTGTTCTATTTAGCTGCTTATCGCTCATACCAGACTTTTGTCTGACCCAGAGTTTTATGTCTTTTCTTATTACTCTGGGTGCTCATAAACGAGCAGACTAGAGACATGTTAGCTGGTGATGCATGAGTAGCTGATCCGGAGGTGAGCAGGAGGCTTCCACGTATGATATATATATATATATAGATATTCTCCCTATGTCGTTGGTGGTCACTACTTGGGCATTAGTAGTGTGCCTCCCTTATCTTGCTTTTGCTTTTAGAGACAGTTTGAAAAGTTTTAATAATGCTGATGTGGAACATAAGCTGTATTTGGATTTTCCGCTGCAATGATAGTTTGTTTTCAGCTTATGCACTGTCTCACCTGTTTTATGTCAAGTATGTTGTTACTATTTTTTTTCTATGCGCTGTGAGACATTCTACAAGTTCCTTGTTAACTCTTCGTCTTCTTCCTTTCCTTCTGACGACCGTCCCGTGCTAACTGGACATGTGTACATCGTACTTTTAGGAGTAAATGTCAGTTGGTGCGGGGCGGGCTGTCACCGAGATTTTTGCAAAATCTTTGATGAACTTCCGGTAAAAGCCCGCTAGCTCGAGGAAGCTTCGGACTTCGGTTGTGTTCCGTGGGACCTTCCAATCTTGCACCGGAACTACTTCTGCGGGGTCCATGGCTAACCCTTCCTTGGACATCACATGTCCAAGAAATCTTACTTCCTCTCTCTAGAAGTGGCATTTGGAGAATTTGGCTTTCAATTGATGTGCACAAAGAGTATCCATGACTTCCTTCAGATGCTGAGCATGCTCTTCCTCACTCTTCGAGAAAATCAAAATGTCGTCAACGAAGACCACTACAAACTTATTGAGGAACTCCCTGAACACCCTGCTCGTCAAATCGACGAAATAAGCGGGTGCGTTTGTCAAGCCGAAAGGCATGACAAGCCACTCGAAGAAACCATCCGGAGTTCTGAACGTGGTCTTGTCAATGCTGTCTTCAGCCACTCTTAGCTGATGAAACCCGGTAGCCAAATCTAGTTGGGAGAAAACTGATGCACCTACAAGCTGATCGAACAAGTCATCTATTCTTGGGAGTGGGTGCCTACTCTTCTTGGTCAGCTTGTTTAGCTCCCTATAATCAATGCATAGGCGAAGCGAACCGTCCCCTTTTGTTGCGAACACTACTGGAGCACCCCATTTAGAAATACTCCGCCTTATAAACCCCTTCTCAAGCAACTCTTTAATTTTCTTGCTGAGTTCTTTCCGCTTCCTTGGAGCCATGTGTCTAACGGGTAAAGCAACGGGTTTTGTATTATCGACGAGGTATATGTGGAAGTCTATCTCCCGCTTCGGAGGTAACCCTTTAACCTGTTCAAAGACATCCGAGTATTCACGGACTACTCTAACAGACTGCAAATTCTCAATAGACGCATCAAGAGATTCTAGATAGCTAAGCATAACAAAGTTCATGGGATTACAAGAAATTTTAGGAGTGTTACCGAGGCGAGTCATGAGTGTAACCACTCTCCTTTAACAATCGAGGATGGCACCATTACTGGATAGTCAATCCATGCCTAGAATCAACCCATAGCCCGTGAAGCCCATAACATAGGCATTGCATCTAAACCCCACACTTAATATAGAAATTTCCAAATCCAAACAAATCATTGACAAATAAGTTGAGCCCCCAATTGGATTTGAAACAACCAAGGGATCCTCTACTAAACTGGTGTCTAGGTGCAGAGATTCAACTAATGCAGTAGATATAAAAGAGTGCGATGCGCCAAAATCAAAGAGTGTACGAACAGGATGATCAAAAAGATAAACTAAACTCTCAACAGAAACATTTCTACCTTGTCCTTGCGGAGGTGCCATGAGAGTGTGAACCTGCCCTCCAGAAGTAGATCCAACTCTCTGCCGTTGCCCTTGCTTTCTTGGGCAGTCCCTAGCCATGTGTCCAGCCTCGCCGCAATGGAAACAACCACCCATCCTCCTTTTCTACTTCCGGCAGTCCTTAACCAGATGTCCAGGAATGTCCCAAAAATTACACTTCCTCTTGTCACGGGTTTTGTTGTTTTTCCCGCCCTTCTTGGAATCTGTCTTCTTACTCTGTGATCCTTCCCCTTTCTTATCTTGAGATGCTTCCACCTTTGTCTCCTTCTTGCCAACCTTATCTTCTTCTTGTAACAGTGCCATGTCCACCAGTCTTTCATAAGTCGCACCCATAGGTATATGGGACATAGCTACGCTATGCAGTGGCTCATTCAATCCTTTAACAAAGCGGAGAGCCTTCTTATGTGTAGTGTTCACTAACTCCAATCCGAACCTAGCCAGCTGATTGAATTGGTTAACGTATTGCTTGACCGACATACTTCCCTGTTTGAGAGCTAAGAACTTCTCCATCTGTAGGCTTCGTTCAGCTTATGAGAGGAATTTCATTTCAAACCTCATCCTAAAATCCATCCAAGTTTCAATTAGTCTTTCCGCGTTAGTGACTTCCCACCAATAGGGAGCTTCGTCTTTGAGCAACCATACCGCCAACTGTAACTTCTGCATATCATCCACTTCGAAGATATCGAACAAATCCTCAGTTTCTTTGAGCTAGTTTCTTGCTTCCACGAAGGATTCATTTCCATTGAAGTTCTTTCCACCCATGGCTCGAAAGCCCCTACATATTTTTGAGAAAGCATTTGCACGAAGAGGAGGAGGCACCGCTGCAGCTGGGGGAGGAGGAATGTATGCTGGGCCTACGTCATTGGCCCTAGCCTCTAGGTACCTCCTGAACCAGCCGGGTATCGGTACACCCTCTGGAAGGTTAAGATTCCCAGACATGCTGAAACGAGAAAGGAAAGATTCAAAACAAAGGATAGAAAGATAGTGTATATGGCTTTGGGGGATTATGCCTTCTAAAGTAAAATAACACTTTTTCTTGAAAAATGCTTCTTTTTGAAAATAGTTTTCAAAAAAATTTATCTGATCTAGTAAACCTTTGCTCTGATACCATGTGAAACACCCCACCTCCGTTAAGGTCACTCACAAAGGGAATGCCTTAACTTTGATGGGGTATTATAGGTAAAAGACACAGAAAATTTACATGATAGAAATATAAGCAGCGGAAAACAAACATTTATTTCATATGTGGTTCAATACAAAAACCATTTCAGAAAATTGTTTCAAACCAACTTCCAAATCATTACATCATAATTTCTGTCTTGACTATTATATAAAGAAGCATAAAACATAAATAAAACTACATAAAACCCCAAGTCTAGTGTGTCCAAAGCCATAGCCAAAGATAAGAGATTCCAAGCTGTACATCACAGAGTCTTCAAGCTTGGAAAGATGAACGGTCCAAATTAAGCTGAGTTATCCCCTCCTTGGCTACCTAAGAGGGAAACGGAAGAAAAGAAGACGAAAGAAAAATGGGTCAGACATAAGTCTGAGTAAGTCTAGTGACTTTTCAGTGTGTGAATAAGGAAAAGGGTCATGATAGGAATAAACTGAAAAATAGGACCATACCAGAATAACTAACATAAAACTATATAAGGCAGGATAAACCGAATATATATTGCATCCATATTTAATTCTCTGCACCTACTTATACTTGTACAACTAGCACCACGTGTTCACGGTGAAATAATCCTCTTATATCGATCGGCTCCTACTTGCATGCATTTATCACATGTGTCATTCGGGCCCCGGTTGACTGTAGATACCTGTGTTGGTCCCACCACAGGGTGTATCAAATCCTATGGTGGTAACTCGACACAATTCAAGATGCACAGTGTATGACTACTGATGCCCAGTGCCTGCTTTTTCCACTCCGGAGTACATGCACGTGCGTACTCCGTCGGAACCTACACTGACGCACCACCCACCGACATTTTTGACCGCTTATAATCAGCCCAGAAATCGTGCCCCACCCTGCCTAGTTCAGGGTCCCATGATATATCTATGTGGGTTACTGCTGAAATGGGTCCCCGTTACTAGGGTTTTCCATCCAACATGTTAAATTTGTTAAGTGTCCTAACCCCACCCATCAGTTTAGTTAACATGTTGAATTGGTTAAGTGTTTTCTTAACTGATTTAGCTTTATTAAAGCACCAACCACTCAGATTAGACAGGTATTGTTGTGGCCATTGGATGTGCTGGTCGATTCCGGGCAGTTTTACACCACAACTCAGTCTAACCTCGGGTCCTTTTTGGGCTCAATGCACTAACCACCCACATTAGACAAGTATTGTTGTGGTCACTGGATGTGCCGATCGGTTCCGGGCAGTTTTACACCACAACCCAGTCTAACCTCGGGTTAGGCATATTCATCTTTTCTAAATTTACATATTTATCCTTTTATGCTTATACGTAAATTTGTCAACAATTTATTGTCATGGCCCACTTTCCTTCTAAATCAAATTAATAATTTTTGGTAAGTAAATTAATTTCATTTTAATGCCATACCATTTATATGGTTATGAGCCTAATATGTCAATTACATGCAGTTTCATGTTTTCCCCAACGTTACCCCCGTTGTACATTTGCAAAGTTTCATAGGATGTTAGGCTTGACGTTTTAGCCTAACTTATAAAACAAAAAGGGGAAAAATAGGAACTTGCAACATTCTAACATCATACAAAAATATAGATCTAACTACAGATGTGTCACATGAACTTGGCATAATATACTTTCAATCTTGCAAACTAGATCTATGCAACATGAATCATAAAATAATAGTATTACATAGAACTACTAAAATCTAATTAGACATGTAGTGGTGTACTTGCATAGGGGTTAAATCATGCTAACATGGATCTAACATATATGCATATGGATCTAACATATAAAGTGTAGATCTAAACATATAGGTTTACATAATCATGTTTTTAACCTATAGATTTGCATGTATTCATATCATGATAGCATCACTTAACTTGCATAAACATGGCATAATTTGTTAATTGACATACAACATATAGATGTCATCACTAAATTATACAAGGTCGTAGATCTAAACATGCATGCTTAATGGATCTTAACAATTAGGCACAAACAACATGACTTAGCCTAAAACTTGTATGTATCATAATATCACCAAACGTATATATGATAATTTCATTCCAAATTCCTATACAACATCATGGGTTTATTCACCAATTTCCACATAACATGATAGGTTTGATAGACCACAATAGTTCATAGGCATATATGATAGAATAAACATGAGTAAACATGAATCAGCATCACATACAACTTGATACAATTCTATTTTACAATTCATTACAAACCATGTCTTTAATTTATTCACATCTGAAAGATAACTACACTTACAAACAAAAGGAATTCTTGAGTTCTGGGATCTGTATTCTGAAACTGAATTGCTCGCCTTTAATGTAGATCGTTGAATTTTCTTAGTTGAATTAGATTAGATTTGATTTTGATGTAGCTTCTATCTTGCCTTTGAGTTGAAAGAGATGACGGCTATTCTAGGTTCACCATTGACGGCATGGCGGCTCTTGATATGAATATTTGTGATTTAGGGTTGAGAGTTTGGTTGCTTTTATAGAGGTTTAATTAATTTAGAGCCGTCATATTAACCCTAGATGCATTCAATACCATCCAGTCAAGACAGGATAACACCTCAGCCCTAATGACTCAACAGGGAGTCAGAATTCATCATCTTTTCAGATCTGCCCGGAGGGGAGGTGTAGGTCGACACTAGGATCGACCCCTTGGTTGACCTGGCCTGGGGTGGGAATTTTCCTACCCTGCCCTCTTCTATGTTTAAATTTGAATTTTGAATTTTTGAACTGTTTATTTAAATTTTCAAATCTTTTGAAGGTCATAACTCCTTCATACGAATTCCGATTTACGCAAACTTGGACTCTATCTCAACTAGAATTCCGAGACGAACGCAATGGCATAACCTGTTTGCCTTAATTCTCACATTTAAAATTAATTATTCTTTAATTCGTTACTTTAATGTTTATCAAAAACATGGGGTGTTACATCAGTCTAACCATGGAAAGATTTCTTGGTGGGGAAGAAACGGGTTGGGTTGGTCTTCCTATTGGTCGGTCGTGCTAGTCGAGTAGGGTCGGTCGGACCAGTCGAGCAGGGTCTGATTTTGCCTTGGTAGCGAGTCGGTCAAGTATTGGATCATGCATGGAGGGGTTGGCCGGACGAGATGTTGGGTCGGTCGTATGTCCAATAAGGAGTCGGTCGTATACCCAAGAGGAAGGGTCGATCGGTCGCACATGATTATTTTATTTTCGTGTATGACTCGGATTTGAACAAAAAGGTCCGAAAAAAATATTTTTCGGGGGCAACCCCTGAACCCTAGCTGCAACACAGTGATGCAATTGGCTTGGCGATGGTGTGACTTTGAAGTAAATTCAAGTAGGAATGTTCAAAGTGTTGAAAGGTGTTCATTAATTGGTGTAGAATAGCGAATGAGGTGACAACTCAAAGGTCGTGAGTTGGCGGATAATGGTTACTCGAGAAGGTTGCTTGAGCTATGAAAAGTCGTCGAGTTGGATGACTAAAGATGAGAAGGCTAAGAGAGTATCATTGTCGTAGTACTAGCAGGCTCAAAGCAAGGGTACGATAGGGCACCTATAAGACCAGTTGTAGGTCAAGTACCTTGGCTATCGTTGAAAGGCCTATTTGTCAAGGTTGGACATACATACATATTGTTGAAAGGCGTATGGAGTTTATGCTAGAACTGGGGTTACCATTAGCCCTTGATATATGGCAAGGCTAGCCGTCATACAATTACGGCTGGTTTCAAAGCAGGATTGGTGGTGATAGCCAGAGTCAGTCATGGACGATTGGTTGTTCTGTTTGTACCATCTCATGTACGTCGTCTAAAGTCGAAGGAGATTTTCCTTGGGTGCTTGTCTGATATTGGTTTAGGCCTCTGGGGTTTGTACTTAAGGGGTGTTGAGTTCAATTGGGATGGTTTATATGAGATATATATAATCTGGATGTTATGAGTGTCTACCATGATTGAATGAGTGTTCTTGTTTCCATGGATGAATGATTGAATTGCTTAATGTAAAGCTATCACAGTCCGATGTGGGGAAGTCGGGAGTTGAGTTCTTCTCTGGTGTTTGGTAGATTGGTTTGTTAATCTATCTATTCTCATATACTTTATTATTGAAGTTTGTTGGTTGTTTTATCGCTCACTAAGACTGTTGTCTGACTCAAGGTTTTATGTTTCCTCTTATTACCTTGGGTTGTTCATCCGGTTGTGGATGAGTAGACTAAGTAGCAGGTTACATGTTATTAGTGAGGACGATGATGCTGTGCGGAGGCGAGCATGAGGCTGGCGTACCAGTTTTATTACTATCTAGTATTAATGTTTGCGTTGTTGAGTGCTCTATGAGGGTTGTAGTGAGGCCTTATGTACAAACTTTAGTATTCGTTGGATAACCTTTCAGGATGTTGTGAAAGTTTGAAAAGTTTGTTATATGATGCTTCATTACTTACCTGTTGTATAAGTTCTATTATATTTTATCCCTACGATGTGAGTTCTACGACAGTTTCCGCTTGTGTTTACCTACTCTGATGATCATCCATAGCTGTCTAGCACACCTTTCAGCGCATTATTTCTCTTGTTTAGTGTAGGGGTTATGGGTGGTCGTCACAATCTAATTTTCGGGATGATTTTTCTCATTCTCAATCTACTACCCTTTTCTCTAGAGTAAACCCTAATTCCTAAATCAAATTGGGAATTCTGGTTTTAATCACTTGTATATTCTAAATCAAAGATCAATAAAGTGAGGATCAGTACTTAGAACATTTTCTTACGAGTCTCTCAAGTAATTTGTTAGTTATTTCCAGTGGTGTATGTTGTGTGCCTTCTACATGCTTACAAGTTCTTATCCAAGCCCGAACCCTTCCGCAAAGTCAGTGTGGAACCCCTTCCAATGAGACATTTAGCCCTTACCAAGGGTTGTGCTTAGGAAACCCTTATCCCAAGATAACTGTTGGTTCTTGAGTCGCTTAAGTGTGATGCTCACCCCATTGAGGGAAGAGTAACTATTCTTCCGGGTTCAAAACCTTAATATCTAGTAAACGATGAACTAACTCAAACTCATGAAAGCTAAATAAACCTATTTATCCCTTAGGTCCACTTTCCTAGACCTATCTCCCGTATTGACGAAAAATATCATTAACATTTCGAAAGCCAGGAAAGTTGCTTTTTATATCCAGGACGATGGCATTGACCGTAAATAAACGAAAAACTTGTCAGCTCCTTTATATTTGTTGAATTATCATTGGTTAATATGAAAAGCATTCTGGCTAATGTACCATCCTTCAAGTATTTATACTATCAAAGTATATAATATTTATACTTACGAGTTAACACCTTAGTTAACACATAAGCTTTTGTATGAAAAGACAACCTCATAAAATTCGTATCAATTAGAGACAGCATTGGAAAATTCCAGAAAATTTATATAAAATTCGTATCAATTAGAGTCCGAGTTTGCGTGAATCGGACTTCATATAAAGAAGTTATGGACATCGTAAGTTTCAGAAAATTTAAAACAGATTTCAAAAAATTCAAATTTCAGAGTCAGACAGGCTAGGCGGGAAAATTCCCGCCAGGGCCAGGTCGACCATAGGGTCGACCTGGAAGTCTACCTACCCTGACCAAGTCGACCATAGGGTCGACATGGGGGTTGACCGGCCCCTCCCAAACAGATTTGATTAGTGACCTGTTTGTGACTGTGTGCTGACTCATTAGGGTTTCTGATCTGCTCTGATTGGCTGGGATTAATTCTGGGTTGATCGGACGGCCTAAACTAATCCTAAACTCTATAAAAACACCTATAGACTCAAACCCTAAAATCAAAATAAAATTAGATTTGTGGCCTCCATGCCGTCACCTAGAAACTCAGAATAGCCGCCACCAATTAGCGAGGAAGAAAGCAAATCAAATTCAATTCTTTTCAACTCTAACAATGAATCTACTTCAAAGGAAAGCTAATACAACTTCAGAACTCGGAATTCAGAACTCAAGACCTTCTTTGAGTTGTGAGTTTGATTTCTTTAATAAAATAATTAGCAATTTAATTGGATTGAGTTATGATGTGGATTATTTGGATATGATGTGAATTATTGACCGCATGTTATTATGTTGTAAAATTGTGATGTTATCATACATGTTGTAAATTCTATGATGTTATGTTGTGATGTTATCATCTATGTTGTAAAGTTATCATCTATGTTGTAATTCTATGATTGGCTTATGTGTAATCAAATCATCATGTTTTTCATATGCTAGTTTGGTTATGTTGATTCATATGATAAATCATATGTATGTATGCAAGTTTAGATTTTGATTTAGACATGAATCATATGCAAGTTGGGGAAAATTATATGTAACCTTACAGGTTTCATGACATCTAGTTTATGTGAAAATTTGATCTAAAGTTAGGCTATGACATGTGTGAGTTTAATGCTAAATTCTACATGCTAGTTTACATGTTTAGATGTAAGTTTACACCATTGTTATGTTGCATAAATTACATATGCAAGTTTATATAAATATATGAGTATGAATCATGTTATGCAAGTTTGTGGTTATTGACTATGCAAGTTTACACCTTTAGATGTAGATCCATGACATACATGATTTATGCAAGTTTGTGACCATTATCTAAACAAGTTCACACCTTTAGATTTGGACCTATGACATATGTAGTTTTATGCAAGTTGTAATTTTGGCCTATGCAAGTTCCAGATGTAGAACATCATTCACACATGTAAGTTCACCCCTATGTTTAGATCTAGTTTTATCTATATGTATGTTGTGATGTTTTCTCTTTATTCTATGAGTTAGACTATTCGAGTCTAACGTATATTTTACGTTAAACGAATGAACGTACAACGTGGGGTAATGGGATAATATTAAAAAGATTTAATATAAAAAATTGGCATAAATGCCTTAAATGGCATAAAATAGATTTATGATGAAAATTGGTATGATTTTGCATACCGTAAATGGATGGACATAATTGAGTCAATTATGGCCATAGTTAAATTTGGAATTGATTGATAATTTGAATAGGGAAAGTAATTCAAATTGGGGAATGATTAATTAGGAGTAATTAACTGTCTAAGACACGAGGTTAGGCTCTTTTGTGGTGTAAGACTGCCCGGACCCGCCCGGAAAATCCAGCTGCCACAAATGCCAGTCTAATGTGGGAGGTCTTAGTCATAAACTAAATGCGTAATAGTTGTAAAAACACGAGGTTAGGCTCTTTTGTGGTGTAAGACTGCCCGGACCCGCCCAACAAATCCAGTTGCCATAAATGCCAGTCTAATGTGAGAGGTCTTTATAAGGTTACGGTCTTAATGAATTAAGAAACACTTAACCAGATAAACATGTGGTGGGACATGAGGGGGTTAAGTGGGTGCCTTGGGTGACATGTGGAATCTAGTGGGTGTCTTGGGTGGCATTTGAAATACGATTAGAAACACTTAACCAAAATTGAAACATGTAAGTGAACATGACTAAGAAGAGGGTTAAGTGGGATGTACTAGAGGGGACCAAGCTTAGGTGGATAGCTTGTGTCAAGTAATGGGGGCCCGTTTCAACCAGTAACCCATACGTATCTTTGTGGGATCGACCCAAGTCGAGGATGGGATACGCATACTGGGCTTGACCGTAAGAGGCCAAACCGGGTTAGCGGTGGCAACGCAAGTCCACCGGGTTCATATGCGTGTGTGGACCCCGGTTGGTAGGTAAGACGTTGTTGCATCGTGTAGGTATAAGACATGCATCATTGGTGGTATCGGGTTGCCACTTTGGGGAGTGATACACCCCACTGTGGGGCTAGCACGGGTATCTACGGGTTAGGGAGCCGATCGCATGGGGGTAGTGGGTACACCTAGTGGAGATAGGGGCAGGCGGCACCTATGAAGGCAACTAGGGGTGCACGAAACTACCATTATCATTATTAAGTTCTGTAGGTGGGATCAACCTTAGAGTGACTAGTGGTGGTGCAATATAGTAATTATCTTATAGTGGTTTAGGTGCGCTTTAACGTTATCTTAGTTCAACCTTATTTCCTTGTATATTCTGCCATACTCAATTGTTCACAGTCATTTCCTTATTTTCCAACTTATATCTTAGCCTAGTTATTTTGGTAATTATCTTGTTAAAGTTATCGCACTCGCCAGACTTTATGTCTGACCCCCTTTGTTTCCTCCTCTTTTCTTCCTCCCCCCCTCCCCCACCCAAGTGCTCTGGTTGGAACTAGCACCAGTGGAGCTTGATTTTGGATAGCTGTATCTCTGCTTTCAAAAGTTGCTTGGTTCGCTAAAGTATAGTTCAGTCTCTCTTATTTATGGCTATTTTGTACTGGGGTCATGTCTTTCAATTTATGTACTTTGAGTTGTTCAAGATGGATATTATGTACTTTGACTCTGGTTTTGATGATGTAATCAAACTTATGTATTTTCCGCTGCAATGAAATAAAGTTTTAAAGTTTTAGTACTGTTTATATCTGTCTTGTTGTTAAGTTTCTGTTCTATACACACTTAACATGCTCCATGAAAGTTAATGCATTCCCTTTGTGAGTGACATTAATGGACGTGGGGTGTTACACGTGGTATTAGAGCTGAAGGTTACCAGAACAGATATGAATTTTGAAAATTGTTTTTCAAAAACAACTTTTATAAAGAAGTACCTTCAAAAGTATGTTTTAAGGAAAGTATTTTCAAGAGAAAAGCTTATTTTAGAAAGCATAACCCCAAGAGCCATATATCTTTCCTTCGGTTCTTTTGTATTGAATCTTTCCTTTTTCGTTTCAGCATGTCTGGAATTCCCAAGATACCCGAGGAGATAACGATACCAGGATTGTTTAGGAGGTATTTGGAGACTAGGGCCACCACCGCAGGTCCAGCAAATGCTCCTCCTCCTCCTCGTGTCGATACTTTTGTAAAGATATGTAAGGACTTTAGGGCAATGGGTGGAAAACCTTTTCACGGGACGGAGACATTTGTTGAAGCACGAAATTGGCTAAAGGAGGTGGAAGAATTGTTTGGGATCTCTGAAGTGGATGATGGAAGAAAGGTCCAATTAGCTGGCTGGCTAATGAAGGATGAGGCCTCGTTTTGGTGGGAGGTCACTAATGGAGAACGTCCAGTCGATACATGGCCAGATTTTAGGCGGATGTTTGAGGCGAAGTTTCTCTCACGGGCTGAAGAGAATCTATACATGGAAAGATTTTTGGCATTGAAGCAAAGGAGTCAATCGGTGAAAGAATACATCAACAAATTCAATCAGTTGGCAAGATTTGGCTTGGACTTGGTGAATACACCAGAAAAGAAGGCCCTGAGATTTGTTAAGGGTTTGAATGAGCAGCTTCATGGGTTATATATGACCCACATCCCCATGGGGGCTACTTTTGAGAGACTAGTTGACATGGCGCCTATGCATGAAGAGGAGAAGGGCGCCAGTGCTAATAAGGCATCCGAGAAGAAAGGGGATCAAAAGAAACCGCAACAGCAACAACAGAACAAGAAAGGTGGTAAAGGAAACAATGCTAAGGGAAAGAAAAGATGCTTTAACTGTGGGACACCCGGCCGTCTAAGCAAAGATTGTAGGAAGAAAAAGAAGATTGGTTGTTTCCACTGTGGCGAAGCGGGACATCTGAGTAAGGACTGCCCAAAGAAAGGGCAGGGTCTACCTCGGGAGGACAAGTGCAGGCTCTTATGACACCAGGGCAGGCAAGGGGACAAGTTCAGGCTCTCATGGTCCCACCTCTGCAAGAACGAGATAGAGCAATTTCCATTGAAAGTTTAGTTTTTCTATTTGATCATCCGGTCCGTACTTTATTCGATTCTGGCACATCACATTCGTTTATCTCTACATCATTAGTTGAAACACTGCACCTAGATACTAGTCTTGTTACAGATCCCTTTGTAGTCTCAAATCCTATTTGTGGTTCGGCTCATCTTTCTATGATTTGTCGGGATTTGAGAGTGTTTATCTTGGGCGTTGAGTTTGAATGCAACGCTTTTGTTCTTGGTTTCATGGGCTACAGTTTAATTCTAGGTATGGATTGGCTAACTAGATACGGGGCCATCCTAGATTGTGAAAGAAGGGTAGTTAGATTGTTGACTCATTGTGGAAAGACCCTTGATATTTCTTGTGACCCTAGAGGTCCAGTAATGCTTAGCTACCTAGAATCCCTTGACGCATCCGATGATGATTTACATTCCGTTCGTATAGTCTGTGAATATGTTGATGTCTTTGATGAGGTGAGGGGTTTACCCCCAAAACGTGAGATAGACTTTCGAATAAATCTAGTAGATAATGTAAAGCCAGTTGCATTGCCAGTGCGCCACATGGCTCCAACAGAGAGAAGAGAACTCAGTAAGAAAGTGAAAGAATTGCTTGAGAAGGGGTTCATCAGAAGTAGTAAATCGGAGTGGGGTGCTCTAGCAGTATTTGCCACGAAGGCAGATGGGTCCCTTAGACTTTGTGTGGAATATAGAGAACTTAATAAGCTTATTAAGAAGAATAGGCACCCACTGCCGAGGATTGACGATCTCTTCGATCAGTTAGTTGGCGCCTCAGTGTTTTCACAGTTGGACTTAGCCACGGGTTTCCATCAGTTGAGAGTGGCTGAGGATATCATAAACAAGACTGCCTGTAGGACTCCAGACAGTTTCTTCGAGTGGCTTGTGATGCCCTTCGGTTTGACAAACACCCCCGCATACTTTGTTGACTTGATGAGTAGGGTGTTTAGGGAGTACCTTAATAAATTTGTGGTAGTCTTTGTGGATGACTTCTTGATCTTTTCTAAGAGCGAGGAATAGCATGCCCTACATCTTAGGGAAGTGTTGGAGACCCTTCGAGCGCATAGACTTAAAGCTAAATTTTCTAAATGTCACTTTTGGAGGAAGGAAGTGCGATTTTTAGGGCACGTGGTTTCCAAAGAAGGGATAGCTATGGATCCCGCGAAGGTAGTGGCCATCCAAGATTGGAAGGTCCCTAAAAATGCTACCGAGGTGAGGAGTTTCTTAGGGTTGGTTGGCTACTATAGGAAGTTTATCAAAGACTTCGAAAAATATCAGACCCATTAACATGCTTGACGAAGAAGAACCTAGTTTTCACATGGGATGTAGATTGTGATGATGCGTTCCAACGTTTAAAGAGAGCTTTGACCACATCCCCAGTCTTAGTGTTGCCAGATGGGAGTAAGCCATTTACCGTCTATACCGATGCTTGTGGAACAGGACCAGGCGCAGTCTTAATGCAAGAGGGAAGGGTAATAGCCTATGGTGGAAGGCAGTTGAGAGTGCATGAGAGAAATTACCCTACACATGACCTAGATTTGGCTGCTATTGTTTTCGCGCTTAAGTCTTGGCTCCACTATCTTCTTGGCGAGAAATTCGAATTGTTCGCTGACCACAAATCGCTAAAATACTTGTTCTCTCAGAAGGACTTGAACTTGAGGCAGCAAAGGTGGATGGAATTCTTAGCATCCTACGATTTCGAGATAGCATATACCCCTGGCAAGGGTAACGTGGTGGCAGACGCCTTAAGTAGGAAAGGTTATCCATGAGTACGCTGTTTGTTAAGCGGCAAAGATTAGGGTTCATCTCTACGTTTGACTTTAGACCTTCCATTGATTTTGTACCCGGTTTGCTAGCATCCTTAGAGGTCAGACCTACGCTTTTGGGACGGATTGGTGAGGCACAGCGAGATGACCAATAGTTGGTTGAGTTAGTAGAGAAACTCAAAAGAGGTGAGTCATCGAGCCATCTCCGTAGGTATACCCTAGATGATAAGGGTTGGTTACGTAGGGACGGTAGACTTTGTGTACCACGGGACGAGGATTTTAGGAAGACCATTCTTGATGATGCGCATCGTTCGAAGATAACCATCCATCCCGGCGGGGACAAGATGTACATGGACATGAGGCGAGTTTACATTTGGACCGGCATGAAGATGGATGTGGCCGAGTTTGTCTCTAGATGCTTGGTGTGCCAACAAGTAAAAGCAGAGCAAAAGAAGCTCGGTGGGTTGCTTCACCCATTGGAGGTCCCACAATAGAAGTGGGAAAGTGTCTCAATATGCTTTGTTGATGGGCTACCGAGATCGAGGAAGGGTAATACAGGAATTTGGGTCTTAGTAGGCAGACTTACTAAGAGCGCCCATTTCATTCCCGTAAAGAGTAAGAGGACTGCTCCATGGTTAGCCTCCATATACATTCGAGAGATAGTTCATTTGCACGGTGTTCCTTCTAGCATAGTGAGCGACCGCGATCCTATCTTTACTAGCGAATTTTGGAAAAGCTTGCAAGAGACGGTAGGGACTCAGTTATGTTTGAGCACCGCATATCATCCTCAGATAGACGGCCAGACCGAGAGGGTGAATCGTATTCTAGAGGACTTGTCGAGGTTGTGTGTCTCAGACTTTGGAGGAACATCTTCCGTTGGTGGAGTTTGCACATAATAATAGCTTTCAGTCTAGCATTGGCATGGCACCTTTCGAGGCTCTTTATGGATGGCCGTGTCGTTCGCCTACATGTTGGTGGGAGTCTACATATAAGATCTTGCTTGTGCCCGATATGGTTAGAGAGACTTCGGAAAAGATCGATCTGATTCGAAGGAGGATGAAGACGGCGCAAGATAGGCAGAAATCTTATGCGGACAAGAGGAGGACAAATCTTGAGTTTGATATTGGGGACATGGTCTTTGTCAAGGTGTCTCCATTACAGAATGTGGTTCGCTTTGGGTCCGTTGGGAAGTTATCACCAAGGTTTGTAGGGCCGTTTCCTATTAAGGAGAGGATTGGACAGATGACGTATAGAGTGGAGTTGCCCGAGAGACTTAGTGGTGTACACGACGTATTCTATGTATTACATTTGAGGAAGTGCTTGCACGAGACCGCGGAAGTGGTAGAGCCGAGCTTGCTTAGAGAGGTGGAGACAGAGCGTGATGCGACGATTCAACGAGCTCCTACGTGCATTCTTGGGTCGAAGATTAAGAAGTTGAGGAATCGAGAGGTCAAGCTAGTCAAAGTGCAATGGGGAGATGATGAGAGCAACGCTACTTGGGAGACAGAAGAGAAGATGCGTTCATTGTACCCGTTTCTTTTCGAGGGTATGTCTTTTAATTTCTCCTTCATCGCTTAGCTTGTACTTATCTTGTCTTTAGTATGTCCTCTCGTTAGTATCTTTGACCTTTAGATAGGGTAGTCCTATGGTTGAAACATGTGTTTGAGACATGTTATGTATGATGGATGCATGTGGATGCAAGTGTTTGCTAGTGGTTGCTCGTGGATGCATATACACACACTTTAGGCACTAGATCGGCTCAGTCACTTCATATTGCATATTGCATATAAATGTGTGTACATATTTAAGTTAATGGATGTATAATGGTTGTACTATCATATGGATGTTGCATTTTGGTGAATGGTTGTGCACACATGTAGAAATGATATGTATCGATAGGATTCTTTTGCATACATAATGGACGCATGGCACTATCATGGTTTTCATTAAGGAAGTCAACCGAATCAGTAGACCGACTGATTTTGCATTAGATAAGGAACATATGCACGCACTTCTTGCATATGTTCATACATCATTAGGAATTTTATAAGGACAATGGATGCCTGTGTTTGATAGTTGAGTAGATGGTTGTTTGGATGTTAGGATATGCATTCTCCTTAACTTGGAGATTTCGGGGGCGAAATCCTTTAAGGAGTGGAGAATGTAACACCCCGTATTTCTGTTAACTCTATAATAACAAATTAAAGAATAATTAATCTCATATGTGAGAATTAAGGGAAACGGGTTGCGCCATTGTGTTTGTCTCAGAATTCTGGTTGAGATAGAGTCCGAGTTTGCGTGAATTGGACTTCATATGAAGAAGTTATGGCCATCGGAAGTTTCAAAAAAATTAAAACAGATTTCAGAAAATTCAAATTTCAGAGTCAGACAGGCTAGGCGGGAAATTCCCGCCAGGGCCAGGTTGACCATAGGGTCGACCTGGGGGTCAACCTGCCGCCCCCCCAGGCAGATTTGATTAGTGACCTGTTTGTGACTGTGTGCTGACTCATTAGGGTTTCTGATCTGCTCTGATTGGCTGGGATTAATTCTGGGTTGATCGGACGGCCTAAACTAATCCTAAACTCTATAAAAACACCTATAGACTCAAACCCTAATCAAAATACCTATAAAAACACCTATAGCTATTTTGTACTGGGGTTATAGCTATTTTGTACTGGGGTTATGTCTTTCAATTTATGTACTTTGAGTTGGTCAAGATGGATATTATGTACTTTGACTCTGGTTTTGATGATGTAATCAAACTTATGTATTTTCCGCTGCAATGAAATAAAGTTTTAAAGTTTTAGTACTGTTTATATATGTTTTGTTGTTAAGTTTCTGTTCTATACACACTTAAAATGCTCCATGAAAGTTAATGCATTCCCTTTGTGAGTGACAGTAATGGACGTGGGGTGTTACACATAACATACATCATATCCAAACTTTGTGGAATTTAGACATCTCTAATTATATGTTTTGCCGTAAAACCTATTTGTTATCATGCAAAACGAGCATATAATCCAAAACGAAAACATGCATATAGTTAAACAATAAAGTAGCAGTCATTAAAACATGAAAAAAAAATTCATAAATACGCATAAACAATTAGGGTATAAGAAAATCGCTAAATCTAAACATGGATAGAGCGTATTATTCACCTATGTGGATTGAAGACTTGAGATTTGTATATATTGATTTTCTAAGTTTCAATCTCTAACTTTCTTTTAAGTTTTTCTTCTTCCTTCTCTTTAATGGGGCCACCCTTTGGTTTCTTTTAGGATTTGAGAGAACGAAGAATAACGAAGAAAAAGTAGGAAAAGATTTTATATCGGAGGCGAATGCTATCCATTTTGTCTCTTTCATATTCCTACTTGGGGTTTAGTTCATTCTTATGGTCGAACCGTATTGTTTTTTATATGTACAAATATCATCTCAACAATTAAACTATGTTATTCTTCATTCAATTAAATACCGTAAGTCATATATATCGAAATAAGGGATGTCACAACTACAGATAAAGTATTTTTTTGGTTAGAAGTTATTCAAAAATGATATTTCCATTGGCAAATGAAAGAATAAACGATTGGAAAAATAAGATTTCAAGGCACATGAAGTTAGGATTGATCATACCACTATCATGGAGAATTGGAATGAATTAGAAATAAGATTTCAAAAGAATGAAACAATTGATAAAAGTGAACATGAACAAACTAGAAATGAAAAATAATTGATCTTTTGAGAAAAATATTGGTTGTCAGAACTCTTGCTCAAGATAATTCGGTAGTTTGTAGAGGCGATGAGAAAGTTTATATAGAGAATTGTAACAACCCGAATTTTTATAACATGTTAAAACAAGAAATCAAGGCAGAATTAAATTTTAAAGTCAGATTCAAGGGAAACGGGTTACTCCATTGCGTTCGTCTCGAAATTTTACATGAAATAGAGTCCGAGTTTTCGAAAATCGGAGTTCGTATGACCAAGTTATGACCTATAGAAGTTTCAAGAATTTTCAGAATCAAAGACAACTCGAATTTCGAATTCGAAATTCGAATTCAAACCCCGCAGCAAGTAGGGCGGGAAAACTCCCACCCATAGACCAGGTCGACCTGGGGGTCGACCATAGTGTCAACCTCCCAGGGACTAGGTCGACCATAGTGTCGACCTGGGGGTCGACCTGCCTCCCGAACCCACTTCTTGAACCAGATGCATCCTGATGTATTTAGACTTGTTTCGTGACCAAATTCGTTTGCCTAACCCTATATAAGCAGCCCCCTAGCCTCATTCTCTCCACACCATTTCATTCTGTCCTTATGTTGCTTCTGAGATAATCTAAATAATAAGATAAAAAGGAAGAAAAAGGCTGCTCCTTCTCCATCAAGACTACGCTTAGAGATTTGCAAATTGGGGGATTTCAATTAGAACACGATCAATCAAATAGAGATTCAACAATCAAATTCTGCTTTCTAATTCTCGATCCACGCACTGTAAGTTCAAGTTACTTTTAGATAAAAACTGTAAACTTAATATTCATGTTGTAAATTGGAATTGGATATATGTATGGTAATTGATTCGTATCTATTCTCGTTCATCTTGGATCTTGACTTTTGTGAATATTGCTTTGGACCTATTCATGTTGTAAATCAAATTCTCTCGTGTCTATAACCTTATCATGCTTATGACGTTGAAACTATTGTTAATGGCCAAGGACTATGACTGTGAACATAAGACTACGCCTATGCCTATGACTGAGAACATAAGATTATGCCTATGACTGTGAACATAAGACTATGCCTATGCCTATGACGGAGAACATAAGACTATTGTCTATGACTATGACAAGGACAATGGTGGCTAATCACCTATGACTCTTGACTATGAGAATTATTACCTATAATTATGAACATAAGGCTATTATCTATGACCATGGCTTTGAAACTATTGTTGTTAATTGCCTATGACTATTGCCTAGAACTATTTTGGATAATTAACCATGACTATTGTGATTAATCGCTTATGGTTCTTAATTATGAGAATTCTACCTATGACCATGACTATTGGGGTTAATTACCTGGAACTATTATAGTTGATTTTTCATGCCCATAGTTGAAACCCATGTTGTACACCGAATTTGCAGTTTGTTGGATCTCATACCTAGGGTATGACTTGCTTAGTTTATTCGCTATTATGTACACCAAAACCATTGGATCCATTATCCTTGTATTTGGCTTGCTTTCGCATATCTATTCTTTTATGTCAGGTTTTATCAGGACTATCGCCTTATTTTGCTAGATTTGAAAACCCTGTTAATTTCTATATGCCAGCGATGTTGTAACCGATTATCACCAATTATATCATGCCAGTCTTGTAATCTCTTTTATCGCTTTATGCTTGTCCCTTCTTCCTATCATAGTTTTGATGTTATTCCCTTTATCTCTAGATTTAGATTTGCTTGTAATTTAGATTGATTAACGTTTACGTGCGATGGGAATATGATTTGGGTAGATTAGGCAAAACGTGAACTGGTTATGAACATGAATTATGAACTTGATAATAGGCAAAACTTGAAACCTGAACATTGTCATAACTTGAATCTGGATGTGGGCATGAAACTTATCCTTGAAACTTGACACGAACTTGACATGAAACTTGAACATGGTCATGACACTAGAATGAACTTGAAAATGGCCAACTCGAGGTTGGGTTGAGTTTATAGTGTAAATCTGCCCGGAATCGCCCGGCAAATCCAGTTACTGCAAACAATAGGATCCAATGTGAGTAGTTGGTCATATCGCACTTGAAACCCGAGGTTAGACTGAGTTGTGGTGTAAATCTGCCCAGAACCGCCCGGCATATCCAGTGACCACAACAACAGGTCTAATGTGAGAGGTTAGGGTGCATTAATGAATTAATGCCACATGATAGGGTTAAGTCATGAACATGAAAGACAACACTTAACCAACTTGAAATATGATTGGTAGGGTTAGGTCATGAACTTGAACGACAACACCTAACCAACTTAATACGTAAATGGTAGGGCTAAGTCACGAACTTAAATGACAACACTTAGCCAACTTGATATGCTAGACTGATGGGGTTAAGTCTCGAATTTAAATGACAACACTTAACCTACTAGACGGAAACCCTAGTTACGCGGTCCGTTTCAGCAGTAACCCACTAGATGTATCATGGTACCGTGGAACTAGGCAGGGTGGGGCGCGATTACTGGGCTGATTGTAAGCGACCAGAACGACGACTGTGTGGGTGCGCCAGTGTAAGTTCTAACGGAGTGCGGGCGTGCACACACTCCAGAGCAGAAAAAGCAGGCATTGGGCATCAGTAGGTTTGTCTGCGCATTCTTGATTCGTGTCGGTGGTTGGCACCATAGGGCTTGATACACTCTATGGTGGACCTAGCACAGGTGACTACATTCGTGATTGGGCCGAATGACACAGAAACACAACGAGCTAGAACTTGTAGGGAGTCGATCGATTAGTGGATCGTTCCGTTGGACCTAGTAATGGGTCATTCACGATTTTGGGCTAAGGGATCATTTCATGATTAATACTTGACATGGATTGGGCTACTAGTACAGTTGGTGCAGCGAACCTTGAACATGCGATGCTATACTTGACCTATACTTGATTCATCATGTTATCTTAGTCTACCTTATCCATCTTGACATCATACTTATGTTTACTTTCAGTTTATACATGTCATGTTACCTTTACCTGTTTTTATGCTGAAAGTCACTTGGACTTACCAGTCTTTATGACTGGCCCGTTTCCTTTCGCGTCTTTTTCTTTCGTTTCTTCCCCCAGGTTCTCAGGGAGGAAACTCTAGCTCTTAGCTTGGATTTAGCTTGCTTTCTCATGTACGGTTTGGTCTTTAGCTATGCTATGGCTGCACGCCTGCTATTTTTGGGGAATAATTTACTTTTGTTATTTTTAAGTTTATGCTTCTTTATTTAGAACTTGATGTAATGGAATAATGACAACTTGTACTTTGGGTACATGAGGTTTTGTCTCTTTTCTTGAAAGCAATAAGATTTGGTTTTTAATTTCTACCGCTGCTTTATTTATGTTCTGTCTTGTGATATCTCTGTGTTTTTTTACCTAGATAATGCTCCACCAAAACTAGTGCATTCCCTTTGTGAGTGACCCTAGCGAAGGTGGGGTGTTACAAGAATAATGGAATATTTTTAAGCACCATAGAGTTGATTCCAAAGTTTATCCAGTAATGCAATAATATATTCATGGAACGTAAAGTAAAGAAATTCAGTATAATTATTTTAGTCACAAGATTCAAAATGAGCTAATACTTCTGATCGCAGGTGAAATTAGAAAAGTCATTATTGAAAAAATTACAGAAACATAATATTTTTCTATTATATGTGATTGTACTTCGGATGCAAGTCATGAGGAACAAATGACAATAATCTTAGGATGTGTGAATATTTCAAATAATACGGTGAAGGAGGAAGAATTTTTCTTAGAATTTTTTGCGGTTGATGACACTTCCAATAAGGGTTTTTTTGATGAACATGCCGGTATTTCAAGTGATTTGGATCTTGACATAGATAATGTAACAGGATAAGGATACGAAAATGGTTCTAATATGAAAGAAAAAAAATAAAGGTGTTCAAAATTGGTTACTTCAAGTTAATCCTATAACATTTGTACCCTTCATTGTTATCATAGGCTTAAATTTGCACTTTGTGGTGTGGCTAAATGTTGCTCTAAAGGTGTTTCATTTTTTGGAGTGGTACTTGGATATATACTTTGTTTCCATCTTCAGGTAAACGATGGAAAATATCTAAAGATAATGTCATTGGACTTAATCTAAAGTTGTTGTCACAAACATGTTAGGGAATTCACATGGAAAGTTGAAAGAAGTTTGGTCTCAAGCTCCAAAATAAAAATGCTTTAATTCAATTGGCGAGTCTAAATGAAGATCCCATGTGCAAAACTGATGTTGAATCCCTAGTAAAATACGAGTTTGAGAACTTTGAATTTTAACTTAGTATGGTTATACGATATAATTTATTTAATAATGTCAATAGAGTAACCAAAGAGCTACTGGCAGAAGGTATGCATAATGCATATTGACATTGTTATTCATCATCTAAAAAGCCTAATTTATTTTTTCAATCATTTTAGGAAAAATGAATTTGAATCTTCTATGGTTAAAGTTGAGAAAATTGCAAATGAATTAGGTATAGAATCTTAATTTCATGAGAGACAAATAATATGTATAAAGAAGCATTTTGATGAAAGTGATTGTGAAAAGATCTTGTAGTCACCAAAAGAATCACTTAGAGCCAATTATTTTTTGTATACTATGGATTAAGATTTGTCAAACAAAGCTTTCGTATGTTGAGAAATTAATTTGTGTGTTTGATTTTGAATGTGAGTGTATTGTCTTGGGTGATAAATGTCGGTTACTGTGTTTTCTTTGCCGTGGTGCTGCCATAGTTCTCGATTAGGGTTACAGGTTATGCTGGTTTGCATAGTTTTTTTTTTTTTGGAGGAGTTGCTATCTTCCTCTTTGGTTTATTGGTACGTTGGGAGAAGGGTTAGTCATTGAAGAGTTTAGTATGTTGAGAAAGTGATCTGAAATTGGACTGCATAGGCAGTCGTGTATGCAATCTCCCGATTGTTGCCGTGTTCCCTTGGGTGTAGTGAAGTGGTAGTATAGGATGGTAATTGTGAGGGAGTGATTGCTTTGGCGGTTGGTTGTGGTCTTTGTTTCTTGGATATTGTCTGGTTTGATGTAAATTTTGCTTCATTTTATCTGCATTTTACTGTCTCTAGGTTGCAGTCTGCGTGGTGTTGGTTTATTTTTTCTAGCCAATAGCTGTTGTGGCTTTAGTACTGTAAATTGACTATAGCGGGTAGACATTGTGTCTATCTCTTGTGTATTATCGTACTCATTAATTGTTATAATGAAAAATGGACGGTTCACTATAAAAATGGGCTGGTCTTGTTAAAAAAAAGGTTTGTCATCACTTAGATTTGAAAAAAATAAAAAATATGATGAGATATTTGGATTTTTGTATGATCTAGAAAGATTGAAACATGTTTCTTGTGATAGCTTGAAGTTTTTATGTGATAATCTAGAAATTTATTTAAAACATGAGATGGATTCTAATATTGATGGAATGGAGTTAATTGAGGAGTTGCAGATCATTAAAGTTATTTTTATTAACAAATGCAAAAGAAGCCATGGGCGTATTAAGTTATACTAAGAGTATGAGTCGTTTTTATGTTAATGCATGAGTTGATTATAGAATACGATGGACTATTTCCGTCACCACTGCCTTGGTTGAGAGAAACTTTTCAAAATCAAAGCTAGTTAAAATTTTTTCTTCGGAAAACTATTCCAGAGGATGGAGGAAATGGAGAGCGAGTTTGTTCACACTCCTGACACATAGTGTGAACAAAACATTATCCCTTATTGGTGGAAATAAGAGGGGCCCTTATGGCGAAATGTGGAATTCAGGGGGTCCCTATAACTGCCACCAATGAAAACATTGAATTTTGTACACATTTCCCCAAATAGTGTGAACAAACTCCTACTGGAGGAAATGGGGACATATGATGTAGGGCCGTCAATTTCTAACACGACCCGAAATACGACTCGTAACCCGCACGAAAAAAATCCAACCCGACCCGGTCCATTTATAAACGAGTCAATTTCAGGTCAACCCGCTCTGACCTGTTTAATAAACGGGTTGACCCGACCCGACTTGTGAACCCGTTTCTGATCCATTTAATATAAAACATATTTTTATTACTCTACAATCTACAAAACATAGTCCCAGCCCAGTCCACTACCCATTTGCTGCTTTACCCTAATTTATCAATTACCAAGCCGCCACTCATTCAGTCATTCTAATTTCTGCGGTTCTACCTCTTCACTAATTCACTCCTTCATGTTTTCATGTATTCCCACATTAATAACTTTTTACATCTTTATTCTCATCTTAGCTTGCAACAAATGAATGACGATAACACCCTTCTTTCATGTTTTCATCTTTTTATACAAATATATTTCCTAACGGGTTAAACGAATCAAATCCGAAACCCGCACGATTATAAATGGATCAACCCGAAACCGACTTGTTTAATAAACGAGTTGAGCTGATACGATCCGAACTCAACATGAACACGACTTGACCCGACCTAACCCGATCCACTGACAGCCCTAATGTGATATGCCTTGCAGCCGCTTCCCCTTTTCCATTCATTGCCTCCAATAAATGCATATTGCACAGTAAATGTAAACGGAATACTTAATGATAGGGGTGGAATCAGTTCGGTACCGGAATTTTGTATTCAAAACCATTACCGTACCGACTTTATATGGTAATAGAAAAATCATACCATTACCAGCCAAAGAAATCGGTTACCAACAGTTCAGTTTATGGTTGGTAATGGTTGGTAGAGGTCGGTAATAAGTTTTTACCGCTCACTAGAGT